>QEPC01003095.1:1487474-1525788 GCA_003113815.1 Sphenodon punctatus
TAGGTTAGGGATAGTAGTTGTAGGAGCTAGCTTAGCGATAGAGATAGCGTTAGTGATTTAGTTTTAGTGTTTGTAGGAGTAGGCCTGTGTACTTATTAGATAATCCATTTAGTTCATAGTATTTTGAATAGTTAATAGCAGTTAGATTTAGTGTAGATAGATATATATAATATTAGATAAAAATAAATAAATTTTAAAACCTCATATAAAAACCAAAAAACCAAATAAAAAACAAAAGAAAACCATATAAAACCCAATAAAAAACCAAAAAACCATATAAAAAACAAAAAACCCACCCATAACAACATTTCCCGAACGGCCGAATGGCCGAACCGAATGGCCGAACCCAAACCCGGCAAACTAACCGAACTGCCGAACCGAACAGATGAACCGAACGCAGCCGAACCGAACGGACGAACTGAATGGACGAACCGAATGCAGCCGAACCGAACGGCCGAACCCGAACCGCGATCTGTTCGCCCATCCCTACTGGGGCCATCATTCCTCGCACATTTTGCTGTCATTCCACAGCATCAAGAAACAGCCACTCCAGCCCCAGGACCCACCATCAGGGAGGGTTCTGGGGCCAGGTTACTGGCAGGGAGGGCTGTGGCCAATACCTAGAAGCTGCCACTCTATCCCCAGGACCCACCGTCATGGGTCTGGAGCCATCATTTCTCGTACAGAGAGCCAATTTTCAACTGCATCTAGAAATTGCCACTCCAGTCCCAGGACCCACCGTCAGGGTTCTTGTGCCCTGTCATTCTGCTCATGGGGTGCTGTCATTCCCCCTTTTCTTTACGCAACCTGCTGTTCATGGAGAGAGAGAAATAAGAGAGAGGGAGAAATAAGAGACAGAAAGTCTCCCCACTGCTAGAAGGAGAGACAGACACGATCCCACCCATGCTGTCACCAGCACTATATGGCCAGAGAGCGAAAGAGAGAGAGAGAGGTTCCCAGCTAGAACGAGAGGGATGGGGGTTGGAGGGGGAGACGTAGGTGTACCCCTATCCAGCTACCCTGGCTGCCAAGTGCCAGAACCAGGAAGAACTCCCATCTATGTTCATGCGCCCAATGCCCATTGCCCACATCCAGCACGCAGCAAACCTACCATAATGAGATGGAATATAACACAACATATTATATGTGCCTGCCTGCCTGTGTGCGTTCCTTTACCTGCTGCTACCACCTATCGCATGATTGAATGAAGTGTGCCCGATAGGCTTTAGGCTGTCATTCCACTATCCGTGAATCAGTCATGCCTGCCCATCCCAGGAACCATCAACTAGATTCTGGGTCCATCATTCCAGTCACTGGGGGCAGCATTCCATACCACTGCATTCAGAAGCCCGGTGCCTGCACACCAGTCTAACCCTCCCCCCAACAGCCTACTCCTCTGCACCCACCCATGGATACCCGCTGAAGCTGCTTCAAATAAAAGCCCCTGTGACCACCAGCGACCACCGCTTGCTGCCTGCTGCCAAGAAGCCTGTCTCTCTTTCTCTCTGTCACACCCACCCACACAAACACAAGCCCTGCACCTCCTGGGGGGCTGTCTGCAAGTTGAGACCCTGATTCTGGCACATGGGGTGGCAGGTGCTGCTGGTAGGGATCGACAAGCTGTATGAGTTTCTGCCACCTGCCAGCCAGAACTTCAGCACATAGGGATCTAAGTTTGGACAGGTAGAATGAAGCTCGTAACAAGAAATACAACAACTTTTATTAAAACTATTTAAATAACAACAAGAACAACAACAACATTCTAAAACCCAAAGCAAACATTCAAAGAAAACTTATAAATTAAACTACGAGTCTCTGGACCTGTCCCCTGGGACTTGGGGTAAAGGAAATAGCCGTTGGGGCACAGCACAGGGCTGAGGTCTGGGCACCCGGGACTCTTCCAGCTCATAGCCGTGGGAGACGGCAAACTCCATGGCCCCTTCCACATCCTGATGCCACCTGGAGAGCGCCTGGTGGTACATTTCCAGGCATTCCATCTCGGCAGAGACTTATTGGCCATACACCTCCACCTTCTTCCTCTCCATCTGGACCGTCTGTAACTGCTCCACAAGGCGGTTCTCCATGGTGGCTGCTGTCACCTGCAGGCTGGCCAAAGTCCCGGGTGGGCCTCTCCAACTTGGCCCGAAAGGCCTTGGCCTCAGCATTCTCCTGGGCCCAGGGGTCTCCACATCAGGGCTGGGGGGCGGGGGGAAGGGCTTACATGTCGTTGCTTGCGGGTTGCCTTCCCCCCCTTGTTCTGGTGCTGTTGCTCAGGCTTCATGGTCACGCCAGAGTCCTCCTGCCACCTCACTGTCCGGCCATGGAGCTTTTCAACATGGGTGATTAGCCCTGACATAGTCCCCTCTCTTTGCCTCCTTAATCTTTTGCCGCAGATCTAAAGAGCATAAAAAGATAGGAACATAAGAAGTGCCATACTGCATCAGACTAATGGTCTGTGTCAAGCCCTGCCTGCATTCTGTCTTCACAAGCGGGTGGGTGACCAATCTTTCTCTGCAGGGGACTTCCATTCCTAACAGGTTATAGGGCAATCCATTCCCTGTTGTTACAGTCCCCGTGCCTTACCTTGCAGATGGCGATTCCATCACCCTTGTCATAAAACCTCCAGACATCGGAGCGTTTTGTCTGCTGACTGTCTGGGGGTGGCACTGGCAAGTCCGACCTCCGCCTCGGTGTCCTGTGCAGTGGGGCACCAGCGCCGGCATCTGATTCCTCTCTGAAACAGGAACACATAAACAACACCTAAGTAATATCATGCATTTATGATGATGCCTCTACTCTTCCCTCCTTGGGGTGTAAGGGGTGGCAATGGGAGATGGTGACCCTGGCTGGCACGTGCCAATCCTGCCCTCCCTGGGGTGCTGCTAGAGACGGATTGCAATGGGAGATGGTGACCCTGGCTGGCACGTGCCAATCCTGCCCTCCCTGGGGTGCTGCTAGGGAGGGATGGCAATGGAGAGACTCTGGCTGGCACGTGCAAATCCTGCCCTTATTCGGGGGTGCTAGGTAGGAATGGCAACTGGAGAGTGGGGATGGCTGGCAGGGACATGTTTGGGTGGGGGTGCTGCTTGTGCTCATGCCTGACTGCTGGAAGCACCCCACACACTACAGTACTCCCTCTCTCTGTGGCAGACATCCGCTGCTACCTGCTGATGCCCACTGTTTGTGCCTGACTGATGCCCACCACCCACGCACCCACCTGCACGCCAGTGAGCTCGCTCTAACGGATAGAGCCTTAAGTTTTTTGTCCTCAAAGTTTAAAAAAAGTTTACAAACCTGGAAGCAGTGGCAGCAGCACCTCCTGTTCCCACTGGCTCTGGCTCCTCCTCCACCACCGAAGGTCCAGCAGTGGCCGGAGGAACCTCTTCTTCCACCACCGGCTCCGCCACCTTGGCCTTCCCTCAGACCTGGCGTTTAACGGTGGTGGCACTGGTCACCTTCTTCTCCATTTTTTTTTTTTAACACATACCTAACAGCCAACACAACACACCCAGCACCCACCAACACTCACCAACCAACCAAACCAAAACCAACACACACCACACAGCCAAAATATACACGAATCAAAAACAAACACACAGCCAGTCACAACACACGCTCTCACCCACACAAGCTCCGCATGCACTCAACTTTCCTGTTTCCGGGGCGATCACGGGCTCTCGTGATACTTTTTACGAACGGCTGAACTGAACTGAACACGACCGAACCGAACGGCCGAACCCAAACGCGGCGGCCGAACCGAATGGCCGAACCGGACCGAACTCGAACTGCGAACTGTTCGCCCATCCCTAACAATTACTGAGCCAGGTGGCTGTATCCCTTGACTGTCCTTCTTGGCTTACACTCTATAAACGTAGGTGGCCAAATCTCCCCACCCTAGTAGCTGCAAACCAAACTCTTTATATGATTAAGAGTCACAAGACGCACACACATGAGGATGCATACAAAATCTCTCCTACTTTGTGATTAACTGACGGAGCTGTTGTTCTGCAGCCCTGCCTTCTAAGATTCTGAGGTGCAGCTGTGATTCAGCTGCTGAGATTCAGGTGCAATCAAAACAGACACAGGCTCATTAAGACAGTGCAGGGCCCAGGACCAGCTCTGGCAGAGAGCTGCACTTGAACTTTCCAAGAGCCCTGAGCAACACTTCAGTCACCTCTTGCCTCTGATCTTTCAGATTTCACTATAGTGTGACTCCTTAATGTTTTAGTACTTACTTAAATGTAACACAATGGATTGAAGATGGTAATCAGCCAACAGCACTAAAGTATGTGTGTGTATAAAATGAGTAGGACATCCCACCCCTCACCCCAACATCCAGACAGCTCAGGGGTTGTGCTTTTTGTCTGGAAGTTGAACGCGGACCTGGGAGCTGCTTTAGCCATGAACTCACTGGGTGGCCTTGGGCAACTCATTCTCTAAGCCTCAGTTCCCATCTGTAAAAGAGAAATCATAGTGGAATACCTTGTTGTGTGGGGGTGAGTTAGCCAAGGATTGTAAAGTACTTTGAATGCCGACAGTGCTATTCTGAATAATAATAAATAATTAAAGAGGTATCTGCATAGGGAAGGGGCATACGGCGTAATTCTGATGTGGGAGGCTGTAGCATATATATTTGCGGGGAGCAGAGAGCATTTTCTGCTTTAGGAGGGGCAAGGGAAGCATTTCTTTCCTTGTGCCGTGAAACATTAGCTTTGGGGGCTCTGCGGGAGGCTGTGCTCCACACTCCACCTGCAGATGCTTCTCCGGTGGTGCCTCCTTGCCAGCGTAATTTCACACATATCTTTAAAGCAGCCTTTTGTTAAATAAATAATTAAACCCCTGTTTGCTTATGGGTTTGCAACTCATGCTGGCAAAAATCATCATCATTGCCTTTCCTGCATTTATATTTCCACTGGGAGTGGATCATCCGCCAGCTGGTGCCAAGACAACGTAGCACACTCATGGATTTGGAACACAAGGGGACCAGGATAGAGAAGAAAATCGCCCAACAAAAAGCAAGTTGAGCTTCTAAGCCATTGGGAAAAGGGATACAAAATGGAGACACAGCATGACTTAGCTGATCGGGTTTCAGGAGACCTGGGTTCTAGTCTCGCCACTAACCTGCTATGTGACCTTGGACTAGTCACCTCTGTTTTCTGTGCCTCGGTTTCACTTTCTATCTTTTGTGTTTTGATGATGGAACTAACGTGGGGCAGGTACTGTATTGGTCAGCACATCTCAGTACACGTAGGACTTAACGTGTAGCGTTGGGGTGCTTCTGAATCCTCAGCTGCACCTGAAAAGTCAGGTTGTGGCTGTGGCCGGAAGTGCCTTTCGTCAACTCTATCGGGTGAGAAGGCTGCATCCCTTTCTTTCCAATGTGGATTTGGTCACTGTCATGCATGCCTTCATTACCCTGAGGCTAGGCTACTGCAATGCGCTCTACATGGGGATGCCCTTGAAGACTGTTCGGGGGCTGCAGCTTGTGCAGAATGTGGCGGCCCACCTCTTGATGCGGTTGGGTCGCCTGGAGCCTATTACACCAGTGCTTAAGAGTCTGCACTGGCTGCCTATAGTGTTCCGGGCACAATTCAAGGTGCTGGTTTTGACTTTTAAAGCCATAAACAGTAGAGGTATGCATTCCATTTTCGTTTTTATGATAACGAAAATTTTGATTTTCCTTTTTGTTATTGTAATAATGAAAACGACAAATAATAATAATGAAAACAAAAATGAAAACGAATTTTTGTTTTTGAAATAATGGGAAAACACTGGGAAACTTATTTCCGGCTATAACTTTTTTTTCTTATTCAATTCTGATGAAACTTGGGGATATAGTGCCCAACATAGGGCACTATTTGTACCAAAGTTTGAAAATATTGGACAAAGGAGACCGATTTTAGAAGCAATTGAATGTTGTGATTTTAAGAAAAGCTCCATATACATTCCTGGCTACACCTTTTTTACATCCAATTTGTATGGAACCTGGGAAAATTATGTCCCTCCATTAGTTTACCAATCTTACAAAATTTTAAAAAGATTGGATAAAGTGTCCTGATGTTATAAGCTATTAACTTGAAAATACATTTCCGGCTGTAACATTTTTATATTCCATCCTGTTTATAAGTAATTTGGCAGAAATTTATTGCATACCTTCCCTATCATCTCTGCCAAATTACAGGACAATTTGATAAAGGGACCCAGTTTTATAAGCAATTAAAGTTGTCCCCTTGAAGACCATTATTTAGATAAATAGCAGCACATGCAGTGCCAGTCAGAAGCAGGCACCTGGCATAGCAAGAGGAGGCAGGCTGTAGGAAGGAGGATGGGGAGCAAACCAATAGACTGACAGACACATTCACTGGCCAATTACGGTATGCTTCCAGCTTTACAGGACCAATCGGTGGTGGCTTCAAGGCGGGCATAGGGGGTGGCCCTCCGGCAGGCATAGAAGGAACAGAACTGGGACTTTGTGGATAGGATCCCAGCAATCAGTAGACATAGTTTACACATCCAGGCTGGCCAGATATCATGACAATCACATCCTGCAGCACTTTGACAGAGGACATATGAGAATCTCTATTGGCTCTTTCCTAAGCAGATGCTTCCGATTTCCCAGTAACAAGTGGGGGAGAAAAGTTGGGATGGTCACAGCACAGAATGAGGATATTTGGTTGACATTTCTGCTGGCCAGCTGGCATCACAAACCGATCTTATACCACAGTGACACACAAGAGAATCATTGGCATAGGCTCATTCTCTACGTATGCTGTGCAGACATATAAAATTGGAACCCTTTATCACATCTTTCTGATATTTGGCAGAGATGATCCTGAACATATGAGATACAGCACTATCAAATTTCAAGTACACTGGTTGGACTACAAAGATGTTATAGTCAGACATACATTTATAAGTTAATTACTTATACCACCAGGACCCTTTATCCAATCCTTCTGAAAGTTGGCAGAGATAGTAAACATGGGGAGGGGTATAAACTTGCCACGTGTCATCCACATTAGATGGGAGGCAATGAAGTTACCGTCAGGAATGTATATGCAGATATTTGCAAAATAACATAATTCAACTGCTTATAAAATTGGATCCCTTTATCCAATCTTTCTGGAATTTGGTACAATGCCTTCCATTGGAGGTACAATCCCCCCAAGTTACATCCAAATATAAAGAAAAACAGAAAAGTTAAAGCTGAAAATGTGTTTTCTATTGAAACCAATGGAAATTGAAAACAAAAACATAAACAAAATTTTGATATTTATAAAAACAAAAACGAAAGATTTAAATAATGAAAACAAAAAATGAAAACAAAAAACGACATGGGGGTTCCTGGTGCACACCTCTAGTAAATGGCTTGGGTCCTATATAACTGAAGGATTGTCTTTCTCCTTATGTCCCTTCACGGCCTTTAAGAACTACCGAGGGTGCCCTCTTGCAGGTTCCATCATTGGCCCAGTATTATATAACTCAGGCCTGCAGAGAGACACTCTCGGTGGTTGCCCCACAGCTTTGGAACTCCCTTACCTTGGAGGCTCACCTGAGTCCTAGAGGGCATTCAGACGTGTCTTTAAATCGCACAGCTGCCTCGGCGGCATCGTGCGATTTAAAGAACCCCGCACTTGCGGGTTGGTGTGAATGCGCTGAGTGCGCACATTTCCACTTAGCCCAAATGTGTGGAGCGCGGTTTGAAAAGCTGCTCGGAGCAATTTTTCAAACCGCGCTCCAAACATTCGGGCTAGGTGGAAATGTGTGCACTCACCGCATTCACACCAACCCGCAAGTGCGGGGTTCTTTAAATCGCACGATGCCGCCGAGGCAGCTGTGCGATTTAAAGACACGTCTGAATCCGCCCCTAGTTTGAATCTCTTCTGGAGGCAGCGTAAGACCTTTGTATTTGGCCAGGCATTCAATGGCCTGGGATATACTGGGGGGAGGGGAGTGTTTTTAGTCTTGTGGGGTTTTAATTATTTATTTTATATTTTATATTTAATCTATTTATTGTAAGCCACCCTGAAGGCCTCAGGGGATATAATTATAAATTAAAATTAATTAATTAAATAAAATAAACAATGTAGAATATCAGGCCTTTGGGGGGGGAGAATGGAGGGTACAATTGTACCAGGCCCCGCAGGTTCAGGAGGCCCCCCCCCCAAATAATAACAATAATTTTCTCTTATTATACATTAATATATGAATAAAATAGTAATTTTATTATTCAAATTAATAATAAAGTCACCTAAAAGGCAAATAAAATAGAACCCTGCATGGGTTCCAACATTAGGCCCAAGCTCAGATTGAACCCACCTGCATTGAAACTGACCCAAAACCAGTCCCAATACAGCCAGACTCTTCCGTACCGGTCCTGATGTAATGGGACAGCCCTGCCCCCATGGACAGCTGTGATTTCCACAGTGCTCCGCAGGGCCAGACCACATCAGGAAATGGGTGGGATTAAGATGCTTCCTCTCTCTTTACCTGACATGTCCTTTCCCCCCCTTCCGAGTTCTGGAATGTCGCAACTTTCTATTGGGTGGAGGGCACATATGTGAAAAGGTGGAAGAACAACTGAATGTTGTCCCTTTCTTGATGTGTGCCCATCCCTGTGGTTAGTCATGACTTACCCACCAAGGGGCTCGGTTTAGTACTCAGGACTCTAAAACAAAAGACTAGGATGGACTCTGGAAATGGATTTCAAAAGTTAGGATTTGGGAGGAATGGGAGATAGGATGCCCTCAGTTACCAGGAGGTACTGGGAACCCAAATTTCTCTCATCCAACCTGCAGAACATAAACAGTAATGCAGCACACACGTGCCTTAGCCTTAATCACTTCATTAACAACTCCCTTATGTTCTCTGTTGGGTGTAAGCCCAAACACTTTCATTGTCAGGAAGCACCACCTTGAAGAGGTTTTCTAGCCAGCACTCACTTTTGGCTTTCTCGTTCTTCCGGGATGGTCTCCAACGAATACATGATTTGTGCTCGTCCAGGTAATAGAAACGCACCAGACCTTTGGAACTGCCACGGAGTTTGATCATCTGGGTCCCAGCTTGCATAGAGCTCATACATCTTTCCACTGCAACATGGAGGAGAAAAGAGACACAGTTAGGTTCAAGGCCACCTTACTCCCAACGTTGATTTTTAAAATAAAAGTTTGACAATGATAGATTTTTTCAGACACTCAGAGGGCAGACTACTGTCAATTTTCTGTTTTAAAAGATCAACAAGGGGGAGTAGAGAGGAGAGCAAAAGGGTCATTCGTCTTGGCTCTCACACCAAAGAAGGCCCAACAACAAAATCAAGACATAGATTTGAATATAGTAGAATAAGGGGGTGCCATGGAGCATTCTGTTCCAGGCCTCTAGAAACCACAGGTGGTCCTGAGGGTTAAGGGGCATCAGGAATTGACATATATATATATATAGGGCAGTAAGTCTAAAACTGTCGTCTGTATGTCACTGGTATTCTACAAGATCATAGAAAGTCGTCCACAGTCGATCTGCTCAACCACCCCAGCTGACCATGTTGTTATGCTGCTACAACTGCAGCCACACCTTTGGGTTCAAGCTGGAGTCAAGTGTACAGCACCTATCTTGAAGGTTGAATGTCTGTGATGTATAGGCTTTGGGCTAACCCTCTGCACACAGGTCAGGCACAGATATCAGTAAGGGCGTTTTCACATGGAGAAACTAGTTCAGACTAGTTTGTATAAACTCTGGTGTTTATTATTCTGCGCTAACAGAGTGGTACCTTTTAGACAGATAATTTAGTCCGGACTGATTTCTAGTCCAGACTAGCCGTGTGAACAGAATATTGCAGTTAGCTTAGAGTCTCTGTGGCTGTATTTCAATCCCGCGCTGCTTTGTGGCCATCCCATCGCGATGTTTTCTGTGACTGAAATGTCACTTCATGTGATCCTACAAACCGTAGAGGCATAAAATGCCTAGAGTCTTCCTGTGGGGAAGGCTTTAATTCAAGGTACCCAGATAACCCCAGCCCAATCCCCCACCTGACTTAGCATTCCTGCTCTCCACCCCTTGTTATAATCACAATCCTCCTACAATGCAAACCACCATGCCCTCACTAGGGTTGCCACCGCTGCAATTTTTAAAATAAACACTTATGAAAAATACATGTTTTCTGTGACTGAAACATCACTTCATGTGAACCTACAAACCATAGAGACATAGGGTATTTTCAGATGTTACGAGATCACAGTGAACCACAGTGAATACCCACCTGTGGTCACTGTGACTCGCACGTCTGTTTGGCGGTCGCCAGATGTTCGCCACGCTCAATCCCCACATGGGGTCACTTTCAACCATGCTTCCCGGGCTAGCCACACCAATTCCCTGGGAAGCGCGGTGAAAGTGATCCCTGGCGGGGATCAAAGAAAAGTAACGTCTGGTCGGTCGCAACAGCCCGGAATCACCGGTGGGATTCCGGGCCGTGACGAAGTCAGTCAGACGCTGCAGCGGCATTGGCCCCCCCCCGCCGCCCCGTCTCCCCAGAGGGCGGGCTGCGGGAAGCGTGGAGGGGGCGGGGCCGTGTGGCCGCACGTTGCACCGTGCGGCCCCTCCCCCTCCCCGATTCCCTGCCAGGATCCCCCGGCACATCTGGTAGGGCGTGACGGGGTCATCCCGGCAGGGGATCAATGTATAGATTTCGTGACGGGGCCAACCAGCCCCGTCACGTCTGAAAACACCCATAAATGCCTAGAGCATCTGTCAGGTCTTGCTGTTTGACTCTGTGGCAATAAGTACTGGATAGTCAACTAGTCCAGACTAATAAGCACTAGTAATTCAGACAGACATTAGTCTGGACTACTTTAAGAAAGGTTGTTGTAAACCCCAGTGATTGGGGATTTAGAACAACCGTGCTTATTTCTTAGGCCACTTTTAGACGAACGCGCGGTGCGCTCGTGCTTGTTTTCAAAAATCCCATGAGATGGGATTAGACGAGACGCTGCCATGAGTCATGCGCACGGGAGGGGGACACGCATACTTTTCTGGCTGCGATTTGAACACCTCAATCTCCAATCTGGTCAAATCGCAGTCAGAAAAGAATGCGTGTCCCCCACCCATGTGCGTGACTCACGGCAGCGTCTCGTCTAATCCCATCTCGCGGGATTTTTGAAAACAAGCACGAGCGCACCGCGCGTTTGTCTAAAAACGGCCTGAGTCCAGACTAATAAGCACCGTTGACAGCATTCAGACAGACAAACTAGTCCGGACTACATTCAATTAGTCCGGACTAACTGTCCATGTGAAAATGCCCTAAGACTGATCTGCAGTAACTCCATTGGCTTCGCTAGAGCTATGCCGAGTCAGACCAGTCAAGCTCCTGACTCTTGAGCTTCCAAGTGCTTTGTTGGCAGATTTAGCTCCATTATTTTCTTATTTCCCCCTTGCACATGCTGAAATTTGAGCGGCTGCTTCTACAGTTTAGAAATAAATCCTCTTTCCTCCAATGGCTTCGTTAGTATTCTGCCTTTCTAGAACCCAATTAAAAAGAAGGAGAGGAAAAAAAAATTAATTACCCAACTTGGCCACTTTGATTATTGTAAATATTCCAGGAACCCTATAAATAATTTACAAAGGCATCCGAGTACAAATTGCTTTTGAATTAAACTGTTTTTCCACGATAGAGGGGAAGGCATTAAAAATTAACAGCAAAAAGGTTATTAGAATCACAAGCTAGATTCTATTTATTTCTAAACCAGAGAGCCAGCTGTTAAGATGGTGCTAGCGTTCGAGGCTACATTCAGTATGGAAACATCTTCTGCAAAATAATAGACTCCTCGTATGATAACCAGAAAGAAAAGCCATCTGAAAACTGCTCCCCTTTGCATCCTTGCTGGTACCAGTCTTGGAAGACGCAACAGGCAAACTTTTCCCTTGCTTAATTCTAGTGCCACCTGCTGAATCACCTTGCTGGGAATTGAACTACATAAGCCGTGAGTCAATTTGATATTACCACATCTTGGTAATTTTTCACATCACAAAGCTCGCCATTAAAATTGCTGCCATATTCATTCTTATTGTGAGCCACCATGTGCAACTGTAAGATTAAATACTCTCACCATGCATTGCTCTCCATTTTCAGCTCCATTTGATTGCAATAGGCCACATGAGGCCAATGTTTAAGATAAAAATGAGGCAGACTGGTTAATAATGATTAAAAAAAACAGCCATAGGCCAAGTTTACATTGAGATTAATTTCCAACAAGTCAGTTGCGTGGATAGTACTTTAAAAGAGATCAAGACGTTGTCACCTTTCTTTGAATGCTCTGGTTGAAGCGCAGTGCTCTGAACTCCAGCAGACAATAAAGTACTCCCTTTGCTTGTGAGCTATTCTACAAAGGATCATTAGCTTGGCCTGCTTACATCTCTGTCAGCCTGGTGGCAAAAGACAGCAGGCGTTAAAAGTAAAAGACAGGAAGAAAAGCAAAAACACCCACCCAGCCACAACTGGTGTGAACATAGAGTAAAAGCTGTATTTTAAAACTGAAGAAGAAACAGTGCTGTACAAGAGGCAGACCTTGTCTCACAGCACTTACAAATCTAAAGCCCTCCTGAAATTGTCATAAAAACTCTGAAATTGAAATTGCTTCCCATAGATAGAAGATCTATGCTTTCCATAGATAGAAAAAGCTTGCACCGCCCATGCTGGACATGTTCTCACTTGGGATGGCCATCATCTTGGCAGACACTGAACTGGGAGACTACTGTGCTATCTGCACAACCAGGCTCTACAGCTTGAGTTCAGGGCTGTGCATTTGGGTTTTGACAAAATACAAATAAATGCAAAAAAGACCTTTTCAGGTTTCATATTTGTATTCAGGTAACAAGTTCCAGACTATAGGGGGCACTATGGCCCTTTGGGGTATCAATGGGATCCCGTGCTTACATTTATTATGGTCCCAGTCCTGTTAATTTTTCTTGGCTCTCAAGCAAGGGTCTGATCCTGCCTGAGGTAAGTATTTACTGGGTACTTGCATGCTGACTAGAGTTCCCTTATTGGGTATAGGGTCTGGTCTCCAGCCTCCCCTATAAGCCAGCCTTCACCACCAGTAGTGTCCACTGTCTGATTCCTTTATAATGTCCTCAGGCTCATTTGGGGCAATAACCATAATAATCCTATTTTAGAGTCTCACACTGTCTGGTTCCTCCTGTGGGGTTGTGTCATCCGCCTACAGCTTCCTGCTATGGGGGAGCTATCTGAGGCAGGAGTCCCTTGCCTGTGGTTGGGAGAAGTGAGGATCTCTCCTCAGAACTCCTTCCTCACTGGCCTCCCTGGCTGAACTGAGACCTTTCCTTATAAACCTCCAGTAGTCCTAGGGGCTGAGCTATTTGATCGGCCAATGCAGTGATCCTCTATTCAGACTAGCACCTGAACTGTAGCATGACCATAGCATGGTCCTACACCTAGTAAGTGTGCTGCACCCAATTGCCGACGCTCTTTCTTAAAGGGCCAGGAGCTAGCCTTAAGCTCCCTATTACAATATACGAAACACGAATACTAGGGCTGCATTTTCTCACTTGTTTCCGAGTGAATCCAAAATTTCCTGAAAAACATGTTATCCGAAATCTCAAACTGGGCCCCCAGAACTGCAGCACATATCCAACTTTGATCTGTCTCAGCGTAGCCGTCTGATTGGAGAGCCTGTAGTGAGTCCTCCCCACCTGCAGGGCCACTGTTGTCTCAGAACTGCAATCTCCAGCACTGCAGTCAGCCCCAGCCCAGTGGAGACCAGCTAAGCCAAGGAGAAATGGTGAATCCCCAAGCTAGCAGACCCACCAACACCACCACGTGACACCCCGGAGCCAGCTACATGTCCCATTTCCCCTTCCCCAAGCCAGCAACTTCCCCTGAACCTACATGCCCCAATCCCCTTTCCCCAAACCAATTATCCCTTCCCAAGACAGTGGCCCCCTCTAAGCCAGATCCATGCCCCATTCCTACCTCCCCAAGCTAACAACCTTCCCATCAAGGCAGCTGTATTCTCCACCCTCCTCCATACCAGAGTCACCCCGTTTTAATTGGTAGCTGATTTAGTTCTGTCAAACTCACAGAGCCTCACTGCACTTCTGCGCCAAAATAACCCATACACAGAGTCCCCTGTTTATTGTGTTTTCCACATTGGTGGCAATGGGGGAAATCAGTGAATGCAGGCAAAGATATAAATAAATGTGAATACTAAAAGCACAAATATAAATATAAATATTGGACCTTGTGCATAATCCTACTTGAACTCAAGGCACCATGGCTGGGATGTAACTGACTCACATGTACTCTGTGGATTGTGCATAGGCTGGGGCATGCAACCCATCCCTTGTATGGTTGACCCAACCACTTAGGAACACAATGTGGACCCAGTTCAAGGGGATTACCACATGCATCTAGGTCCGTGGGGTCCTAAGACAATGAGCAGGCCAGATCATTAGAACTATTAATAAAGAACAATTAATAAAATCTTAGACGAGAACCCCCAACTGGAAACATGTTAGCACCTTCCCTTCCAACCATAAAAGCTTTGGAAGCAACAGAAACTGGATTGGAATTATGCTAATGGATGTGGTGTAAGGCCGCTTTTAGACGAGCGGGTCGCCGTCACACGACCCGCTCACGTGATGTTTCAAAATCCGACAACGTGGGATTACACGAGACCCTGGCCCGGGATCATGCGCATAGAAGGTGGTCACGCATTCTTTGGCGACTGCAAATTAAATACCTGACCATCGAGGTATTTAATTTGCGGTCGGCAAAGAATGCGCAACCACCTTCTACGCGCATGATCCCCGGCCGGCGTCTCGTGTAATGATTTTGAAACATCGCACGAGCAGGTCGCGCAACGGCGACCCGCTCGTCTAAAAGCGGCCTAAGGTTGCCAAAACTTGTTATTATAGGCCAGGGTTAACCAAATTGTGGCTCGGGAGCTGCATTCTTAGGCAGTTTGGGCATGGCTTTTGACCAGGGCATCATGATAACTTTATGGCCCTGTGTCCTACTTAATTTCACCCGAGAATTTCAGCAGCCAGGACCACAAAGTATTGGCTCTGCCAACCAATCACAAAGCAGGAGATGTGTGTGGGTGTTGAGGCTCTCTGCCATATGAAGATTTCAGTGCATGGCTTTGGGGGCTGAGAACTTTGACCACACCTGTTAAAGGCTTTTTCTTAAAGTCCCAGATGCAGAACCTGTGGGAATCTCATCTTTTATTGAGGGGGAAAAAACAGTGTACAGAGAAATTCTAGAAGTGTGATTGTAGTGTAACTTTAATGACCCAGAGACCAAAAGAGAACATGACATAAGGTGCCTGACTTGCACCTGGGAAGCCAGGATTTGAATCCTGCCCTAGCCATGAACTCCCTGGGTTGCCTTGGGCAAGTCATAAGCTCCCAACCTCAGTTCCCCATCTGTAAAATGGGAATGTGTGTGTGTGTGTTTCCCTGTGTTTCCCTCACCTGTGTCCATCTTAGGACCTTTTCAAATGGGCGCAAGTGTGTGTGTGTGGGATGCATGGGTGCCACGGTGGGTGGGTGTGCGTGCAGCCCGTTAAATGGATGCCCACCCACCTCCATCCATCTCCATGCATGGAGGTACCTCCGTTGTCCCCAATGCCTCTGCATGAGCGATGGGTGGAGGTGGGTGGAGCGTGGGAGCATGCACGCACCCCCACCCACCTGCCGCAGCGGTAGCATGGACACCCCCCACTGCCCACCCATCTGCACACATGGGGGAGAGGGGACGTCCATGTAAAAAGGGCCTTAGATTGTAAGCCCACTGGACTGGAACCTGCCTCTATTAATAAAAATTGTAAAATACCAGGTACACTGCTGGTGCCATATATGCTTAATTAATAAAATAAAATAATAATAATAATAATAATAGTAATAATGTATTATTAGTCAGTTTTAAGCAAGTCTCATGGTTATCCAGGGCTTCAACTCAGGATTTTTGAGCAGCTGGGTTTGCAAATTTACCATGCAAGATGCTGAGTAAAACAGAACTATACACAGATTTGCAAAACCAGAACTATTCCCAGTTGTAAGGAACACCAAGCTAAAGATACTATAGCTAAACCAGCACAAGGATAAGATGACAAGGCAGTAAAGACAGTTAGGAGGAAGCGGACTGCATAAATGCAAAAAATTCAGACTGAAGGCTCGGGTGTCATGGTGGGGTATTTCAGGAGGCCTGGAAAAAATGAAGAGGATGGAAACAGCTTGGAAGAAAGAGAATCTAGAACAAGTGGGTTTATCAGAAACAATCGAAAGGTCTTTTAATGTCTGCTTTGTAAGCAATGGCAAAACTATATAATCCTTTATTGTTAACAACATTATAGCTGATTTAAGCATTCCATGAATGAACGTGTCCACATTGCGCAAAAATCCATGTCCCCACCGCGATTGCCGTGGCGGGGGTTTGGTGGCGCCCCTCACCCCTCCGGAACAAAGGGGACGAGGAGGGAACAGCTGCCCGAGGGCGAAGGGAAGAAAGCCGTGGTTGCTAGGCAACCTTTTGTGAAAGGCACCCGGGACTCTCGCGAGAGGCGGGAACCCGGGCGCCATCTTAGGCTCCCTGCTCAGCCACCTCATTCGGTCGGGTGGTGAGCGGGGAGAAGGACGTGCAGCGAGGCGGCGCGGCGCGAACAGGCCGCCTGCCTCGAGGCGCACGATCATTGAGAGGGGTGGAGCGGGGCTGCATTGGGCCCACCCCCCGGAGCTTGGAAGAGGATTGGGCTGGGATTCTTCCCGCAAAGCGGGAAAATTGTAGCTGGCCAAGCAGCCACTGGATGGTTGGAACAGGGCGGGATTGGGCCCCCCCCCCGGCGGTTCGGGGCTTCGGGAGCAGCAAGAATGGGACGTGTAGCCGCCCAAGCGGCTGCTGGCTAGTGGGAGCGGGTGGGATCGCCCCCCCGGCACTTCAAGGGACAGGTTGTGTGGCGGGCAGGGTGAGACGCCTCCCCCTTGCGGGATTGCACGCCGGGCTTCTCTACAGGGCGGGAAAGTGGGGCAGCCGGCCTCAGAGCCTACCTTCATTGGCGGGGCCGGGAGCGTGCAGTAGGCCACTGAACATGACAGAGCCCGGGGGTCAGGGGAACAGGGGAAGATTGTTCTCCCCTCTGAAATTTATTGAACCCCCTACGAGGGTCGGGATAAAGCGCCCCCCCTCTAATTGTAGCCGAACAGCGGGAACTACCTCCCCTCCCCCCCCGGGATCGAGGTGGGGAGAAGACACCAGGACCTCGCCCTAGATAGGCGCGGCCCAACCTCGTCAGGGGAGCTTGACCCCCCTTACGCATGTGAGGATTTAGCATAAAGGGTCCTGCTGAGCTATCCTCACCCCCTTCCACCGGCGTCCACAATAGAACAGTCCTAAGCGACTGGCCTAGTTACCCTGTGGGGATTTAGCTAGCAGGGGAAGTGTGAGGAGCTAGGCGCCAATATGCCCCCCCCGTCGTAAGGGCCTAAGGAAAGCGCAGGCAAAGAAGGTCATCAAGGCCGCCCCCAAGGGGGCTAAGACCAAAGGGAAGAAACAGGCTGGGGACATGCAAGAGGTGGTCCTCCTAGCCATGCAGGCCCAGCTAGAAGGATATCAGGCCCGCATAGAGGAGTTCGAGGGGGGCCGCAGGGACCCCCCCGTGCAAGAATGCAGTGAAGAAGGTGAAGCTGGGCAAGGGGGCCCAATGGGAGATTTGGCGAGTGGCCTTCCCCCAGGCTACGACGAGGGTCCGCGCCGCTCAGGAAGTGGGCGGCGCCGGGCCCTGCCTTCTCGTTACAGGGACGAGGAACCAGGAGCGAGCAGGCGATGGAAGAAGGCACCCCCAACTACCAAGCTCAATTTGAGGAGCTCCGGGAGGGAATTCAGGTCTTGTCAGAAAGCCTGGAGGCCGCACAGCACAGACAGCGAGGATTAGGGGGCCACACATGTGGCCCGAGACCCCGCTACGGACCCGAACCAACTGAAGGTGAGCAAAGAAGGGGCGGCTGGTGGGAGGATGAAGGGGAACAATGGGGGGCAGGATATTTTAGAAGCCAAGAGAAGGAATGCCCAGCAATGCCGTGTACACAGCGGGAGTGCGGAAGGAGTCTGTATCCGTCTTGCTCCGAAGGGAGCGGGCAACCAGGTGGGTGGGCAGCACAAAGCTAGGCCGGTGCCTGTGGATACTGCCCGAACATGGGGTACAAATCAGCGACCCGGGTCTGGGGGGCAGGACAGTGCTGTGCGCGTCCGGCCGCACGGTGCTGTAGCCATCGGGAAGAGCCCCGTCCCCTGTCAGGGGGATATGCGGATGTGTCAGCTTCACTAGGGGAACACTTGCTCCAAGCCACCAAAGAGAAGATCTGGAGCGGAGAATACATTGACATATTCGCCCTCCTTATCAGTGACCCCATATCAGACCCTAACGATAAGGAAGAGAGGAAAGAAAAGGAGAAATTCAAAAGGCCAAAGGCTGAGTGCACCTGGTCCAATTGGACAGCTGCATACACCATCTATATGGGGGTGACACTAGTCAGGTTCCCATAGAGAGACTTGGAGATGATCAAGTACTCGGACATTGTTCTCTGGGCATTTGATACAGAAGGACCGGGAGCTTGGCTGCGCTACGATGAATCCTTCCGGTGTAGGGCAGCCAACAACCCGCAACTGTGCTGGGATCTCCATGCCCACGATATTTGGCTGGAGTGCATCAGCTGCTCCAGGTATGCCCCATGATCAGATAGTGGACATGTCCTCTCACGGGCAGGGGGTACACAGCAAAGCGAAGGTGGGCAGAGAAGTAGGCTGCGGCAGTCAACAGGTGGGTGTACATGTTGGGATTTCAACGATGGGGGCAGGTGTTTTCGGACCCAATGAAGATTTAAGCATGTGTGCACACAGTGTGCGGGTGACCATGCCGCCTCAATATGTAATAGATTCAGGCAGTACAGAGCCAGGAGTAGGGGGCGAGGGGGTAACAGGCAGGCCCCCTCCAGCCAAGGAGGAGCCAACCAACCAGTGGGGAAGGGCGCCAACCCCAGTACGGCATGAGGCACTACGGCTGGCGACCCGGGACTACCCAGACCGCATGACCGCTGATTACATTGTTGAAGGCTTTAGGAAGGGCTTCCGAATACCCACGCAGGGCCCCCGTTACTATTTAAATGCAAAAAAATTGAAATCAGTGACAGGTAACGAGTAAATAGTCCAGCAGAAAATCGATAAAGAGGTGAAGGAAGGTAGGATCCAGGGCCCCTTTGAGGAGTTACCTATTCTAACCCTACGGATATCCCCCCTGGGCATAGTGCCAAAAAAGACCCCTGGGGAGTATCGGATGATCCACAACCTGTCTCACCCCAAAGGGGAGTCGGTGA
Organism: Sphenodon punctatus; assembly: GCA_003113815.1. Classification (NCBI taxonomy): domain Eukaryota; kingdom Metazoa; phylum Chordata; class Lepidosauria; order Sphenodontia; family Sphenodontidae; genus Sphenodon; species Sphenodon punctatus. The sequence continues at coordinate 1,506,849 of QEPC01003095.1, forward strand.
ATGATGCAATTCCCCCTGAACTCTGCTCAGTCAGGTATGCATCATTTGACTCAGCGGTCGAAATGATGCGTTCCTGTGGCAAGGGCGCCCTTCTCGTGAAGTGTGATATCAAGTCGGCATTCCGTCTCCTGCCAGTGCATCCCGAGGATTTCGAGCTCCTCGGCATGCAGTTCAGGGAAAAATTTTACTTTGATAAGGCAATGCCCATGGGATGCTCCATCTCATGTGTGGCCTTTGAGAAGTTCATCACCATTTTGGAATGGATCACGCGCCAACGAGCAGGGCAGAGCTTGATCACGCACTACTTAGATGATTTCCTCTTCGCGGGAAGGGCAGGGACCCCGGAATGCGCATCCAACATGTGAACTTTCCAGAGAGTAGCCGTGGAACTGGGGGTACCATTAGTGCCTGAAAAAAACAAAGGCCCAACGACCAAGTTGACCTATCTGGGCATAGAGCTCGACACTGTAAGCTCTCTATCCAGACTGCCAGCTAACAAGCTCAAAACCCTCAAGGAATTGATAGCGCCAACAATGGCAGCCGCTAAGATAACGATTAAGCAGTTACAGTCCCTCATGGGGAGCCTTAACTTCGCCTGCCGAGTCATCGCACCGGGGCGAGCCTTCATGTCCCAATTATATGCCCACGTAGGGAGCGACCATCCCCCACATCATCATGTCTGGGTGACAAGGGTGATGCGGGAGAATTTGGCAACCTGGGAGGCTTTCCTCCAGGGCTATAATGGGGTGAGCTTTTGGCGGCAATGTCTCCTGCTGGAAGCGGAGCTCCAATTACAATCTGACGCGGCAGGCGGCCACGGGTTTGGGGTGTATTTCAGAGGTAAATGGTGTGCAGCACCATGGCCCAAGGAGTGGGAAACGCAGGGACTAACCTGCGACCTGACTTTCCTGGAGTTCTTCCCCATAGTGGTGGCATTAGAGCTATAGGAGGCAGAATTTTCCAACAGACGAGTTCTCTTCTGGTGTGACAACATGGCAGTCGTTCATGTCATCAACAAGCTGTCGTCGAAGTCAGAAAGGGTTATGCGGCTGGTCTGGCATTTTGTACTTAAATGTTTACGGGCAAACATTTTGTTCGTGGCCAAGCACATGCCCGGAATCAATAACAGCATAGCCGATTCCCTATCTCGATTTCAGACAGACCGTTTTCGCCAACTCGCACCAGACGCCATGAAGTACCCCGAGCCACTACCGAGGGACATGTGGAGCCTTGGATTTTAGACCTAAAGCAGACAGTGCAGGGATCCCTCGCGCCCAGAAGCAGGCGGACGTACGAAACAGCTTTTGCAGAGTTCCAGGAATACAGGTTAGGGAAAGGTTGGGAACCAGGTTTCCCCATCCCTGAGGGCCAGATGCTTCAGTTTGCTCTCCATCTTAGACAACGAGGTTTGGCACCGGGTACGATTGGGGGGAAAATATCTGCCATTTCCTTTATGAGCCGCCTGGCGGGTCACCCCTCGCCTGATGGTGGCTTTGATATGAGCCGTCTTAGGGAGAGCCGGGCCCGCAGTGCCCCACAGACTCTGGACAGGAGGGCCCCCATCACCCCTCGGCTCCTCATGACAATCAGTCAGGCGTTGCATACTGTGTGTCACTCGAACAGTGAGGTAGTTCTTTTTACTGCTGCATTCCGCGTGGCACTATTTGGGGCCTTCAGGATCAGCGAGATTGTCCCCCACTCCAGGCAAGATAGGTCGGGGGTGGCCCTGCAGATCCACGATGTGGGTTGGCAGGGATGTACCCTTTTGTTACATCTAAGGAGATCAAAGACGGACCAACGGGCAAAGGGTCGGGTAGTGAGGCTGGCCCCTTCAGACGATGCCCTCGCTTGCCCTGTCAAAGCGATGAAGCAGTATCTAACATCCCGACCGAAGGCGGAGGGCCCGTTGTTTATCCACAGGGACGGAACTCTGCTGATGCGATATCAGTTCGGGGCAGTCCTCAACATGTGCGTTCAGGAAGCCGGCCTAGACCCAGGTTGTTACATGGCGCATTCCTTTCGCATAGGGGCGGCTTCGGTGGCCACACGCATGGGACTGCCTGCGGAATGTATACAACAGATAGGGAGATGGCGGTCTGCTGCTTATCATTCTTACATAAGGGACACCGAGCTGAGAATGGTGAGGCATAGGGGCGATCGGCGGCAACCACATAACCATGATTTCTTTTCCAGACCCGGAACCCCCGCGGGGAAGGAAAGTGGTGTGGATCGTCGGCCACAGCATCGTCCATTGGACTGGGAAGATGGCCGCACGCAGTGGATGGGGCACTCAGCTGGGCTTAGGCGACAGGGCAAATATAATTTGGTTAGGCAGACGTGGAATGCTGTGGGAGCAGTTGCTCCCAGCGCTGTCTGCGGCGACAGAGAAATTCCCGGCACCAGCAATAATGGTAATCCGTTTGGGAGAAAATAACCTGCCCAAGGCAACGGGGCTGTGGCTAACGAAGAGGGCAAAGGCTGATCTGCAAAAGGTGCAAGATCGATTCCAAGGGTGCACCCTGATTTGGTCATATACGTTACAAAGGAGAGTCTGGGCTAATGCCCACCACCCAGATAGGGTGGATCGGGCCAGAAAAAGGGCTAACATGGAAATTGGCAACTGGCTACAGCGAACAGGGGGGGTTCACAATTTCTCATACAGAGATTAGGCATGATAAGGACGAGTTATATCGGAGCGACGGGGTCCATCTATCGGATGCTGGATGTAGCACATACCTGGGGGTCCTGAAACGCAGCCTAACTGAAATCCTTTGAAGTTGAATTTATGGCGGCGAACCAGCCAAGCAAAGCTGGCGGTTCTGGTGGCGGTAGGCTGAGTTCAGGCCAATTGTTAAAAGTTGAAAGAGTTAGGATAGCATTGGGTAGCAACATCTCCTTAAGAGATGGGTATAGGCCATCCATAGTCGCTCAGTACGGCCCACTGTATGGCCAGCCCAAGGGTGAGAGACAAGCGGCCGAACCTGCTGGGTGGACCATGTTCCAAACAGGAGGTCACAGTGTCCTCATCTTTGTTGTTTAAACCCCCGCCTCGGTGGGCGAGAGGGGATAGGGGCAAACAACCCGCTCTGGCCTGGTGAAACCGGTGCCTGGGGCAGGGTGTAAGTTGAAGAAGTTGGTTAAGGTAGGGCACAGGAGGATTCCCCTCGGACTTAACCCGAAGACGGTAGACGAGGGGTACCAGGCAAACAGGACAGCGCATGGTACAGTAGGGGAACCTCCTGTGGGGACGGGTAACAGTTAGTAATAAGAGATTGATAGGACCCCAGTTCAAGGGGGGAAGGGGGAGGGTTACCTCTTCCCCCTTTTTGACTAATAATAAAGAGTGTGGCTGTTCAAACCCATATATTGTGTCCTTGTCTTCTTTGGAGGGGGTGCGTCGACAAATCGTATATCTAGCTAAAGGTTCTTTTTCTACAAAGCAATTAAACAGTTGCTTAGTTGCTATCAACAGAGCTTCCAATGGGAGTCAAGTGCCTACCAGACCTTTCAAATCTCTTTCCCTTATCCGATTTGGGCATGGGCTCCAGAAATAAGAAATTTGCCCCTTGGCAGTGGGTGGATGGATCCATCATTATTTTCTTTTTAGTTGGATGTAAAGAAACAGAGTGATGCAACACTATGCAAGACCCAAGAGGGAAGAAATTAAGACCCTTTGATGGTTTGGACATTAAGACACTGCAAAGTAATTTAAACCCATTGTTTCTGCTCCTGTCCACAGTGGCAACAGAGAACAAATGTCCTCCATCTTTTTATGGCATCCTATGCCTTACAAACATTCACATGTTATATTAACGTAGCCGGGAATGGTGAATACAAAGCTGGTGGTAGCTAAACTCGACGCATTCACATACTCAGCAATACCATGAAGTAAGCAAAACACAGGGCAAGTTGTTACGTAAGCTTGCAAACAAGCCCCCAGTCAGTTATATTACATCATGGAACCCTAGCTTTTTAGCGCAGGACTCGTGCTTTTACATCTGGAAATCCCTGGTATGGCAGCTGGGCAGTCTAGCCTGATAACATAATACAAGCAGCTGCTTGGCTTTAGGGTTGGGAGCCATAGCCTTCACAAGAGTAGCCTAGATTGCCCAGGACTTTAGAGAATCAAACCCTTTGAAAGAGTCTCAAAAAGCACATTTGGATACTCTCTCTCAGAAAAGCATGAGCAGAATAATCTCTTGTGCAGGAGTTATATTTAATATCTGGACTATTGACCTCAATTGGTGCACGGCACGCATTAGCAGGCAAGTCCATTTCAGCCACACACTCAGGAGTCGCATGAACTGCATATCCCAGCTGCTATTGCGATTCATTCTGGCATCACATATTTTAGGACAGAACCAGAATCCTATTTGCTTTCATGGTGCAAAGCTTTGTTTCACAACAGCAAGGAAACTAGGAAATAGGAGACATTTACCTAGAGCAGACAGATGAAATGACTGAAGACAACATATAAAAAAAGGTACCAGATAACACTAGCACATTTGTATTTATGCTGCCTTGTTTATTTGATTACACTAACTCTAAGCACACAGCTAAACTTACTACCTCCCCATTATAGTTTTCAGTGCATCTCAAGGAAGCTCTTTCTGACAAATTCATTCATTTTCCCCACAGAAGTATTGTTGATCGAATCCTAAGCGGAGTGTATGGGGCCTCAGTATGGGCCTGCTGCCCACTTCCACTCTCTTGAGACTTCACACTGCTATAGCTTCATGGTTCGCTGCACAAATGCAATTACTCTCTGTGCACAGGACCCAAAGTTCATACTGTACTCTGTAAAACCTATTCAACGTTGCCTGGGAATTGATCTGTAAGGCCAATCCAGCAGGTTTCTAGGTTTGGGCTGCTTTGTATCTTAACTGCAGAGATGCAGAGAAGGGGAGAGCGAGAGACCATCTTATTCATGCATTTCACCAGCCCACCCCTCTCTGCAATTTATTTATTTATTTATTTGTATTTATTAGCCGCCGTCCCCTCATGCCTACGGCATCTCAGGGCGACTTACAAAAGGCCAAAAATACACAACAATAAAATTCAATTAAAAACACTAAAAACTACAACATCTTTTAAAAAATCTTTAAAAACCCCAAATTTACCCCCAACTACCTCACCCTCCCCGCCGAAGGTCTGAGTGAACAGACAGGTCTTGCAGGCTTGACAAAACGCTACCAGACCTGGGGCCAGGCGGGCTTCCTCCGGGAGGGAGTTCCAAAGTCGCAGTCCGGCCACCGAGAACGCCCTCTCCATTGTGGTCCCCCGCTTTACATGGGGGACCTCCAAAAAGGTGCCCCCAGTGGACTGAAGGGATCGCTCTGAGGCACGGACGGCGAGGCAGTCCCTGAGGTATGAGGGGACCAGACCGTGTAGGGCTTTATAAGCCGACACCAACACCTTGAATCTGGCTCGGTACGCTATAGGCAGCCAGTGCAGAATACGGAGCACAGGCGTTATGTGCTCCTGCCGACCCATCCCTGTGAGGAGACGGGCCGCCGCATTCTGCACTAGCTGCAGCCTCCAAACCAGTGTCAAGGGAAGCCCCACGTAGAGCGCGTTGCAGTAGTCTAGCCTTGAGGTGATGAAGGCGTGGGTGTGGGTGGCCAAGTCGGGCCTGGAAATGTACGGATGCATTTATGGGGGAAGACTGCAACACAAGTAGCCTAATTCAGGAGAGAGAACTAGGAGGGATGCAAGAAAGCAAGGGGAAAGCTTTGGTGAGTGGGATAGGAAAGACCAGGTGCACTTTCCTCTACTTACCCTGGGCCTCCTGAGCCCTATAGGCCTTCTGAAGTCTCCATTAAGAGATCTCTATCTTCAATCACTTCCCTAAAGCTTTGTCTCTCTTTCACAAGGGGTCCATGATCACTAAGAAGTAGGGGTAGGACTTTCAGTTTTAAATGAGACAGTCCGAAAATGGCCATCAGGGTTTAAAACCAAAGGATCAGAAAGTCGGGCCGTCTAAGCTCCCGATATTTGGATCTTATGTTCCCATTGAAGTCAATTGAAACCTCCCCCAACCTCATTCCCCAGGGCCCACTCCCAGCTTCGGAAGGTGGTGGGTGGGACTCCATGCTCCATAACACCTCCACCCCCTGGGCCCAGCTTTACTCACAGCCCTGCACTTACCACTGCTGGTTCAAGTCCAGAGGATGGGGATGAGGAAGGGCTGCCCGCTCTGCTGCCAGCGGCCGGGCCTCCTCTGCTGCTGGGTAGTGGTGGGAGCCAGCTCTGCTGTCAGGCGGCCAGGCTTCCTCCACTGCTAGGTGGCAGCAGGGCCAGCTCCCATCACCACCCAGCAGCAGGGGAGGCCACAGCTGGACTTTCTCCCCTGCCAGGTAGCGGAGCCACAGCAGTGGAGGCCTCTTGTTTCATGGTCCACCACTGGTCCGGGTCCCAGAAATGCTGCGCACATGCGCAAAATGCCCACCGAAGCCATTCTGTGCATGTGCAACCCTTTTCCAAAATGGTGCCAGCGGCACAGTCGCCATTTCAGAAGAGGGCAGCCATTATGCACATGTGTGGAGTCATGCATTTCCTATTTCCCACTGACTTTAATGGGAAAGGGAACCGAGAACCGAAAATGAGCCACTTACTGAAAATCAGGGATCTGAAACCGAAACTGGGCCCTGTGTCCCACCCCTGGTAAGATGCAAAAGAGCTATGTAGTAGGGAAGGGGCGGGGGGAGGCAGAGCACCCATCATGACACAGATGACCCCATCAGAGGTGCTGACCTCATCGGAGGTGCTGAATAGTTTGTGGTTCACTGCCACAACCACAGATAGCAGATCTAGTGGTGAAATCAAAGAAATTGAGTTGAATGTAGAAGGAAGATACATTAAGAAGGTCATCTAAACGCTCTCTCCTCATTCTGAAGCCTCACATGTAACTTTTCCAGACACCATAACCTTTGCTTCCACATATCAATTGAAAGGTCATTGGTTGCTTTCCAGTTCCTTATGATAATATTTAAAGCTGCTAAAAACAGCACCTTGCATGAGTCCTGGTGTCTGCTCACCTATTTTACCACCAGGAACAGTCCCAAAAGACAAATTTCAGGTTTAAATGGTATTACCTCTCCCAGCATTTTTTCTGCAAATTTCCAAACTCTACTCCAGAATACCTTGACCACACTACATCCCCACCAACAATGGAGGTAATTACCTTCTTCTCCGCATCCCAGGCATGGTAGCTATTGATGGCATGAAGATAAGATCGGCTATTGGATGTGGGATTCCGTGGAATCTTTATTAGACTTGTATAAGAGAGTTGTATTGTACTGAACTGAGAAAATCTATTTTCTTGATTTGTGGATGTATGATAAATGATGAAACAATAAAAGTTTAATTAAGAAAAAAAAAAGGTCATCTAGACCATCCGACTTCATCAAAAAGCAAGTGTGCACCACCACGCTTATTTCCAGTGATGGAGAGCCTGTAGCATCCCTTGGTATCTTGTTTTATGGCCCAAGTACTCTTATGGTAAGAATTCTTTTTCCTAACATGTACCTTCCCATAGTTTAAGCCCATTCTCCCTTATTTACCTTCAAGAAGCAACAGAGAATAACTGGTTGTCACACTGTGTTTTCTATCGGTCTCTTACAGATCTGAAAACTGTTCTGTACCTTCTCGGCCATCTCTTCTTCAGGCTAACCATGTCCAGTTCCTTCCGTTTTTTCAATTAGGTCTTGCCTTCTAAACCCTTTATCTTAACTGCTCTCCTGCAAACCTGCTGGGACATGGCCTTAGATGGAACTTTCTTTGGTTCTGCTTCAATAGTTACGTGGGGGAGAAGTGGGGAAGGGACTTTGGGGGTAGGGAGTGGTGGAGAAAGAGACTTATTACCTTTGCTCAGGTTTGCCAGAGAGTTTGGTCAGCTTTCAGGCTGTCACAGAGATTTGCTCCTAGCACAGACAGTACGCCTGGAAAGGTCAGATTCCCAGCAACTCACAGCTCTGCTGAACTTTTCAGGCCAACTTCAGTAACAGAGTCTGACTGGGGAAGCTACAAAGTAGTGCATCCTCAGGACAACTGCTCATACAGACATTACAGGCCAAAGGGGAGGCGGGGGGCGGGGAGGAGAGGAAAGACCTAAGAATGAGACTGCTCTTTCTTCAAGAGCAAGATGCACCTGACAGCCCAAAGCAGCACTACAGAGTTTGACATATCTGCATGATAAGAGGACATACGCCTTGAATATAAATCAAGGACTAACCATCCTTCTCCCACATTCACAGCATTAAAACATTCTCCCATATCCTACCCCGAGGGGGTGGGGTAAAAACAGGTGTACAGCACAATTGCACGTAACTCTGTCATGTCAGCACACAAGCCACACTCCTTCATGAGCTCTGATACTCTCCTAACTGGAGTTATAGCTGTTTTAACTAATATGGAGAGTAATTTTGGTGGAGAACTAGGCCACGTTTCAGACACTAAGCACTGAATTCTGCCTGATCAGAGGGTCGGAGAAGCCAAGTGCATTTTAAATGTTTAGTACAGCAGCTTTCAGCAGTGGTTTCTGAAAACCATGGCACATAACGCTCACAGTAAGGCCAATCCCATGCCTTGCACGTGCACAGATGTATGGGTGCCATAGGCTCTGTGCTGTGTGCACACGCTACACGTGCTCTGCATGGCACTCCACGGGGCATGGGATTGGCCCTACTGTGTGTACACCACCTTCTCTCTTGCCCGTGCACGGACCCATCCCACAATAACTTGAACATTCATTTGTGGATGCAGAGGCCTGGTTTTACCTCCACACACACACACACGCCTGTGTTGAGGTTGATTGTTAGGTGTTCTTCATTTGATACCCTGCTATCGTAATTAATATTAACTTATCATCCCCTTTAGCAGAGAAGTTAAGGCCCTCTACCAAAGGCCTCTGAGAGAATAGAAGTCCAAACAAAAATACTTTTTCTGGTAACACCAGGGTCTCTTGACTTTTTCCATAGGGCATGGGCCACCATTGACTCTGTCAATTCCATTTCCTCAGAAAACAAGCCTCAGAGAAGGCTATTGTGTTAAAGTGACTGGTGCTGCCAGCAGCTTCAACTGGGATGCCTGCCCATGCCAAGGATGCCATCAATGTTGCATGTCACAGCTGCATGGGGAGGAACAGAGCACTGCATTTATTCACTTCAGCACTCAATTCCAAACTACCCTGCTCATGTTCTTTTTCCTTTTCTCTCTGTTCAAATAACACTGACCTCCCCTTTTCCCTTGTACCTGGTTAGCACAAGAGACTTCTTCCTTATATGGCACCTGTGGCAAGTCATACATCTGGAGGCCTCCCTAACCTGAACAAACACCATAAAGAAATGGCAGTGGTGGTTCTGGCTGGGGCAGGGGTAGGGATGTGAAGGCCCTACCAGATAAACAGTCCCTCCAAGTTCTCTCCCCCAACCCCCGGGCATCAAGGAGTGGAAATAAAGGAACAAGGTTTCTTCCTGGCCATAAGCAGGGTTCCTAGTTTTCTCTCTGTGACGGAAAACCAGAGAAAAACAGAAATTTTGCTTTTTTTCCCCAAAGAAAAACAGAGATTTTGCCTTTTCCCAGAGAATTTAGCAGAAAATGGCAAAAACTTACAGGTTTGGGAGGAGGACACACTGAGCGCGGGGCAGCAAGGGCCCAGAGTGGGTCTGAGGGAAGCAACCTGAAGGCATGTGCTGTGGAGGGGCAGGGGCTCTGCATTAGAAGGGGTGCCACAGATCTTCTGTGGGATTGGGGGGGAGCAGGGGAACTATGAATTAGGGCGGTCAGGTCTTCTGGATCTTGGGAAGAGGGGACAGGAGCTGGGCCTAATTGGACCCATAGCAGCTTTCCCAAGTGCCAGTCTCTATATCATCCCCCTTTCTGGTTGGCAGAGCAGTCTGGGACCAGGTTAAGAGGAGGAGGCAGCAAGCGTGGGGCGGCAGAGGGGAAGCAACCTAAAGGCATGTGCTGTGGGGGGAGGGGGCTTCTCCATTTGGAATCTGGAGGGGTGTCACAGACCTCATGTTTTTTTGGGGGGGGGGACTGTTGATGGGACAGGTAGCTGCAAAATTGCATAAAAATTAAAATATTACAATACAATGTGGTGTTCTAACTAATACCTATATATATTGTGGTAAGGGAAAGTCAACTAGCATTTACATTTAGTCACAGAAAAACAGGTTTTGGTTTTTTAATCAGAGAATTTCCAATTTTTTTGTCACAGAAAACACTGCCCATGTGCCTTTCCTTCGCTGACTCAGCTCTCTTTGGGAATCACTGTCAACTTCCTGATCCCCCATTCGACCTTGGCTACATCCCTTAAAATGTACAAAAACAGAGCAGACTTTAGGAGAGATTTTCAAGAGATCTTAACTGATTTAGGAGCATCACTGGGTTGATACATGAATTTCAGAACCTAAGTCACTCCCAATAGTCCCCGAATTTGTATCCATTTAATTCTACAAAGGGATATGGGAGAGGCTGGGACAGCATTAGTGCAGATGGTACTAGGTCTAGGGCAAAGGTTTATTGAACTGTGTTCATTCTAAAAGCATAAAAATCAACAGCAAATGAGAGATTAATGGCAAAAACAATAGAAGCTGCATAGAAATGAAAACATTAATTTGGTGGCCCAGTCCACTGGTTCTGCTGCTGCCACAATGCTCTGCAAAACACAGACAGAAGTTTGAGAGCAGGGATATTGTTCCACCCATGAGGGCATTTCTGGACAATGTAGAATAATCAGGCTGTTTCAACCCGGGCCACGAGGGGGTGGGGGGCAGTCTGTGTGTGCGCGCGCTGCTGCGGGGGGCGTGCGTGTGGGGAGGCGTTAGATGGGCACACACACGCTGATTCAGAACAGGGCACCCTCATTCCACTCTGCTAACACAGAGAACGCTTCCAGCAAGAGTTCTAAAGAATTGACAAGTTTTTTTAAAGAACGGGTCAGGAACTAAAGTGATCTAAAGTAACGGGGTAAAACCAAGGCTTTTTGTAAATCCTACTGCGGTTTCAGAAGGCCCAAATGGACAAGAGCGAAGGGGAGTCAAGGAAGGTGGTTAGTATTATGCAAACTCAGGCTTGGTCATGAAAACACCCCAACTTATTTGATTGGGAAAAGATTTAAGGCAGAGAGGAAGGTTTCTAAAGGATGCATCAATGCACACACATCCAATTCATAGTGTGTTAGGGTTTTTTCCCACAAACATGGAAGATCTGGTGTCTGGGGGGGGGGGGGGGGGGGGGGGGGAGGGGAGAGGGGGATACTCTGGACTAATTATTTCTCCCCGTCTCCACTGTCACAATCAGGGGAAACAAAGGGTTAAAAATACTCCCCTCTTCCTCTAATATCCCTTCCTTGGAACTCCCAGCAGTGGGGCCTGGAATAACGGGCATTTTTACACACACGTTAAAGTTCCGGATTTTTCAGTCTTCTAGGTTTACAAGTCCACAAGTTCCGGATTCATTTTTCACACACACACTGCCCTGAGGCAGTTCCTGGATGCATTCTTCACACAAACGCTGCCCTGAAGCAGCCTAAAGTAGCCACAGCTGTAGACGTGACAGGTTGCCATGGAAACCAAGTGACCACAGCTGCCTGGAGCAAAGTAGTTTACCAGGCGAACTTTTTACACACAAAATTCTGGGAGAAGTTCTACGCAGAAGTTCAAAGCTCCGGATGTTTAAGATCTGGGTGTGTGATTGATAGGGCTGTGCGAATGTGGTTCGGATGTTTGGAGTTCAGACCGAACTCGGTCTGTTCAGATGTCCGAACCAAGCTCCGAACTGAACTCGAAAATGGCCGAACAGTTCGGTCATGTTCGGGTGAGTTCGGGGGTGGGAAAAATGTGACTTTGGGCAGGAAAAACGTGACTGGAAGGGGGAGGCAGCTGAGGAGCAGACTTCCTGGCACCAGGGGTGGAGACCAGGGGTTGTTTCAGGGCCAAATGATACCGATACCAAAAAAATCTTCAAATTCGGTATCGATAGCCCTATTTTCGAATGTTTGGCCAAATTCGGCAGAACCGAACTCCACCAAACCGAACAACCAAACCCGAACTTGGGTTTCGAACCGAATGTCCGAACCGCATTCTGTTTGCACATCCCTAGTGATTTAGACACAGAAAGTTCAGGATGTAGCAGCAAACATCCAGGAGAAATGTGTGTGTAAAAACACCCAATAAGCAGTCAGTGTGGCAGAGCCGCTGTATGAGGAACAGCAGCAGACTGTGCAAATAAGGGGAATGCCTCTGAATGGTACACATGTTCACAACTCCTAAAATAGGTACCTCCCTCTCAAGTTTAACCCAACTTATTTTCGAAGGAAATTATCCTCCTCTCCCTTATTGTCACTTTGACCTCTGTGCTTTCACATGGCGAGGTTAAAGTGAGTTAGGAGCAGTGTTCAATTTGTTTCTATAATAAAATTAAAAAGGGGTGCTGGCGCTCAAGTCTGCCATGGATCTCATGGCTCTAGACCTCAGGTGCATTTGATGGGGAGAGGGATTTATTCAGAGCAGGTGGTCGAGCTGCCCTACCAGTCCCCACAATTCAACCAGCCAAAACACTCACGGCCAGACAGAAGAGAAGTGGCAGGGTGAAAACAGACATGATGCTGACCCACTGTGGCCCAGGACTCACTGCACGTCTGTTTCCCTGCCTGCCCGCTACTGCCCCAGAGCAGGTAGCAGCTGGTCTGGAATGAGTCCCCCGGATGATCCTGAGTACTCATTCCGGGTCAAGGGCTGCCCACGCAGGCCAACGTGTCTCTTCAGCCCCACTGCTATAGTAGGGGGCGGGGCACTGGCAATTGGGGTGGGGGCAGGGCTGGATGCCTGCACGTCCGTTGCGCCCCCTCCTCCCCCAGCCGGGAAAGGTACAGGTGGTGGGACAGTTCTTCAGCCGTGGCCATGTTTGTTCGGTGCCCCTCCCCAACCCAGAAAAGGGCAGCCACTGTTTCCCACCCCACCCTGGACCCATGAGCCACCGTGCCGGTGCCGCCCACATGTCTGTTTTCATTCGCAGTAGCAGCCCCCTCCTTGCCCATTTACAGCAGCGCCAGCCTCAGTCCTGTCAGGGGAGAAGCTGGGGCTAGTGCTTCTGAAAGTGGATGGGGAGGATGTTGCTATTTGGCACTGGGGTTTTCTGACCACCAAACAGTTGATGGGTGACAGTCCCCATTCCTGGCCTGCATCAAACTTTAATCAGTCACAGGTAGGGTTTTGCAGAATTGCAGCAGTGACCCCATCTGAATGAAGGTGCCTGGCATGAATTAAGATTGGATTGTTACCTCCAAAAAAATGCTTGTGAGAGCAAATGAAATTGTGGGTCAAAGGTGGAAGCCAGAGACATACCAATGAGAGATAAAAGGAAGAACACTGACATTGTGTGCTCAGGGAATGTACGTCACTTTGTGCCTCACTGCCCCAACTACAGCTAGACAAAGCTGTCACTAAATACGATTTAAATGTGAAAGCCTTTAAGATGCTATTGTCTTGTGTAATTAGCCGTTCAGATATCCCTCCCCGCCCATCTTACCAATCTGGCCAATCTTCCATTTTGAAGACGCAACAATGCCGCCGCCAATCCAGAAAAACTCCTCAGCTAAACGGGCGACCGTAAACTTATTTTGGAGCAAGGGGGATTTGGAGAGGTCCATGTTAGAGGCAAAAGGCCGCTTCTGAAAGTCACGCAAGTTCTCCACCCACCAGAAAGGCTGAGCTTCTGCAGCTACAAGTTTCCAGTGCAACAGCATTTACAAAAAAATTGGTTAGAAAAAAAGAAATCCTTAAAGCTATCGGTGAATTCAAGAGTCAGGTATCACTTCAGGCTGTTTTGTTTCACAGCAAATTTCACAGTTAAATTATGATTCGTCCCTCCTGCCACAGCACTGGAAGCCAAACTTGGATTATTAAAACCACACTCAAAATTATGAGCATTCCAAAGAGCTTTTTTCAAAACAAACAAACAACAACTCTCAAAATGCAGTTACTCCCCATAATTTTAAAAGAGGCATTATCAGTCCCATGAGGCAAGACGGCATTGGGAAGTATGCAAAAGAAAGGCCCCTAACTCATCTCTTTATTTTCTTCAGCCTCAGCTGGCTTTTGGAAGTCCAATGTGCCATTATTCCAGTCTGCAGCTGTCAGTTTCTGCATGTTGCTTTCCCTTCTGACTGCAGCAGATTTATCCTCTCGCACATATTGAATTCCTAAAGCACTTGACAGGGCAAAGACTCACCTATTTCCTATGGCTATTGTTGCAACACACACAAAAATAATCCATCCTCCTCACAAATGTCCTCGCCTTTCACTGAGAGACCATCCAGGTGTCCAAGCTCCTCATCCTCTTTCCAAGTCTGTAAAGAGTGATGCTCACATTTCCTTCTCATGTAGCTCTTCAAAAGCCTCATCTTCCAGTCTTCATCTTGCCTCCTTTTCAAGTCTCAAAGAGGCCTTTTAAATTTTCTAACAGGCATCTTTAAAGACAAAAGAACCTCTCTCCACAGCTAGGGAGAACAGGGGGGGGAAAAAAAGCTACATACAGTCCAAACGTGGTGACACATGTTTGCCTGAAATCCTAAATCCTGTATACGCACTAATCCTAAAGCTATGGCTTCTGCCCTATCCAGTCAAGGGATTAAATTAAAAAAGTACATGCACTGCAACCATAGAAGAAAAAACAAGAGATTGTCGGATTATTTTCCCCTCCCATCTAAATTAGCAGCCTCTCTCTGCCAGCACAGCCTATTCAAGAGTGCCAAGCCCTAATGAACTGACATAGCCCCATAGAAGATGCCTGTTCAGGGCAGGAGACAGCCAGACTGTATAGCAGACTCTGCTCACGGGGTGAGAATGAATGTTTGGAATTCTGCCCAAACTGAAGCAGGACAAGGATGGAGATGCTAATTCTGGCTGCCCTGCAGAACCTGCTTGATAAGAGCTATTATGATACCTTTTAATATATCTGCACACACAGTACGGAGTGTTTTCAAAGCTACAGTAGGTCATGTATACACAGCTGGGCCATCCTTGCTATCACTGACCCAGATGGAAAACTCATCATCACCCATCTCCAGAGGCTGTGTGCTTGCCTTGTTGGTCCCAAATGTAAGAGATGGACACAAAGTAATTTAGATAATCTATTTTACTTTTTATATGTTAGAAGAAAGGCACTTTGTGGGCTGAATTCATGCATACTCCCACCTACAGAATTTAGTCCAATAAAACATTCCTCACAGAAAAGGGCGGGCGGGGGTCAGAATTAATCAATTTTATTGGAGTGAGGGAACAGATACACATTATTTTGGTAGGTCCAAAACAGGACTGATTTCTAAATTACAAGGATTTGCCAATGTTCACTAAACGTCATTCTCATCCATCACTCCCATACTTTTACACAACTCAGTGGAGCTACAGACTAGCTTAATTAGAAATTTGCAGCAAAATATAAAAACAATCTTATTTGAGTATTTTCTACTCAGAAAATTCTGGTTGTCTCCAGCCACTACTAAGATATTTTGAAAACATGAGTATAGTCTTCCATTACCCGATCCTCTGAGAGTTTTCAGCCTAGAATGAGTTGGAAAGTTAAGAGAAAACACCCCACTTCCACTATTGTGGAATCTTATGAGGGGGAAAATTCAAACATCCTGTTAGAATTTCCAATTTCCCCACAAAAAATAGTTCTGGATTCAAAGAAGCCATATTGTTCCAAGAAGTAAAATCCTGACCCACTACAGGTCTCTTTGTTTCCTAAGCGCTTCTGGGATTAATTGCAGATAGGTGGATGGGAGCTATTGTTTTAAAGTCATGACACCACCATGTTCCAGCATAGGGAAAGGGCATCAGATCATCTCTCAATGGAAAGTCAAGGGCAGAGGACACATGGCTCAATTTGCACACAGCCTACAGACAATTTGTGATTGCCTGCTGCTCACCCACACAAGGAATCACACACACAAGCTCTATCCGTCCCACTTTCTAAGTCGTTTCATATGGAAGAGAAGCAGTGTGGTCCTATGCCCTGAGAACAGGAATGGCAGGACTTGGGTTCTCCTTGTGTCACTTCAGGAAAGTCCCTTCCTACACAATTACTCAGTCTCTCAGCATCTCTGTTGAAGGGTATAAAGGATACCAGCCTTCTTTTGCAAACTGCTTTTAAGATGTAAGGGAACAAACAGGCAAGTATCTATCCAGCCTGGTTCTGAAGGAAAATTTTAAATAAAGTTTGAAACAAATATTTGGTGCAAATGGTGAATTCAATAAATTTGGCGTATTCAAATCCGTTTTTAGCAAAGCGAATACAAAGCAGTGTTTGCTTCCATCTTCGTTGCCAGTTTCAAATCTTTGTTTCAGGTTTTCACTTTGGTATTCAGCATTTTTAAAATTCAGTTCTTCATGTAATATTTGCTGGGGTTTTAAACTTTTGGGGAATGTGACTGGTCCATCTGTGTGATGTAATGCCACAGAAAGTCTTGAAGCAGACAAGAGTAATACTGAAGAAACGAACTTCGCAATGGTAACACGGACAAATCTGGATATTTGTTCATGGGAATGATTATACGCAATTTCCTCACCAATATGGATTGTTATTTGTTTCCGCATTAATTCTAAACCCCCGTCAGGCATTACGTGAAGGCAAATTAAAACACTTTCTGAAGAGCTCCCCATGTTCTATGCTTTATTTACTTTTATTTATTTATTATAAAAAATTATTATCCCGCCCCCTCTGGCCAAGGCAGCTCGGGGCAGCATACAATATAAAAGCATAAAATATACACATAACTTAAAAGCAAACAACAATAAAACCATCAATTCCCCCCATACCCGATCCCATCCCTCCCCCTCCTCGTCTCTTTCACCAAACGCCTGGCAGAACAGCCAGGTTTTCACTGACGCCTGAAGGAGGGAAGGCCCCAGGCCAAATGAACCTCCACCAGGAGGGAGTTCCACAACCAAGGGGCGGTGACCGAGAACGCCCTCTCCAATGTGGCCCTCCCTGCCAAATATGGAGGGCCTCCAAAAGGGCACCCCTGGCCAACCGCAACGACCCTTCCAGAAGTCAGGGAGCGAGGCGGTCCTGCAAGTAGGTGGGGCCCTTCTTTATGGCATACTGAGGTAAAAGTAAGAACTGGAGCGGGAAGGGTGGCTCATTATGCAACACTTTGCATATTTCCATTGTTCCCTTATGCCATTGCTGTGCAAGATTTAAGAGCAATGACTGTCTCATGGTTAGAGAATCAGCTCCAGAGTCAGCTCCCTGTTCTGCCACAGCCCCCCTGTGCAACTGCGAGCAAGCTACATTACCCTCTCCGCATGACAGGGATAATACTCCCTATCTCATGGGAGCATGGCAAGGCTAAATACATTAGAGACTGCGAGGTGCTGTGGAAATGAAGAGCACCAGGTAACTGACTCAGGCCGTTTTACAAGTATGCAAGCAGATGGAAAGGAAATGCAGTGCTCCAGCTGCACTCTTGTGCAAAAATCCTTGTCGCTGCCTCTTTATCGTCGAGAAGAAGAAAAACCCGGGCAGAATTTCCTGCAGGATGCATTGGTTTCACCGGTGTTTAAAGCTACCGGGAATGAAGAGGAAGTGCAGCTGCCGAAGATGCTCGAGTTCCCAACCTTCATGCAGTCAGCAGCGCAATCCATGGCAGAGGTTCCTTTGGGCTCCATTAAGAACAACTGAGGCATACCCATCGTTTTTCCAAAGCAGAAAAGGGCAAAGCCATCTTAATGAACCAGCAAGAGTTAGATTTGTAAAACAAGGCCCACAAGAGAGGAAGCTTTCATAAGCCTTAGCCTAGTAGTTCGGGAATATCAATCAGCCTCTCGGGCTGCTTAAAAAGATCACACAGAGAAAAAATAATTAACATTAAAAAAAAAAAGAGAGAGACACTCATTACTCAAGCCAGGGTACTAGGCAACTGTGCTGGTCTGGGAGTGGGCAGGAAACAAAATAAGGGGTAAATGTGACAAAATCCCTCCTCTGACTCTTTCCTAGAGCCTATTGAGCGGAGGTACTTAGAAGACTATGGCTGACACTACCACATAGCAGCACAGGCGGCTGCCTAGAAGAGCACCTTCAAGGGGTTGGCTCTCCCCACCCCCCAATCCAGCCACTACCAAGCTCCATGGCTGGATTGGGATGGGGGGAGAGCCACCCCCTTGAACGTGCCCCACAACTGCCCAGCCTCCAATCCAGCTGCAGTTGGCGGCAGCAGCAGAGAGGGGAGGGGGGAACTAAGCCTATTACAGCAGGTTTCTATTCTTGCCTCACTTGACATCCTTGAGCAAATCTTCCCCACGTGATACAAAACAAGCAGGGATTAACAGCTTCTTCCACACTGCACATTACAGAGAGAGTTTCCATACTCCCCACTAAGCTTCCCAGTTAAACGCAGTTTAACGATATGGCTCATTTCCTGAATTATATAACTGCAGCACCCAGGGGCAGTGCCCACACTTATGGTAGGCCTGGAATACTGTAACGAGTAGAACCGAATGCAGTAACGTAACCTAACAGAAGTTTCTTAACATGTAGAATCAATATTTTCAGTTTCTTGTAGGGGTGTGCATGTCGTTTTCATTATTACAACAACAATAATGAAAATTGTCATTTTTGTTATTATTTCAATAATGAAAATGACAAAAAATAATAATGAAAATAGAAACTAAAACAACATTTAGTTTTTGCAATAAAGGGGAAACACTGAAAAATATATTTCTGGCTATAACATTTTTGTTTCTTATCTAATTGTGATGCAATCTGGGATGCTTGTACCCCCAATGGAGGGCATTATGTGTATAAATTTATGAAACACTTTGATAATGGGAACCGATTTTAGAAGCAATTGAACATTGTGATTTTAAGAAAAGCTCTATACACATTCATGGCTACAACTTCTTTATATTCCATCCAATTTGCATGAAACCTA
>QEPC01003095.1:1531104-1544758 GCA_003113815.1 Sphenodon punctatus
GGGGGGGAGAGGTGAACTCTGGCCCCCATCTGCAAGTTGTACGGCTTCCCTTTGGGATCCTAAACCACAGTTTGGGAACTTCTGCTATGATGCCGGCAAAAAACAACAACACACCAGTGATCAGACAGTTGATGTGCTGAGCCCACTGTCTATTCCCCTGGCCAACAGCTTGCCCACTCACCCCACAGCATGCCTTCAGAACCCCTTAGCTGCATCCCACTCCATTCCAGGCTCACAAGTCCTTTCGCAGGCCCCATGTTTGAGCCAACACTCTTTACTACAAAGCCCAAGGAATAAGGCTGACTTGTACCAACAGCACATCCAAGTTTCTCACCCTAAGCTGGGAATCTCAACTGGAAACACTGAGTTCCGAGTCATCCAAATATCCTGTCCCTTAAAACCTTTGGGGCCTGCAGCCATAGCTGATAGTGTAAAATGTATTTCACCCACTGTTCTATGTCTGACCCACAGATGATAAGGTCTGTTATAACCTAAGGAACCTGGATCGTTAGCTCAAGCTGCAGCGGCTCTTGCTTTCTACATTGGAGGGCCCTGGTTCAATCTCTTGGTGGGGTGCCCAAGACAGCAGCTGTCACTGTTTATCAGGGGTTATGAACCTTATCCCAACCAGGGGCCACTTTGAGCATGAGTACAAGCTCTGAAGGTCACACAGAAGTTGGGGGTAGGGGTGCACGGAGGAAGAGGAAGGTCCAGATTATAGATCTATGCCAAGTTTCCGCGCCCTATGCGCCCTTATCCTGAGCTCAGTCTTTCAGCGCTCCAAATAAGAACTGGATCCTGGGGCCAGATTTGGGAACTGAATAGAGTCCAAATAAATTAAAAATTAGCTGTGGGCTGCATTTGGCCTCTAGGACTGAGGTTCCCCACTTCTGCGCTTTATAATCAGAGCATTGATTTGGCCAACCTTCTCCTCAAAAGCTATATTCACAATTCACAAAAAGAGAGGTAGAATAGAGTTTGAAGAATTAAAACAATATTTGACCCCCCTTGGATGTATTTTATCTGAGTTTCCATTCCTGGGAAATCCATAGAGGCATTTTGATTGGGAAATCTTTATGCCACAGTAGTGAGATTTTAAATTCTAAATCCAATCTGTCTCGCCTTGACAGATAACCTCTGGCACAGCAGAAAAAAATGTACCTGCTGCCTGCTTGACTGCTTAATGGCTGGGGATTAGAGAGAATTAACCTATTAGTGCCCGATAAGTAGGTCAGTAAAGAAGAATGTTCTCTACCTTGGCAGAGAAAGTCTATTGTTAAAGAAGGAGGCTAAACTAAACTGCCTAACTGAGTTAGACCAATGGACCATCTTAGCCCAGTATTGTCACAACCTGATGTGGCAGCAGGGGTTTTAAATTTGGGTCCAAATCCAGCTCTTCCAGGGTCTCTGGCAGAGGCCATCCTGGTGTGCTACCTGAGAACCCTCCAAGCCCCCAGGTGCGCTACTAGGAATCCTGAGATGGAGATGCTGGGGACTGAACCTGAGACCTTGTATATACAAAGCAGGTGTTCTTACCACTTCAGCTATGGCCCCCCTGTGGAAGTGATGGACTCTCTCAAGAACAAATGCTTTGAGTTTTGTTCCTACAGCTGAAGAGCTGAAGTCAGCAATTGTTTTATGCTTCCTAGCAGCACCTCATCTGCACTAATAGAGTACAATTAAGAAGACACCTGAACATAATTGCTGCACTTTTTCTAGGTTACAAAAAAAGCAGCATGAGCAAGACAGAGGGCTCTGAAAATGTGCATACATTAAATAAGCCTGTCCTCTCTCCAGACGGTGTAATCTCAGCTTTTAGTAAGAATTATATATTTATGTACCCCTTTAAATGTTCTAAATGCTTTACAATTTTTATCTCGTTCAATCTCTAACAACCTGCTGAGGTAGGTCACTATTATTCCCGTTTTACAGATGGAGAAGTGACGCTAAGAGCTAGTGAGTTGTCTAAGGTCATCCAGTAAATTCAAGGCTAACCTCAGTTTTGAGCCATGGTCTCCCAGGTCCAACAATTGTACCCCAAGAAGAGCAAGCATTGCATTTAAGCCCTGCAGCCAAATGAAGCCCGTCTTTAGGATAAAAAAAACTCAAGACCACAGCAACACCAATCCTTCTATGCTAAAAATCAGTTTAAAATGAGCCAAAGGAAATACTTTATCGAACACTGTACAATTAACCTTTGGAACTCATTGCCAAGGGACATTGTGAAGAGCAATAGCATAAATGGGTTCAGAAAAGGATACGTTCATAGAGGACACATCCATTAGTCAAGATGGTCAGAGGATTAGATCTCAAACTACCAGGAACTAAAAGTGGGGAGCAGGGAATGGATCACTCCATTTATAACCTGGTTTTGCACTTTTCTGAAGCAACCAAAGCTGGCCATGGCTGAAGACAGGGTGCCGGGCATTCAGGGGATGAAGAGGTAATTCCCATACCTGTATCTTTTGGTATCGGATGACGATAGACAAAAGAGAAAGCCTGCAGAGAGCAGAACCATACAGCCATGATCACAGCTGTTCCTAAATAGCAAAATGTTGAGTTCTGTTTCAGATTAGACCAGTAATTCCTAAAATGTTCACCTGCAAGAGTCCACATTGAAGCTTAAAAAATTTATAATCCATGGAGCTGAAACAGGTACTTAAATCTAGTACCCGCAGGGCATACCTGCATTTCTGGTTATCCAACAGGTTACCTGGGTATTGATTGGGTACTGGGAAACCCCCAAAATTAGTAACGTCTGGTACCAATTTTCTGATTTTCCAATGACCAACTGGTATATTGGGTCGGAAAAC
The DNA here is from genome assembly GCA_003113815.1 of Sphenodon punctatus. Classification (NCBI taxonomy): domain Eukaryota; kingdom Metazoa; phylum Chordata; class Lepidosauria; order Sphenodontia; family Sphenodontidae; genus Sphenodon; species Sphenodon punctatus. Next base: position 1,533,918 of record QEPC01003095.1, read on the forward strand.
TAAAAAACGCGATGCAAATAAAAAAATCAGGACAGAAAGTCAATTTTTCAGAACCAGAATCTGACTTTCTGGGAACAGAGGTTGATTTTCTGGGATGGAAAAATCAATAAATAAGTGTCCAAAGTCAATAAATCGATAAGGAAGTTGAAAAATTGGTACCGGCAGTCAACATTCTGAGACATCAGGTACCAAAATCGGGTCACATTCGGGTACCAAATGGTACCCAATGTTGGGTTGATTCATGTATTGGAAATTAGTTGGGTATACCTGTTTTTGTGGGCACTTGTTCAGCTCTACCTATGACCCCAGACAGCAACAAAGACATGCAAATTGTATCAAATATCAGTCAAGATTGTGCCCCATTTAAGAGTCATGATCCACTGTGTTAGACATAGAAAGTGTGCTTCACTACCTCTTGAACACGGTGGTGCAATCCTACACACACTGAAATCAATGGCAAAAGAATCCATTAGATTCAATGGGAGCTAGTGGTTGCCAGATCAAAATTTCATACACAAAGGGGCACTGCAGAGCTGAGGGACACTGAAATAAGGGATGCCCCTTATGTTCCATGGAGGTGTGGTGCTTAGAATAACGGACAACAGTTACATAAATAAGAGATGCCGATTATGTTCTATAAAGCTGTAGGGTTCTGAAATAAGGGATGCTCCCTTAAAATAAGGGATGAGTGGCAATCTTAATGGAAGCTAAAACATTTGCCATTTTTAAATGGGCACAATTGGGGGGGGGAGGGGAGAGATCTGCATGTGCTGCGTGGAGTGCACATGCACCTCTGGTAAGTGGGGGGGGGGGGTTTAAATGGGCTGGGATGGCTGTTCGTCCCTACCCATGCACTGCCCACTCCTGCCCCCTCACGAAGCATCCAGGATTTCCCCCCGATGCTCCATGTGTGGGCATGAGTGGGCAGTGCATGTGTCACAGGAGCGTGCACCCACCCATGCCACCTTCAGATGGGTGCTCAGGTGGGTGGGGGCTAGGTGGACCTCTGTGGGCACATCCTGTTTAAAATGGCCATTGACTTCAATGGATGGAGAACCATGCCCTAAGTTTTATTAGATAACACAGGAATTACACTACAGCTGCAATACTGTTCTCATTTATGTCAATGGTTCAGCTTTCATTCACTTTACCAGAGGAGGAAGGTATCCTATGTATCATTAAGCACCACATCTTTTAATTACTGTTGTTTCTACATCATGCATAGATCATTCCTACAAATTCAATTTACAAACTCAGTCCTTAAAAACAGGAAGGTCATTTTCTCACTGTCAAACACTAATAGGGAACAAGCCCTGTAAAATTCAGGATTTTATCTTACAACCTCTTTGTCGGCGCACCCTGAACGAGACAAGGACATATGCTATGGGCTATCAATGGCTGCACTCTCTATTATTGAAAACTAGGTACGGAATATTGCCAATAAGGCAATTTTGGTCCAGAGAAACTTTAACAACAAACTCAGGCAGGAAACTGGTCCTGATGCACCCTCAAGTACCAGTTCCCAGTTACTTATCAGAGCTACACCTCCTCCTCCATCCCATGATGCAAATCATGGGTGAGAGAGGACAAGGCAGCATGTCCCCCCAGGGACTGGAGCAAGGAGGAATAGGTTCAGCGGGGCCAAAGGCCTCATACGCCCCTACAGTGTCCCCAATTACCTCTCCCAGGGATGTGAAACCAGCGCTAAGCCCCACCCTGCTTCTGCACTGGGCCCCACTACATCCCCATTTCTTAAGGACATGTCTCCCTTCTTCATCTTCCTCACTATGAACCTATCAGAATCTTTTTTTAAAAACTGCTGGACCCCTGTTAGAGTGTGACAAATTTCTGCTACATCACTGTGGTGTAGTGGATAGGGTGTTGGACTTGAACCTGTAAAGTCAAATTTGAATCCTGCCCTAGCCATGAACTCACTGGGTGGCCTTGGGCAAGGCACACTCTCTCAGCCTCAGTTCTTCATCTGTGGAATGGCAATTTGTGTGTGTCCATCTGTCTGTCCTTTTGTTCCCCACACCGTTGTCCATCTTAGCTTGCAAGCCCACTGGGCAGGGGCCTGCCTCTGACAATTTGTGACTATAAAGTACTGCATATGCCTAGTAGAGCTACAGAAATTATAAGCAGTAGTAGTAGATGACCCACTTGGCCATGAAAACCCTAATGGCCAATTGAATCAAGTCAGTCACACCGTGGGAAAGGTGAAAACCTGAAAGCCCAAATGGCAATGTCTGTTTTCCATAAAAAATTCCTTTCCAGCCCCAATAGGTGACCCGTATTCGCGCACAGTGTGCATGGGAGGGTGGCTGCTGCTGTCCGTCTCCGACACCCGACTGATTCAAATCACAGGGCCAGCACTGGAGAATTCGTCCAGATCTCATAATGCAAGACTGACACTTTTCACCCTTTTGGCCCTGGCAACCCTGTTCGAGCCAGTTTAATTTTCACGTCCCTGGTGGTGTTGCCTGCCTAGGCAACCTCTGCTCAGTGCCTTTTCAAGTGGTAAGTCGGCACAACCCCGGTGCACCTTGCTCCTTCTTTAAGTGGGGGGGCAGGCAACAAAGAGCCCTTTGCTGTCACCCTAGCTTTTGTAAGCAGGGCTACAATGGGGCAATTAGCTGCAGGAGTAACTTTACACACAAGAACAGCCTCATACAACTCTTCAGTGCCTACAAAATCAGGACTATGAGCAACAACTGCTTCCATTTTATAATTGCCATGAACTGGCTTCTTCCAGGGACTCGTAAAGACTCATTCAAAATCCATAGGGGATTTTCTGTTTATTTCTTCAATCAAGTGAAAATTTAGTCCATTTTTAAGAAGGCCCATTATGCTGGCCATGGGGAAGATGGTTTCTTTAATGAACACATGTATAATGATTTTATATTGCGTTTCACCAATTAAGCATTACAGGTCAGCAATAGATTTGTCCCCAAGTCATTAAGACCAAGGGGGAAAAAAAGAAAAAGAAAAGAAAATGTCAGAAGGAAGTAGGGTTTGGCATTTTAAACGCTTTAATTAAATTCTGTTCCTTCTAAAAGCAACATTTTAACTTCCCCATTTAAAATATACATCTGCCTTGCAATATTTATCTAGCACTCTTCCTCTGAGGATCAGAAAATACACTAATGAACTCTGCTAAGAATTACAAAGCTATTTGGCTGAGAGAGTCTAGCTTTCAAGGTCTCTTTAGCGAAGAGGTTTAAAAGAGTATTAGGTATTCTGCTTAACAAATGTAAAGGTGCCATTTATTTTTTTTATTTTTTTTGCATGTGTGTGCAAGAAAACGCCAGGATGGAAGATCCATTTTTCTGAACCTCTAATCAGGCTGATAAATCATTTGCTGAACGTCACCTTGTTTGCCATGCTATGGTTAGTATAATATTAAGATCCCTCCCTACACCATTTCTAGAAGTAAGATCTTAAAGGCTTTACATCCAAAGATCTCCCCAGACTTGGCCATCTGTTCGGTGACGTGGGTTACAAACATGGAACGGAGACTTAAACATATAAAGATCCAGCGGGGTTACTGAACAGCCAATAGGGATGGGTGTCACAGACTCGGATTAATCCGTAACTGTCCCAAAACAACAGTTACGGATTAATCTGAAAACGCCACGCCGATTACAGATTTGTATTACAGATCCATATTAAAAATAATAAAATATATATATTTAAAATAGCGCATGTGTAATAGCCACTGGACTGTTTGCACATATGCAAAATGGCCACCATGCTACCTTTAACCAAAATGGCAGCAATAGCATCGCTGCCATTTTGGTTATGTGCGGTGGCTATTTTGTACATGCACAATGGTTTTTTAAAATATTTGTATTTTTCATACGGATCCATAATATAAATAGGTTTTAAAAATAGTTTAAAAATCTGAATCCATAAGAGATCCGAATTCTGAAATCCAGCCAAAGTCCCATCCCTAAGAGCCATTCCCCACCCCCACCAACTCACAATCAGCACAAGGCAATAGCACAGTAAGCAAAGTCCCTTTAAAGAGAAACATTACACTTGTTCACCATCCACCCCTAGAAGTCTGTATCCAGCTCATGTGTTTTGCCCAGCTACATGGGAGACTGGCTCACTGATTTGGAACATGCAAGGAGTTCAGTTTGGTTCACACAGGCTTGTTACCCTTCACAGGGTGCTCATTTCCCCCTCAAAAGCCCTATAGAATTTGCAGAAACACAGCCTTAAAAGGAACAGCAAGTCCCAAGCATGCTGCAATTTTATTCCACCTACAGCCAAAATCTTCTTCAAGTTTAACTTTTTACCATATGGTTTTGGGCCTTATATGAAAACTAAAACGGCAAGCCTAAGAGAGCACAAAACAGACAGAGGACGTTTTTAGACGAGCACCAAATATCGTGGATTAGGGCTTATTGTGCATTGAAACTATTCTTATTTTAATCTGGATTTAATGTTTAGACGTGTGTGTTATCACAGATTTAGAATTAATCCGCATTTAAAGTAAACCGCTTTTAATGTTTTCACAAGCAGAAATGCAGATTAAAGCACTATTTAAATCCGCAGTAACTGTTTAAATGTTAAAAACACATTTTAATCCGCGAATTTGTGAAACTGGTTAATAAAACCCTGATGTCAGGGGTTTATGAAACCAGTTTTACATCTTGAAAATTCCACCTTAAATGTGCATTCGATTTCTGTAATCCACATTAGTTGTCTTGTCTAAAAACACCCAGAGAACTGCTCCTGAGTGCATGGTAACTTCGCAGCAGAGAGCAGGTTTCTCACTTCTAGTTCCTTCTTGCCACAGATCAGCCACCTCAAAAAGCATGAAGGCAATGTTTGCTCAAGAGAAACCCATGCTTCTCTCTTCCAGAGCATACTCCTCAGTTCTTGTACCATCCAAAAGTCAGCCATTTCAAAACTGCTGTTTTTCTCAAATCCTGCAGATCCAAGGAGCACTGCAAAGGAGCTGCATGCCCAGGGTTGCTAGGGCTTCTCAGCTCTAGTGCTGCAATAGTGTCCACCATGGACCCTGCTGAATGATCTGTGCAACTCAGCGAGTGGGATTTGCTTCTAGCTGAAGTTTGAGAGAAAGAGGAAGATCAATCACACCTGTGGCGGCGGCCAGCCCCGTGCAGTTTTTGGCTCTGGGAAAAACTGCGAGAGCCAAAAAACTGCACAAAGTTTGGCCGGTGTGAAAGGCCCACCCCCCGTGCAGCTTTGCCAGAGATCATCTGGAAGTGTACAGAGCTGGATTTCCCTGCTCTGTACTCTTCTGGGCGATCTCCAGCAAAGCCGCGTGGGGGAGCTTTAACATTGGCCGAACTCTGCGCAGATTTTGGTTTGTGGGAGTCAAAATTTGTGCACCGCCACAGGTGTGAATGTGGTCCAGGATATCCCAAACTGTGCTATCTAGAGGATATCAGCTATACCAGAGGAAGTCAATCTCCAAGTTTGTAACATTTACCTTTAAATTGTTGGGACTAGGCTATTACATCTCTGATAATACTAGATTCTTTGTCGACGCACCCCCCCAATGAGACACAGAGACAGTAGCTGGTGTTAAAACTGGCCGCACTCTTTATTTCAATTATCAGAACCATAGGCCGGTGGGTAACTGGCACTGCACAAAGCAATTCTGGATCCAGTATGCTAACTTCATAACTTAACTTTTTCACTCCAGTACTGCCCGGACATGCCTCCCGCTGACAATACCTTAACAGTAAACTTCCCCTCCTTCGACTGCGCCATGGCCATGGCCGAAGGGGGACCAGCCCAACTCTGGGCATGAGTAAGGAGTGAAGCGTCTGCAGGATGCGAGGACAGCGCATGCCTCTGGAGTCTGCACACCCTGCTAAGACCCAACTCCCAGGGTTGCGACCCCAGCGCATGCTGTGCCCTTCATTACACTGGGTATCTCTTAAGGTGATGACTCTTAAATATCCTACTTGATTCCTATTTATTCTATATAGCATACTGGACCCCCGCAGAGTGCGACAATTCAATCCCACTTAACTTGACTCATTTCTATTCCAAATTTGTTGTTTGTCAAGATCAAATTATCTATTGAGATATCCAAATTGCCCCATTTAAGAAACACAAATTGAAGATCCAGGATGTCCTACTCGTTGCCAAATGTAAAAAATAGCCGAATGTGAAATATGATAACCATGACCAATATTGAGCCAATTAAACCTATTTAACCTACTCAGCACTGTTGAGGAGGCAAAACCGCGATCCTTTCTAAGAAGGCTGCCCGCTAAAATTCCTCCTCGGCTCCATAATGGCAACCGGTTCAAACCACAGTGCTAGAGGGGAGGTGGGTGGACTGACTTCTCGCCCTTCGCCCTTGGACTGCCGATCGCACGCGGCTTCCAGGAGGTCCGCCCCTTCTAGCAGAGGCAGGGCCTCCAGTTCCACGAGGCACGCATCAGCGCGCCTTGTTCCAGGAACGGTTGTCCTGGCAACCCGCAACTTGTCCACAGGGAGGCTTCTATGCAATGGAAATAGGTACAGGAATAAATTTTAGCACCTAAGCAAGTTTTTACGGGATAAAGGCCCAAATAATCGAACAAGAAGTCCCCACCCTTTGTATGCTGTGGCCCAGCTAGGGACCAGCTACAGTAGTCAAGGTTGGGTTCTATGAGTTTAGGGGTCTCAGAAAAGTACTGCATATTTACAGTATACAATGAGAAATCCAGAGGGCCAGGGGGCTGCAAACCTCAGGATCTAGGTTACCTACTCTTGAATGCACCACCTAGTTGCCCCTTTCCCCAGGCTAATTATTTATGTATGTAAGGGACCCCCAAAGCATAAGTGATGCAAAGGGGCATTACACCACCACCACCACTTTTCAACAAATCCCTCAGGGCTTGTTCAGAGCTTGTCACTTCCCCTTTGTCCAGGACCATTTAGATCAGGAACAGGAAACCATTTTCTTCCCATGGGCTACACTGAATATTAATATAAGCTCTGTAAGCCAAATAAGAGTTGGGGCAGGTGTGGTTAAGGGTTGTGCTCAGAACAGCAGTAGAAAGGGGAGGCTCTAGGGTTGTTTCCACCTTTTGCAGTTTGACCCTGATTGAGACTCCCATTTTGGCCTATGGAGTCTCAGGGTCAAACTGCAACAGATGGTAATCCTAGGAGGGTCTAGATTACGTATCTATGCCATGGATCCATCCCTTATCCTCAGTTGCATGCCCACATCTCCACTCCCTTCCCCTAAGAGTAGGGACTGGATCCATGGGTCAGGTTCAGGAACCGGAAAGGAGCCAAATGGAAAAACAGCTACAGGCTAGATTCAGCCCATGGGCCATAGGTCCCTCGCCCAGATTTCAATCGTTATCTCTTTAGGGAGGAGACGGTCTCTCTCTGTGTGTCACTGCGCTTTGACTAAAGTTTTCCAAACTGTGGGTTGGGAGTGGGACCCCAAGTGAGGCTCCTGATCCAGCTGATAATTGAATATGCGCTGCATGGCTTTGTTGTTGCATGGAGTGGGGGTGTCAAAGGAGTGTATTTAAGTCTCAAAATAGATGCACACTGGCAACAATTTGGGAATCGCTGGCCTAGATTCAAGATGGGAGATGCAGAAAACAGGGAGAAGAGACAGGGTGAGCTTGTGCTGCTGGGGATCAAGCCCCAGACTTTGTGTTTACCTGGTGATTGGAGAGAGGGCCTGGGGTCGTCTGTGGGCAAAGCATACTTGCGCACAGGACTATAACATGCACAGAGGTTTCCAGAAGCTGCTGTCAGACAGGGCCTGACCTCTGCCACTCTCATTGGCCAAGTATCTCTTCCAGGGCATTTTGCACAAGCAACCAAGGAACCCTGCTTAAGTGTTTCAGAGAGAATGATAGTACCAGGCAGTACTTCCTGACTTACAGGGGAGGGGGCAGAGGGGCACAGGCCTCCCTACCTTTTTTGACAGTCCCCTTAGCTACTGGCTTTAGAAGGCATGATTTCACTGAGGGCCCCCCTACCTTTTTCCTTATCGTTCAAGCCCTGGCAGAGCATGAGCTCTTGAGATTTCTGCTCCGTCTATGTTCAGCTGCACCCACCCAGCCATAAGACAACTGTGTTGTCAGCTCAGATGCCGTTGCGTAGTAGACTTGGTCCTGCCTTGCACTCCCTTCCCTGTTGTAAATTTAAACCCCAACTCCAGCTTCACTGCTCTGATGGATAAGAAGCAACTGATTGGCCTGGCTCTCCAGGGAGGCACGTTAATCACAGGATTCTTTCGGAGATTTTTCATAGAGCCCCTGCTGTCTCCCAGACACACAAGGGTTAAAAGGCCCTAGAAGGTGGGGAGGGGCGCAGACATGTTCAGAGCTGGGGAAGGTTCAAGGAAGTTGATGAAGAGCCTAAAAGACAGGAAATAAATTCAGATCAAGCAAAATAGCAAAACACTGGAGGCCTGAAGGAGGTGAATGCGTCAGTGAAGGGAAGAATTATGTTACCCCTCCCACCAGCACACTGCGGAAGTATTCCTCAGTTCATAGGCCCACTGACATAAATAGGAGTACTCATAGGGTGGGCTAGAGATGAACATTTTAGAGGACACTTAAAATTTTTGTGTCCTTTAAAATTTGGCTCCAAATGCAAATTGGCTCCAAATGCAGCCCTGTAACCTGTATTTCCCATATGTCCTCTAAAATTTGCATCTCTGGCCACCCCAGTTGACCCAGAATGGGGCAGGAGCATACCAAAAGTAGGCAGTGCAAACAGGATCTCCTACCCCTTTACAACATGGTTCTTCCCCCTCAAAAAACCCAGGGAAATGCAGCTTCACCCAACTGCCTCAAAACCCAGAGCTTCTTGGTCAGACCTGGAGGGTTGGTAACCCTACTACTCAATGCCTAGGCCGGGGTGGGCCCAGAGTGATGGTTCTCTTCTCTTTTAGGGAATAGTGGTATTGCTGGCTTGGCTATTGGTACCACTCCTTACTAGCTCAGCCACAGAGCTGTGAACCAGAGATGGTTTAGTAGGCAATGCCCTTTCGCTCACAGGTGACGTATGCACATGGCATGGAGGGGGCTGCAGCTAAGGGGGGTCTGAAGGCATGCTGTGTGATGAGGCTGCACCACCAGTGCCTTGAAAGCAACACTCCTTAACTTTATAGGGTGAAAACAGACATAACAAAATACTACGTTAACGTTTCTTATGCATGTTGCAGGGCTGCATAGGGCACATTGATTTTTTTCACACACAAAAATCAATGGTAGCACAGGCATTAGAACCCAGCACCCCTAGCCTAGTGCCACACCTTCGCAATCAGTTTATTGTCTTTCTACAGCACCTTTGCCCCATCTGCCAGGTTGGGGAGTGGGGTGTGTGTGTCTGAAGGACACAATACACTCAGCTGACCCCTTCTTTTACTGCTGCTTCTTGGTGGCTTCATGCCAGGCTCCCATTCGCTTTCCTTGTTTCGGTTTTAACAAGCGACCACCCCCGAGGTTAATAGGATGAAGTGGTAATCATATAATCCCTGTCTACAGGACAGTTTATAACATGTCAATGAAGTGCTGGCTCGGAGCAAGCTGAGTTCAGTGGAACAGGATTTTAACATGCGAGGCAGCTTCGCATGCTGCAGTGGAAACTTCCCAACAGCTGGGCCTGCAGCACCACTGATGCCCTCTGCAAGCTGCCCTCCCACACGTATGGCTAGCCAGAGGATGAGTTAATTACCCAGCTGTCAGGCTGCCTGCCTCAAAGCTGATAAACTATTCCCTGGGGATACAGGAAATGCAGGCACCAAAGTGAGCGTGATATAGAAGTTGTGAGTTCAAATCCTGTTTACAAGAGTGCAGCAATCATTTGTGCAGATGGTGCAGCTGCACCAGGTCCCATGAGCCTGAGGACTCATGCATCCCACCTGCAAAAATATTATAGTTATGCCAGGCACTCATGGTTGGTGCAGCAGCATCTGCACCAGGGTCAATGGTAGCTTTCCTAAGTTTAGAGTTGGCCAGGAGTTTAGGCTGCTTGCCCACGTTACACAATTTCACGTTATTTTCTATCTTACGTGAGATTTTGTAACGTGAGCACGCACCTTTTCTCATTCAGCATGGTAATTCACGGAGGACGGGGTAGGGAAATTCTACTCTTACAGTGAGGTGAGGGCTTTTTTTAACATTATATTGGAATGTGTGCATGAACTCAATTGAACGGTAATTAAAGTCACAATAAAATGAGCACGTGTAGCGACTCACATTATTTGCAATGCCTGGTTCGTCCTTGTTACAGGGCACTGGGGAAGTGTGTGTGTGTGTGTGTGTGTGTGTTGGGCTGTGCTGAGTGTGGTGGGAGGGTCTTGCATGCTGAAAAGAGGGGGCTGGCTTCTTCAAGCTGAAAGCAGAGGAAATCCAAAATTCCCTGGATCTGGCAGGAGGCGGGGGTGGAGAGGAAGCGGGAACTCAGCGCTGTTAGCAGGAGCAGCATGGAAGAATGAGGAAGGACTGCCTGTTAGGGATGGGCAAACAGATCGCGGTTCGGGTTTGGCTGTTCGGTTCGGCTGCGTTCGGTTCGTCCGTTCGATTCGGCAGTTCAGCTAGTTCGCCGAGTTCAGGTTCGGCCGTTCGGTTAGGCCGTTCGGCTGTTCCATTCGGCTGTTCCGTTCAGGAAGTGTTATTTTGGGTGTTTTTTTGTTTTTTATATGGTTTTTTGGTTTTTTATTGGGTTTTATATGGTTTTCTTTTGCTTTTTATTTGGTTTTTTTGTTCTTATATGGGTTTTTAAAATTAATTTTTTAAATCTATTATATATATATCTACACTAAATCTAACTGCTATTAACTATTCTAAATGCTATGAACTAAATGGATTATCTAATAAGTACACAGACCTACT
>QEPC01003095.1:1544858-1574958 GCA_003113815.1 Sphenodon punctatus
GTTTCTTGCAAGCCTCTCCACCCCTGGTGCCTGGAAGTCTGCTCCTCAGTGACTGACACCTCCCTGTCATGTTTGACCTTCCAGTGAACCTTTTTTTGCCACCCGAACTCATCCGAACGCAATCCGAACTGACCAAACTGTTCGGCCATTTTGCCGTTCGGTTTGTTCGGTATGTTTGGGTTTGGGTTCGGGTTCAAGTTCAGTCGTCTGAACAGGCCGAGTTCGGGCCGAACTCCGAACTGCCAAACCGCGTTCGCCCATCCCTACTGCCTGTGTAGCAGCAGAGGAGGAGGGCAGGCTGCCGGTCCGGATCCCTGAGGTGCTGGTGCTGGTGCTGCTGCTGCCCCTGCCACTCCTGCCACTGCACTTTCCCCGGCCATTTCTCTGGGAAGTTTAGCAACGTTTTTATGGATCCAACTGTTATATTTAATAACAGATCCATAAAGGGGAAGAAAATAATGTGGGCATGCAGCCCATCTGGAATATCATGTTATTGCTAATTTAGCATGAGATAGAATCTCACGTGAAAATATGCACACGGGCAAGCAGCCTTAGGACCCAATCCAGCTGCTTATGAACTCCAGGAGCCCGATTCTCTTCTGTTCCCTATCTGTGTAGCTCCACTGAGACTTATAGAGATTCCTGATTTACACCCAGTATCACTGAAAATAGGGTTTTCCCCACTGATCCCACTGGCAGGAATGACGTTCTGGCTCCTAGATGTCTCCATTATTTAGGCTCCTAAGTCACCTGGATGCTTTTGAGAACCTCATTTCTTAGACTTCATAATCATTTGGAACAAACACTGCTGCCCGTCCCCAGTTAGAGCTCAGCCCCTGCTCAGGTACGGCTCCCGTTCAATTGAGCGAGAGCCTATTACAGAATTCTTCCCAACAGCCTTTGGGTTTCTCGGGCCCACTCAGCAGATAGCGTTTGTCGAGGCAGACACTCTTGCAGGGCAGAAGCCTAAAGCAGCCTCCAGAGATGTTTACTAAGGGGAAGCATTTTTTGTGTGCGCCAAGAACAGTGGGAAAGGGGGTAGGTGAGACTCCTACAATACTTCTCCCCTTCCCCTTCAGGGAGCCTGGATCTTGACTCACCTGAGATACAAACTCACTTCCTCTCTCTGCAGGAGCTATTTCTGGATTTTCAAAGGGTAAAGCCTGCTCTGAGCTGCAGCAGAGATGACATGAAGCCCTCGGGCTCAACAGTTAGTCCTCACGGACTGCTGCGCCAGCATTTTTATAATGAGAACTTGCCCTGCAAAAACGCTCACATCTGCTATTCAGATTGGTCCTGTGGTGTGTCCACTCCCAGGCGCACGTGGCTCAACACCTGTCACTCAGGCAGTCGAAAAGCATGTGTGTCGATTTGAATAAGACTCCCATGCCATAAAGTTAGATGTAGGCCAACAAATAGCGCTAGCCATGTCGCTAGCATTAGGGGGATCTTCCTAATGGCAAATACGTCTTCTGTGTGCTTATTGATTTTGCAATATGATCAAGGACCCTGTCTTGGAAGGTGGGAGATCTCAGTGGCTTCTTATTGCCTACATTATCAGACAGGGCACAACCCTCTGAGTAGACAGCATGCACTACCGGTTAGTCCCCATGCTAGCTGCCAGCCCATGCTATCCCACCAGCAACTCATCTTATGACATCTATTCCATCGCCTGACAGAATAAGGCCCTGAAGGCCCAATCCTTCTGGAGTTAATGGAAAGGTTGGTTACCGCCTACTGGATGATGTTCCTGCTCGACTCACAAAGAGAGAAAACCACAAAACTCAATTTTTTTCTTTCCCGACAACAAAAAAACAAATCAATTTATTTAATCCCTGTGATAAAAATAAAAAATTTGCTCCACCACCACCACCACCACCACCTCAATCCATCTCAGTGAGTTTATGATTAAATTTGAGCTTAGATGCTGATGGGTACAATCTTCAGACCGGGAGCGAAAGCAATTTTCATTTAACCACAGCATCACTCGGGGTTCAGAGATTGCCCAGGCTTCAGAGAGGGCACAGCTGTCTCAGCTTCATCTCCACCTTGTCAGCGTAGATTGCAGATTTGTTGGAGCATCGCAGTCCCAGTCCTGATCAAGACCACACAAAACATGATGGCAGAGCTCGCTCCTGCTTCTTAAGGTACGGAGGGAGACCAAATACAGGGCAGTCGTGGGGGGTTTTTGTTTGTTTTTTTCAGGGGAAGGAAATTCTTAAGGATTGTAGACTTTGCTTGGATCGGCTGGGACTTTGCCATGATCTACAAACTTACTCCTGTGGGGCTCCAATATGGATATTCTCTGGAGTAAGTGGTTTGTGACCTTAGAAATGTCTTCAGTGCAATGCTGCTTTAGTTTCTGCACCCGCCAGGAGAAATTCACTTTTGCTCGGCTTTTCCTTATGTGAATACAATGGCTGAAGCAAATTAGGGGGTGGTTCCCCCGCCCCCCCTACATACTCCTGATTAATGAGTACATAGTACAGAGTAGCTTACTTCTAAGGATAAGGGCATTCATTAAAGATGAGGTACTCAACACCTAAAACTGAACTGTTCACACAGTCATTAACTCCCTGGGTAGCCTCCACCAAGATAATTACTCTGCAAAGTGTGAACACTTGCAAAGTGGATTATTATCGCCAAAGTAAATAAATACCCTAGGGGGATTCGCCTGTTCTGTGAACAGTAGTGCCCTGGTTGGGCAAGAAATAAATGAAACGGAATACTCCCCAACATGGATACGTGGAGACATGCTTTGGTTGTATTATTCAGAAATTCAGAGGGCTACCCAAAAATGTAAATAATGCCCATGAATAATCATTTCAGCCCTACTCACAATCTCTGCTTACTCACCATTATGAAGGGTAAAGAAGCTAATTAACGGCACAGAGAACAATTCTGACAGCTCCAAAATCTTTTCAGGTGGACGTGAATCACTATCCCTAGCCATTCAGACAGCAAGATCAAAGATAATGTTTCTATTCTACACATAGCCTGGCGTAGGAATACAGCGGCTGGGTTGTAATGGGGCTTTGTTTGTCAAATATTCTCAAACTCAGCTGCATTTTAGATTCCAGTCAAAGTAATTGCTCTACTACGAACCACATCCTCTTGATGCATTTGGTTTTTTTTAAAAAACAAACCAAAAGCCTCTCACACCCAAACTATTATTTGGTTAATTTGCAGAAACACATAGAGACAAAAAAAGAGAATATAATGCGTATCTTAAGACACGAGGTGGGATTAGGATTGCCACCTATGTACATGTTTAAGGAACATGTTTAAGGATACATGTTTTCATGTAAGGTGCCAATGCAGGCCCTACAACATGTATTTTTCATAAGTGTTCCTTACAAATTTGAATTGGTGGCAACTCTAGGTGGGTTGCTGAGAGAGACTTGCAATGCCTCAGCAGTGACCGACACAGCTGGGCTCCATCTACCTGCTGTCCCATGCGTACGATCGTGCTAAGTCTCTCCCTGACATTTACCGGTACATCCGGTATCCGGTATTCTCCCCGGTGTCCCACTCCTACCTCCTACAGTGTAAATCAGTGTGGCATCATTACAGCCAGTGACACTATGCCGATTTCTACCAGCTCAGCTGTGAATCTGACCTGTACTCTGTTCATTAACTAGATTTTTTTTTAAGATGACTCATAAATGATTCAGAGTGATGGAGCATCCTTTGGGTTTGGGACAACGTTGGTTCTGGTACAAATTCTAAACTTGGTAGGTCACATAGGTGCCCTTCTTTGTGGTGGGCAGAAAAGACATATTGTGATTGTGGCAGGGCACAGCCACATGGAGACGCTGGCTCTTTAAGGATGCAGTACCCGCAAGGGTGAAGGTGCTACTTGAGGCTCAGGCGGCACCGCCCTGTACCTGGGTGTGGCTGGGAGAGCCACAAGCCCCAAAAGAACCTGAAAAGGGATCAGTCAGCGGGTGAGCTGAAGGAGACAGGAGCTTAGGCAGAGCTCTGTCTCGACATGCACTGACCCTGCTTAGGAGTTGCCTGAACTGGAGGGTTTGGGTAGGTTGCAAGAGGGAGCTGTGCCTGGCCCGCAAAGCTGTGAATAAGAGGGATTACTGGAACTGTGGGGAAGCAGCCTGAGTGGCTGGAACAGACCGAGGAAGGACGCTGAGAGAAGCCTGAGCAGCGGACTATGCCTGGTCAGAAGGGTTTACGCTGCTTTTATATGAGCGAGTCGTGCTTGTGCGATTTTTCAAAATCCCTCGAGGTATTTAGTTCGCGGTCGGCAAACAACATGCGACCGCCTTAGATGCGCGTGATCGCATCCATCGTCACATCTAATCCCGCCTCGCAGGATTTTGAAAAATCACACAAGCGGGTTGCGCGACTGCAACCCACTCGTATAAAAACAGCCCTAGACTTAGGGTGGCCATACCTCCCCTTTAAAAGAGAACGCTTATGAAAAATACATGTTGCAGGGCTGCACTGGTTCCAACATGTATTTTTCATAAGTGCTCTCTTTTAAAGGGGAGGTATGGCCACCCTGCTTAGACTGGGAAGCCCATGTCTCATCAGGTCAACTATCTATGTAAATAAGAGACTGGGATAAAGATGAAACACTGTATGTAAAGAAAAGACGCTGGAGATTCCTTTCTTGGGCAAGATCCTACCAAAACCTAAGGCACCCCTTGAGCCCAGCGCCCCCCAAGCCCCAGCAGTCGCCTGCCCCTAAATCCGGCCCTTACCCCATGGCCCGTCCCAGCTACAGTAATATCCGCTTGCACCTGGCTAAGGATTTTCTAGTGTTCCCAAAAGAAATCACTTTGTTTTCCAAAGTTTCTAAGGCTTTAAAATTGGTTGTGGCTAACATCTTGCCAGTGAGAGAGGTTAGTCAAATTTTGAATAACAGTTTGCATTAGGAATCTGCCTGTTTGTCTAATAATAGTGTGACACCACAGCTTGGGGTAAGGGCTTCTGGCAAAGGGAGTTTCCAACAGAAAATGAACAAGGGATGCCTCAGAACAATCTTCCCATACAGTCCGTTCCCAGCAATGGAAAGACAGTGGGCCAAAGTGAGGGGAATAGACAGCTCCTTCCTGGACATGGACCCTGGGAAGAGGGAAAAGGGGGACACTTGCCCCCGCCTCCCCCAACTTTGTCTGGCCCATATGAATTCCATGACAAAATTCTATGACATCACAACCTACCATAAGGGGTGTGGCTATGTCAGAAAGGGGAGGAGCTAAGGGGCTCTACCATCCTTTTCTGATGTGGCTAGTGGCCACACCCCTTTCAGAGCACCTCTGCTGGGCACAGAGCCACCTGAGGAAGGCGGCCCAAAAGCCACTTTGTTGCACTAAAGCAGGGGTGGGGAACCTTTTCTATCCCAGGGGCCACTTTGAAAATTAGTATGAGCTCCGAGGGCCACATAGAGGCTGGGGGCGGGGGTGCTTAAGAAAAGGAGGGCCCAAATCATGAATCTGTGCTGTAGATCTGTCTCCTATCTTTGTGTGCACACCCTCCTCTCTGCTCCCTTACCCTGAGCTCAGTTTTTCAGTGCTTGGGGGTAGAGACTGGATCCGATTGCCAGATCCAGACACTAGGAAAGGGCCACATAAAAACTTGCTGAGGGCCGCATTTGGCCCCCAGGCCTGAGGTTCACCACCCTTGCTCTAAAGCCCTGAGCCCTCCAAAGTGACAACTACACTCATCCAGCTTCCAGGAAATTTAAATGCTGACTAGGAACAAAGCTGCACAGGACATTTCTCTTCTTACTTTTATCCCTGTGACAAGAGTTGTGCTTCCCTGACAGGGGGACAAAGCGAAGAAGGAGATGTCTTGTCTTTTGTGCTTTTTTTCTTTCTTTTTTTTTCTGGATGCTGCCAAGGTGCATCCCCCTTCTATTAGCTCAAACTGCCCCTCTCAGTGGATAAGGAGGGGTTCTCCAAGAGTCCCATGTAACTCAGGGACCCAGCTGCCCCTGGAATGGATTCCAACTGACTTCCACCGAGTGGCGTAGCTACCACGGAGCAAGGGAGCTCAGCTGAGCCTGAGCCCTGCACTCTAGGTGTGCACCCTTTGCAAGAGGCTTGAGTACCACTAGAAAAAAGGAAGTTTTCAGAGTGAGTGGGGTGAGTGCTTCTGCCCCTAAGTCAATTAGGGTCAAATGTCTGGTGGTGTCTTAGCGGCACAGACACCCAAGTGCCCTCAATGATTTATGAGTCTTTCAGAATGCACGTCACTCTTGAAACCTTTGACCTTCAGCCACTTTGGAAAATCCCCTCTGTGGCTTTTCTGCTCAGTCTGCCAGCAAAAGTATCAAATATTAACGTAGCATTATCCCCATGCTTCCAATGAGGAACCACCACAGCACAGGAAGGTGAACCAGTGTCTTCAGACATGACGGCATTGAAGTGCCACCACGAACTTACCCCCTCCGGGGTTGGACCGCCACCGCTGTCAGGATCCGGCCAGGCCCCCAAACTGAAGTGACGAGGGTCGGGCTACTGGGGAGGGCGGGGAACCAGGTGGAAGTGCGCTGTCCATCCCCACCCCTGCACGGCGTGCAGTGCCCCCTCCCCCATGGGCAGCCATGACAGCCAATCAAGGCCACCATGGCACCCAGAACCAGAGGGGAACCCTGACCGGATTAGGTAAAACGGGCTTTCAAATGTGTAAACCCGCTTTACTCCCGGGTGGCCGGATCCCGGCTATGGTGGCAGCTATGGAACTTGGGGACTTCCTCAAGTCACAGTCTGAGCTAGCCAGCCACCCATGATTGGGATCAATCCTGGGCAAGCATCTGGTGCCCAGGGTGTGGCCACTTTCTAACATGACAGTGGCCCCCATGCCAAAGCGGGGAAAACCATGGCACTGTGGGCCATCATCATGTTTGAAAGCATCCACGGTCACAAAGAGCCTGGTAAAGCTAAGAACTGGACCCACAACTCATGAGTCAAAGCTTCTGCATAGAACCAACCACCCCTCTGTGGAATAATGCAGATTGGATTTGGGTCATCAGTTTCCTCCATTTTCACTCTACTAGGGTGATCCCACCCATGAGATTCTTGTTCTGTTGACTCCCGTGTCCTGACCTCTAGTACTTCCAGTCATTCCTCATTTGCCCCCTCCTTGATCTTAGGTTGCTGGGATGGTTGATTGGGAACCAGGCTGCACCTCTCTTTTGTGATGAGATTAAAGAGTGTGCCAACCAAATGCATTTTTATTTGCATCCAAAATAAGCAGGAGCAGGACTAGTTGGACATTAATTATCTTGGACACATCGGGAATTTCAGTGGTCATGTCCTGTCCTCGTTCTGCCCACGTCTCTCCCTGATGCCGATGGAGATGTAGACATACACGTGGTTCAAGGGCAGCATATGGCTCCTATTTTGTGTGTCCTGATTGTGCATGGGCTGAATAATAAAGCATGGCTCAATGCATCTCACATTCTGACTCTATAACATTGTGTGCTGCTGCAAACAACAGAACGATCCTCAAATGGTGATTATCTCATTGACACTATGAATTCTTTACATCCATCCATCCATCCATCCATCCACAGTCCTAGTTTTCATGGAAAAATGTGATATCAGGCGCAAAGGAGCCTGGGCGCTCAGAGGTTTTTTGGGGGGTCTGGTTTTTAGTGCTGTCTTTAAAAAACTTTCCTGTTTTCCCAGGTATTGCTGTGGTCTCCAGTTTCGGAAGGCAAAATGTTTAGTTGTGAGCTGCTAGTGTGGGTGCTATCCCCACAGAAGACTACACCCAAAGCCTTATTGAAAATCACTGGGACATAGAGTGCAATCCTCACCCTATTAAATTCAATGAAACCACAGACACTGGTTTCAAGCAGACGGGACTGCATGCTTGAGCTCCTAATGCATTGGCTTGTAATTCATAGATGTCTAACACCCATGGAAGGTGAAAGGGATTTAGATGCTTCACTGTTATTTGTGCCTTTGAAAATCTGTCCCCTTAATAGCCCAATTCACTTTTGAAAATGGTTCCTCAGTCATTTAGGTGCTCCTGAAAATGTCATCCATAAAGCATTGTACTTCAAAGCACCAGCCACCCACAGGCTGCTTGGGGTTAGGGGGGAAATTGCCCCCATACACTCTCTCTGGTCCTGGCCACTATTAGGCCGCAATCTGGCAAACAGTTAATTCAGTGTAGCTGAGCCTCATTTTTTTTTTATTCCTGAAGCATACACACAAACAGAGCACTAAACTGATATAATTCAGGAGCAGAAAGAGGAGTATGTACTCCTTAAAAATCAGGAGTACATAAGCCCCTTTTGGTTTGAATTTCAAAGTAACTGTTTGTGTGAACACTTACCAATCTGAGAGTGGCACCCATAGTTCGGCCATCACTACACCCCAGTCCCAGTATCACATTTTCTGCTTCCCTAGAGCAGCAATAGCTACTGTGAAAATAATCTGCAAAACCAAGGCATGTCCATAAAGTTTAGAAAGAGACGTTTTTCACCTTAACTCTGACCTTCCTTGCTTTGGTAAATGTATGTTTGATCAGAACATTTAATTTTTATATATTCCTACTTAGACCTTGCTGTTGTCCTCCTCATGAATATTAATGTATTTTAATGGATCAGCTATTCATTAAACTGGTACAGAGAGTCCTGATCTTCCAGAGAACGGCACAGCTGAGCTTTCCATACAGGTCCATTTGTTTCCTTCAGAGTGTCATAATTGTCCATTAGCCCCATGGGAAAGGATACATCTTGTTAATATAGAGGAGGATACTTTGAAATAAGATCATCAATCCACAGCCAGGCCTCAGACCTTTGAAAAACTAATTCTATGAGGGTAATCCAGGTTTCATGAAGTTAGTGGTAAAACTTCAGTGGAGCCAGGATTTTACCCTGCCAGTGAATTTAGCACCTATGTGAGTTCACTGAAGTCTGCAGCCCTTTATGTATTCTTGACAATGACAAGACAAAGACAAGGTGCAGTGACAATGCAAACTACTCACTGCTCATCCCAGCCAACGTGTCGCGGATGGATTGACCTTATAAAGTGACCCTACTTCTGTTAGGATACAAGAACATAAGAACTGCCACACCGAGTCAGGTCAATTGTCTATCTAGCCCAGCCAGGGCATAGCTAGCTACCATGGAGTGAAGAGGCTCAGCTGAGCCTGAGCCCCAGATTATATGGGGACACTTTGCAAGCAGACTGAGCACCACTAGCAAACTTTCAAACTGCACGGGAGAGGGAGCAGGGCCTGGATTCTGTCCCTGCCCACTCTAAAAATTTCCTCATGGCCAGGCTCTGATCACTTGCAAGGGGTCCTGCTAAGAAAGAAGTTTTAAGAACGGGCAGGGGTGGAGTGTTGTCCCCACCCTCATCTGCTCTTAGAACTTTCTTCCTGATGGGGTTGTTGGGAGCTGGGGTGGGTACTGGGTAGTGCTGCCTTCATGGGTAAACCCTGCCCCCTTTCTGGAGATTCCCACCTCCTGCCCTCCCACTCTGGAGAACCCACCCCTTTTCCTTATAAGGCCCAGAACTCGAACATGAGCCCAGGCCTGCCACAACCTTGCTACGCCACCAGCATCTCTTCTCTGAGGTCATAATCGAGTGAAGCATTTCCTGCTGTTCACGTCCATCACCTGGCATTGAAGTTGGTGACAACCCCCCACCCCCGCCTTGACTTCAATGGTACCAGGTAAAGCTGACTGGAATTTTTTTGAAGGGACTTGTTTTCCCTAACAAAAATAATAATATATTTTCATCAGGAAAAGAAAAACAAAAAAAAAGAGTTTTGCTCCAAAATCTTGTTTTTCTAATAAAATTTTGTATTTGAAAACTTTTCAGCCAACCAAACATTTTCAATTCAGACTGAACATACTGGAAATGTCCATTTCAGAGACACTGAATGTGCTGGTAAACAGTATTTCCCAGAATGCACTTAACAAACAACTTAAGAAACAACAAATTCTCATGCTGCTTGCTGCACCAAAAATGACCAAAGTGAAATTTGAGGATTTAAAAATTGGATCAAGTTTCAAAAATTCATCCCAATTTGGTATGGAAAAGATTTTGAAATTTCAATTTCTTTTTGTGGGGCTAAAATGTAGTTCACCAGCCAGCTCCAGTGCTAGGATTCCCCCGTTAGAATCCAATGGAATCCTGTCCATTCTCTCCTGGGTCTTCCTGTGACTGCCAAGAGGTTTGTACACTGGAGATACTAGCCTTCTTGGCATGGCTAAATCATTCCACGTCAGCCACAAAACCACTCTCAGGTGGAAACAATACTTGCCCACAACTGGCCTCCTAAGTAGTGAATGATTCCTGGAAAGGCCCTTGTTGGCTCTCTGCAAGACACAATTCTCCAAAGAAAGAATATTTATGAGCTTTGGATCCAATATTTACCTCTTCTGGTTCAATCATTTTAAAATGAGCTTTAATTGGCAGTTCATAGTTTCAGTTTTCTGCACTCTTGGCCACCACAAGACATACTAAATTAAATTTAGCGTCTTGGAACTTAATAGCATTACTGGCCTTTCATTCACACACAATTTATAGCTTGTAAAAGCGTGATTCAGCAAAGACCCGCCTACCTCATGACTCTGCCAATGCAACTCCAGCTTGACTTGCTTTCCTTACAGCTTGACTCACACATCAGAGTCAGTGACCAACAGGGCTGAAAAGAGGGATGGTTTCATGCTGTGTATAAATTAAATACCATGTTTCCTTGAATTACATCCAAGGCCAGTCTCACCTGTAGCAATGAATCTAGAACAACCAAAACAAATGGCTGGTGTTTATTAGCTTGGGCCTTGTCATGGGTAAGGTGAACCTCTTTCCATGGTGGGGTGGGATATTTCATGGAGCAGTTGGGTTGTTAGAGCAAACACAGTTTAGACTGAGAAGACTCTTTTCACTCTCTGTCATTTAATCACTGCAGCAGAATTTATTCAGAGGCTTCTAAGCACCAAAAGGGTTTTAACCTATTGGTTAAAAATTAGGGCCCTATCCCCAAGCGTATTCCTAAGAGATTTTACCTCGAAATGTTGGAACATCCAAAGAGTAGGATAACTTGGGCGGATGAAGTAAAGGGGGTAATACAAAGAATAGGCCTGGGATTTCTTTGTGAAGCCCTGGATCAAATATCAATTGCTAATGACAAAGATCTTATCATCAATAGGATGTTTGATATTTCTCTCCAAGAAGACAGAGCAAAGGTGGAAAAATTGAGATATATTTTGTTAAATCAATATAGATTCCACCTAGAATTCCCTGCGCGGTATTTACGAATCCCACAATACCACCTGAGGCAAGTAATTACAAGAATGAGGTTCTCACAGCTAGAATCTAGGATATAAGAAGGAAGGTGGGCTACGGTACCATTTGATCAAAGACATTGCCCGTGCAATTCTCAAAGGGCAGAGGATATTGCACATATATTATGGGAGTGCCCTTTTTACAAAGAACTGAGGAGGAAGTGGCTGACCCCCAGGGATATGGTAAATAGTGGGACAAGCCAGGAAAAACCGGCTGGGGTCCTGAGTGATACATCAATTGATACAGCAATTGTACTGGCTAGATTTCTATGTGCTGCGCGCAGCAGAAGAGAAGAAAAGAAGTCAGCAAATGATAAAGCACAGTACTGAAGAGGAATACTAAGTACTTTAAGAGATGAATATGACAGGGAATTCTGATATATATGTAATTCTGCTATTGTCCCGGCAATCCAGTAAATTAAGTTGTAAATAGATCTTAATAATTGTATTGGAAAATTGAATGATGGCTCTTTTTAAAGACAAAATTCAGGTAAATGTTTTATACTTTTAGTATGGATGTTTCTGTTTTTAAATGTTATAATTTTGTATATGACATATACATACTGAGTTTTGGTGCAAACGCCGTAAATAAACTTACTTACTTACTTACTTAACAAAAGTGTTGATGTGTTTGAAGCTTTTGTTAGAGTAAGACTGAAAAACAAATCTGTTGGGTGCTAGAAGCTAAGTCTGTTTCATGATTGTTGTATTATTTGAACAGCATGGCTGGCTTAATGCTGAAACAGACAGCAAAGAAAATGATCCATGTGTAATATTCGGTATTCCGGTTAGTTTGGCGGTTATTCAGTAACTAGCCAGTTACAGCAGAGGCTAACTGCCAAACCGGATTACCAGATAATACTGCAAAAGTGAACTGGTTCACCTTATTACCGTTTACAACATTATGATATTACTGCATAACCAAATGCTACCATTACTACTTTAAAACCAGGTCCGGAGGGAGTTACATTATGGGCAAACAATAGCACGGTAAGTGGCAATGCACGGTATCACATGGTAAATTAATCTGGTTAACTTTCAGACTCTAACCATTTACTATTTGGTATCTGGCTGGGTACTGCTGGATAGCAGCAGATACTTGTTTCAGCTCTAGCTGGCTTCAGTACTTTCCCAGGTACTGACTGCTGCCAGTGTCTGGTTTTACATTGCAACTCTTTTTTTCCAGTCTCAAATTACTTGACCTATTCATCCAGCGGATTTAAGAAACATGTTAACATGTTCAGTGGGAAGTGTATCCTATCATACATCTATAGATGTAACTCTGCTTCTAATTCTAATATAGCATGGGGAAAACAGGGTGTAAATTGATCTGCAACCAATTACTTCTACCAAATTTCTTTTGATGAAAGTCGTGCCAATTGGGTGGTGTCCATTGGCAATGCTCTAGCTGTCAGTAGGCGTTTTCAGACATGGCAGATGCTGCCATGGTCATCTCTGAGCCATGTTGGGAGTTGTCACTCCGGCCGGGACTTGGCCTGGTTGCCGAACAAACATTATGGCATCCAGACCAGGAGCAACACACGAACGTGCGTCCACATGTCCCCAACCCCATGGTACGTGGAGTTGCCCCCTCTCCCCCCAGCAGATGGGTAGCCATGGCAGGCAATGATGGATGCCATGGCACCCAACATCTGCTGCCACCCCAGATCACAGCGTGTAAAGCGACCAAACACGTTTTATGACATGCTTTACCCCTGGTTGGGTAGCCCTTACCCCATTGGTGGTAGTGCTGCTTAGCCTGGGCTGCGAGTTGGGGTTGGTCCTGGTCTTGACTCGCAGCCCAGGCTAATGCCACCACCAACCGGGTAACAGTCCAGGCTAACATCTGGTGGCACCTTCCGGTGTAACAGTGGCACCTGGTTTAATCCGCACAGAAGCAGATTAAACTTTGCTGCCATCCCATCTGAAAACAGTGAGTGGATTCTGTTTAGGGGTGTCTACAAGTTAAGGGTAGTTTTTAATAAAAGTTATATGGGATCTATAAGCTGCAAACAGCAAGTGGCTTTTCAGTGGGGAACACTCCTGGCGTTTCTTTCACCAAGGACCTTACCAGAAGCAAGTTGCTTAATGAATCGCTAAAAACACTTGAGAAAAACATGACAATTTCTCACTTATTACTTAATGTTGCAAAATCTCTCACTCATTAGCAGCTAGAGTCAGCTGCTCTTGGGAGTTTATGTCAGGCTCGTTTGTGAAATGGCGATTACACACTGTATTCTGTCTCTCTTTGAGCAGAAATCATCTTCTGTATTCCCAAAGGTGGAAATGTTACCACAATTTTATAGACAGCATGGGACGCAAGGGGCAGAAATCTGATTCTGTCTCCAACGGCTGAAACCGAGAGCAAGTTAAAAGGTGGCCTTTGTGACTTTGACATTTGAAAGTTCAAGCCCCACCACTATTCAAATGGCGTGGAATCGATTAGGCTCCTTGCAGAATATGTATGAGTCTCAGATCCAGCAGGGAAGTTACGGAGAGTGATTGCTTCAGGGCTCTTGAGGAAAATGAAGTTTTGCGTTTTCTGTTGCATAGCCCCCCCCCCCTCCCTGCCCCCATAACCCCTTCAGTTTGAAATGTTATTTGTCAACCAACCCTGTTCCCCTCTGGGATTTGGGAGAAGATGGGCAGTTGGTTGCAGCTCAGAGAGAGCCGATGATCCTGGCTCCTTGGGAATAACACTTTGCAGAGCCAGATTGAACAGCTTTTCCAAACTTCCTTCTGCATGGGGGTGGGGGCGAGGAAGGGGTGCTCCAGAACCTCACAAGTTCACATTCCTTAGCACATAGCATTGTTAGGCTTTCATGCAGCAGGACTAATTAATCCTGAAGCCCCAGCTCTGGAACTGCAGCCTAAACGCTCTCCTGGCATGGACACTAGGAAGGAGGTGCATGGAGGTGTGGTTGAACCTCTCTGGCTCTCACCCCTTTGGGCAGGGGGTGGGGCTTCATTTGAAATGGGCTAGGGTGAATGGGCTTCCCTGCCCCCCTTTAAAAGCGGCCACAACCCTTTCCTAAGCTTTGTGACATCCCGGTACTTGAAAAGGGGCTTGTGGCCATGCCAGAAAAGGCTGTGGTGAAGGAGCTCGCCCCACCCCCTCTGAATTTAATTCTGCTGGCGCCCCTGTTTTCTGGGGCAGGAGTTAGTTCTTTCTCACCTCAGAGTGTCCAAATGTTGTGCTGAGGGGAGACAGTTCCTTCCTCAGGGCCCCTCCTGCTGCTTCCTTTATTGGGTTTGCAAGGAAGTGACAACAATGCAGCCCTGGGACCAGATTACATAGCCTCCTATCTTGGTCCTGGCCCACTGACATGCCATTCCCTCTCAGCCCTGGGAGCGGGCCTAGCAAGGATCCTGCTTTTTTCGTTGTTGGGGGCAACCCTTTTCCTCCCTGCCGACATGCAGACAGCAGGGGAAGGAAAAGGGCAAGAGATGTTACCAAAGCCACTTTCTCCGTAAGGTCAAGCCAGGCGGGAGTAGTTGGGGGGGGGGGGGGTTGTCGAAGGCTGGGCTTTCCTGTACTCCACACTATTGTGGGAGGAAGGGAGATCCCCCTCTCCCAATCCCGTAATAGGCAGGGTTGTGTAATCTTCCTGCCAGCTGCTTCGTCCCACCCTGCTGAGGCAGGGAACAGAACCTCAGCAACCTCCGTTGCTTTCCTGGGGCTGCGCTAGCAGGAGAAGCCACCATTTTCTCCTCAGAGCCATCTGCACCTGAGGCAAACTGAGGTCAAGAAGGTGTACAGCCTCACCAACCATGCAGGCACAACGAAACATGCTCAGCCCTACAGGGGGGCTTTGCTGCCCTGGTTGCTGTTTTTACCAGTAGGCTCAGGCACCTCATGCATTGTGGCATCTGTGAGGGAATCACAGCCCTTTTCAAAGGCAAAATCCATGGACTTCTCTGGAGAAAGGCAAAAATCTGTGGGATTCTCTGGTGAAAGACCAAAATCTGCATTCTTCTGTGATTTTCCATGCAAAACAGAAAACTAGGAGCCCTGATTATTATTTATATAGCACTTTCAGTGTTCAAAGTACTTTACAATCTTTATGTAATTTGCCCTTATAACAACCCCTGATGTAGGTCATTATTATTCCAATTTTATAGATGGGGAACTGAGTCTGAGAGATAGCAACTTGCCCAAGCCTACTGTAGCAGAGTGCTGTGTGTGAGTGCTTGCAGAAACAGGTTCAAGGTGTGTTAGCACTCTGCTACTGCATTAGATCCAGCAACCAGACAGGTAAGCTGGGGCCCAAAATTGTCACGCAACATGACTGGAAATGAGCAGGCCGCATGACCCTGGATGGGGCTTAAGAGCAGGAGCCAAAGCCCAGCCAGCCAGTTAGCTTGGAGACAGCAGGATGAGGAGCTCCTGGAGCCTGTGTTTGCCACCATTGCTGGGGAAGAAGACAGGAGCCCTTAGCCATGCCCGAGGATAGGGCAAAGGGGTTCAGGAAGGTCCTGAAGGGCAGGGTCTGAGGTAGTGTGGCAGGGAGGCGGATGAGCTGGCCACTCCACTAAGGCCTCAATTATCCCAGGTCAGATAAGCTGTCTGGGAGCTAGGGTGGCCAGATTTGCAAATTTTAGACACTTATGAGAAATACAGGTTACAGGGTTGCATTGGTGCCACTGCAGCCCTGCAACCTGTATTCCTCATAAGTGTCCTCTAAAATGTGCATATCTGACCACCCTAGCTTAGGGTAAGAACAGCTGGTAGCCTGCCAAAGCTAGTGGGCCACATACCAGAAAACCATGTGGAGAATATAGACAAGATCACCCTCTGGAAGGGGGGAAACCAACTGTGTAAGAGACTCCTCCGGTGGAGGCCTGAGCAAGGTAAGGGACTATTCATCGGCAGGAGCTAATTCCCCAGTAATACCTACGCTGGTGGCAGGCAAATCCCCGAGAAGGAAGTGAGTGCCACAAAATACCTCCCTGCAGAAGAGAACCAGTGTGGTGGAGTGGATAAGGTGCTGGACTTGGACCTGGGAAGAGCCAGGGTTCAAATCTTGTCCTAGCCATGAATTCACTGGGTGGCCTTAAGCAAATCACAACCTCTCACCCTTAGTTCCCCATCTGTAAAATGGGAATATGTGTCTGTCTTAGGGGTGGGACTCAGGGAGGAATACCAAGTTTACCAGTATCAGATCTCCCTGATACTGGATTTATCAGTATATGCATACTGGTTTTTTTAGCATTGCGCCATTGAATTCAATGGCCGCGATGTAAAAAATCCTGTAAACCGGCCAATGTTAAAAATCCAGTATGCCAATACTGGTGTTATCATATTAATCCAATACTGCCCATTATCGGCACTGCAGTATCGGATTAATCCAATACCAGTAGTCCCACCCCTCAGTGTTCTCTTCACCCGTGTCCATCTTCTATTGTAACCCCACTGGGCAGGAACCTGACTGAAAAATCTGTGACTGTAAAGTGCTGCGTACATCTAGTAGTACTGTAGAAATGATTAGTAGTAGTAGTTAACAAAGACACAAGGACTGGAAAGTCACGGTGGCAGCAGCCATCAGAAATGCAAGTATTACTGGTCCTGCAAGGACTTTTGTGCCAGTCTATGAATTCATGGCTAACATCAGACTGGAACCTTGTTCTCTCAGGTCCAAACTCAACATCGTATCCACAAGACCACACTAGCTGTGGGAGTGCTAGCAATTTAAAGATCAGTTCACTCACAACGCCTGGGGGGGAAACAACTCTGCCTGCATCCTCCCCATTGGCCTTCAGCCTCTCCTGATTTTACACCTCTGCTCTCCCTGCAGTTGAGTCAAGGAGCTAACACTCTCTCCTCCTTTGATCACAGCCTGGTCCCCAAGCAGGGAATGTGCTGCTTCCACAGTACTTGCATTTCCTGCCAGTCTGGAGAGAGAGAGATGGGATTAAAAAGGATCAAACCCAACTCTCTCCAACATTCCAACTGCAGGGTCCTGGACCAGACTTTTGCTGTGTTAAAAGGTGAATCGTGCCATTGTCATTCAACCCCTGCAAAGACAGATGCCGCCGTCTAAGCTAGGCAGCCTCATGGAATCAAATGACTGAAACCTGCATTCCTGTTCTTGTCGGCACACTCAATGAGACACGGAAACATTGCTTGGTTTAACATGCTGGCCGCATTCTTTATTAGAATAACTTGAGAGGCCGGTGGGAAAATTGCCCGGCAATTCCGGGTCCAGTATGCTTAGCGAATGAACAACCTTGTTAACTTGGTCGCTGGCGTGGATGTGCCCTCCAGCGTCAGTGCCATTTTACAGTTCCCCCTTCGACAACACAAAGGCTCTGGCCGAAAACTGGGGGAACAAGCCCAACATGGACACGAGCTGAAAGACAAATGGCTTTTAGTCCGGTGGACAGCGCATGTCCTTTCCGGCCTTGCAAAACCACTCCTCCCAGGGTCATGACCCCAGCGTGTGCTGCGCCCCGCATCGCGCTGGGTATCACATCCCCATCTCTTAAGGAGATGTCTCATCCTATCCTACTTATTCCTATTTACCTACAATCGCATACTGGACCCCTGCAGAATGCGACATTTTATTCATTTCGTCTTCATCACTTATTAATTGTCATTTCCAAATCTGAATTGTCCTCTGTTATTTCACGTATCTTTCCAATCATTTTAAATTGTAAAATTCCAATTACGTAGCCAATTATAATTCAATCATGAATCGCCTATTTAACCTACTCAAGCACTGTAAAGGAGGCAAAAATTACAATCCCAATATCTGGGCTAATTGCCAAAATTCCTCCTTGGCCCCTCTATCGGCGACCAGTCCTTAGACCACAGTACTAGAGGGTGGGTTGGGTGGGGCTGACTCTCCTCAGTCTCAGCGCCGAATGCAGGCTCCCTGGCCCCCTCGTGGCCCATCCCCGCCTAAAAGGGGCGGGGCCACGTTTCTGGCGCGCACAGGCTCAGCGCGCTCTCCTTCCCTGCCCAGCAACAGGGCTTCCCGCTGGTGAGCGTTCTAACGCGCTCACCAGCGCGGCGCAGCTTGGCGGTTCGCCACACCCTCCTCCCCGTGCTCATTTCCCCAAGGCGGGGGAGGCTTGACAAATACCCCTTCGCCGCCATTTCAGCAGCGAAGGGGACTTCTCTAGCAAACCCAGGGAAGGTGATTACTACGCTGACACACTGGAAAGCTCCTGAGCCAGACCTGCAAACTTGAAACAATACTTTTCCTAACCAACTGGCAAAAATGACAAACAAAACCCAGCCATGGAGAGCAGCGGACGGAACGTGCTGCTTCATTTCCTTGTCAGGGGCCTGGAAGACATTGCTAGTAAAATATTCAGGTGCTCCAGAGGCACTGAAAATGGAAGGTGCCCTCTCCCCTTTCTGCCAGGCAAGAGGGTTGCAGGAGGATGCTGCTTTTAGTTTTACACTCAGAATAAGGACACTAGTCTACTTATGGTGGTGGGCAGAAGACATCAGTTATGTGGGCAGGATGTATTGGAGGCTCCATGCAGAGCTGTAAGTAGAATGCAAAGTATTTAAAGGAGGTTTCATCAGTGAGTCAAAGGAAACTTGCTGCTTCCAAACTCCAGTCCACCATGGCAACTCTAGGGTCTGAATCTTCACTGTTCCAACCACCTTCAACTCCCAGGGAGATCTGAGAGCTCTTCCACAAATAGTTTTCTTTCTAGTTCTACTCAACATTTGGAAGGATTTGACCCAATACAGTCCTTTGTTGAGAGAAAATGCCTTCTCACAAAATATTTTCTAACTCCAGTCCGGGCAAGTCTAAGAGCAAGTGTAGCCCGCACTGAAAATGTGGCACTCTGTCCCCATCTAGTAGTGCCACTAGGCGCTGAAGTGCTCTATCCCTCCCTAGTGGTGGCACTAAGCCACACAGAGGTTGTCATACTCTGTATTCCCTTAGTGGTGGCCCCAGGCCTGATAAAAGTTGTGGTACACTGTTCTCCTCTAGTGAGGAGCCATACAGAAGTCACGATGCCGTAACAGTGGTGTGTTAAACTACACAGAGTCTGCTTCTTTTCAGAAAGGTGAGACCCAAGTATTTTAACTCAAATTGTAGAGGCTCCTGTTATAAGCTCCCAGGCCCGGCAGTCTTGGTGCTTATCCGATGTTTGGTGGCTGTGGGGGATTGGATAAGGGCGAGCCATCTGAAATGAAATCCTAACAAGACAGAGGTGATGTTGGTGGGGAGGGCGGTGGGTGTGACATCCCCCATCATTGATGGGGTTCATCCTCCACTGGTCTCTCAGGTCCAGAGTCTGTGGAGGTACTCCTTGATCCGCAGCTTTGCCTCGATATCCAGGTTGAGGCTGTGGCGAGAAGTGCTTTCCATCAATTACATCTGGTGCAACGGCTTCGACCATATGTCTCTGACTCCAACATGGCCACTGTTATCCATGCCTTCATCACCTCAAGATTAGAGTATTATAATGCGTTCTACTTAGGGCTACCTTTGGTGACTGTCTGGAGGCTGCAGCTGGTGCAGAATGCGGCGACCTGTCTCCTTATGAGGACGGGTCACTGTGAGTACATTACACCAGTGCTCCGAGCTCTGCACTGGCTGCTGATAGTCTTCTGAACCCGATTTAAAGTGTTGGAGCTTACCTATAAAGCCCTATACGGTCTGGGCCCCTCCTTTCTGCATGACAGCCTCACTCTCCGTGCCCTGGATCAACCCCTGTGGTCCGTCAGGGGTGCCCTTTTTGGTGTCCCCCGGGTGGCGCGGGGGCTACAATGGAGAGGGAGTTCTTGGTGGTGGTGCCCAGGCTGTGGAACTCCCTTCCGGTGGAGGCCCGGGTTGCCCTGGACCTTGCCTCATTTCGGCGACAGTGCAAGATCTGGCTGTTCTGCCAAGTCTTTGGTGACGGACGTGGGTGAAGGCGGGTGAGGGTGGTTGAGGAGGATGGGGTTTTATTTCTTTTACGCCTCCAATGTTTTAATCCTCCTTATTATGTGTTGTTTTTAGCTTTGGTGTTGTTTTAGTTTGTTTTAATTGTGAGCCGCCCAGAGCTGCCTGTGGCAGGATGGGCGGGCTAATAAGTTTTTAAAATAAAATAAAATAAAATAAATAAATAAGACCCAGAGGTTCCTAGTCCAGTTCCTCTTGGCCACACCCTAGAGTTGTCACCAAGCCTTGACATTTAAACAGGCCTCTTTCAGATGAGGACCTTTTCCTGGTATTCTACTCCAGAGCTAACGAAGAGCAGCTGCCTCTGGGTACCTGGAAAGCTTGCCCTGTTAATGAGATGAGCTGCAAATAGACCAAGCAATCTCTTAGCTGCTGGTTTCCTCCTGTCCCCCAAACTGGATTCCTTTTGACCCAAATCCTGGCAAAATTACTAGATAAGGCAATCTTTGTTATTTGCGTTTTCAAAGACAACTCTGGTGGGCATGATAGCTGAAAGAGGGATTCTCTGGTGACTCCTCATGCATTTTGCAGATGGATGGTGCACATCAAATATTCCTTTTGCCTTAACTTATGTTGAACAAAAGAGCTTTACCAAAGCGGCACTCTCAAAAATAGGCTGCATTCCCTGCCAGGCTGAATTCATCCTAGACAACAAGGAAGTCAAGGTTGTTCTTTTTCTTCAAAGCTGCTCAGATAAGGACTTGATGACTTGGCTTAGATTTCAGTGACATTTTTGCTGGGGCTTGGGGGAAAAACATTCATTGAAATGTTAGAAATTTCACAAGAGGAATTTTTTTGTCAAAACTTCATGCCTAGCAAAAACTTTTTTTTCAAAATTCTGACATTTTGTTTCGATGCTGTTGACATTCCACATCGGCAGTGTTGAAAATGTCAAAATGAACAGTTCCCTCCTAAGTGATTGCTTCCATATATATCTGTCCTGCATTTGCTGAATCTCACGAACAGAAGTTGGCCCAAACGCAGATCTCATCCAAAAGTCATTAAAGAGAAATTCC
Source organism: Sphenodon punctatus (assembly GCA_003113815.1). Taxonomy (NCBI): domain Eukaryota; kingdom Metazoa; phylum Chordata; class Lepidosauria; order Sphenodontia; family Sphenodontidae; genus Sphenodon; species Sphenodon punctatus. Next base: position 1,566,062 of record QEPC01003095.1, read on the forward strand.
TGTATAGCCCCCTATCTTTCAGTATTTAAGTATAATTTTAAACTTGACACCTTTTTTGAGAGCTACATTTGTCAAATGAAGGCTTTCCCCTATTCCATTCTATCATGTTATCAAGCAGATATCATTATGTTCCTTATCAGGACCATCTATGCCCATGTAGGCAAGATGTGTTGGAGACTCACCCCCATTATTTATTGCGTTGCCCTTTATATTCTGACCTCAGGGATTCCTAGATTCATCCTCTCTTTTGGACATCTGTTTTTATCCATTGGCCTGAGACAGTTTTACTGAAATTTCTTTTAGGTAACAAACATAAATCTATCTATTTACTACAGTAGCTATGTTTTCTGTGTGTGCGAATAAGATTAGACTGGAATTTGATGTTATATAACTGTTTATACACAATTGTTTGCTGGACTGAAATTTGATACTATTGTATTTTATTTTGTTAAAATTGTGACATTCGAAAGATTAACAATAAACTAACTTATTCATCCAAACAACTGTATCTCCCATCACTTACATTTGGGACCAAGATGGCAACCACACTCTCTCTAGACTAAAATGAAACATGGACATTATCAGCATTTTGAAAGCTCTTATGAACTTTTGAAAAGTTTGGAAGCATCCAATAAATTTCATGTGATGAAATGAATCCCTCCACTGTTGTCATGTTGTATGTACATTGTCCTCTGAAGGCCCAGGTGCTGGGCACTGTCAGAAAGGATCCTGGGCTATGTAGACCATGGGTCTGACCCAGCATGGCAGTTCTGGTGTTCTTAGCATGGTACTGACACCACCATTTATGACTCCTTACAAACTGGCCCTGTAAATTGTTGTCATCAGAGGGTGATTTAGCAGATTTCATGAAGGGAGCTTGATTGGTGCCTTGCAAGCATATGTTAATGTGGAGAAATCATCAAGAAAATTGCTACTAGCTGGCACCTTGGCTGGCAGTCTCAGAAGAGACAAGATAAGGAGTGAACGGGGCTGTGGAGTCCAGAGTTTGCCTAGGGAATCTTTCCTCTAGAAGAAGCCTGTGGCACATTTGTAGGGGGTGAAATCTCAGGGCTCTAGGGCTCTCTTAAGATAAGAGACAATGGGGCCAATCTGAAGCCCTGCGTGCACGTGTGCCATTTGCAAAGCATGCACACAACCTGCCCCCATCCTCTTTATGGGGAATGAGACGTGTGCTTTAGGATCAGCCCCAATAGGTTTAGGGGACCACCCAACACACCATGCATGTACCATCCACAGACACACTGAGTGCGTGTGCAGCATACACATTCCTTGGATTGGGGTCCTAAACTGCAGTAAGGTAGACTTTGGGTTAGATATTAGGAAAAATTTGCTAACTGCAAGTTGGGTGCATCAAGAAGTTGCGGAAGCTTCACTGGATGTGTTTTTAAAATGGCTAGACAAGTGTCTGTCTGTGATGCTGTCAGTCTAGGGCATCCTGCCTTGGAACATACATGATCTTTCTAACAACTTATGATTCTATAAGCTAGCATCTTTCGCAACCACTGTTTTGAAGAATGAAGGAGAGAAGTGTGGAAACGTCTTTGCACTCCAGGCTGCAAGCACAGTACAATGCATGCGTGTAGAGACACACTCACTTTCTGCGAGTGTGTGCGTATAGGTTCCTGCGTGGTAATGAAACATCACTTGATTAGATGCCATGGGAAAATAGTAAGGAGAAAACAGCTGTGTTTGGCAACCTAACCTCCAAATATAATCACCTCAATTTCTGCTGGGAGCCGTTCAGAGGACCCTCGCAAAGGCTGAAGCAGCAGCAACATTTGATAAGGGGAATGGGAGTACCATAAATCATTCCTGGGCAAGGCAGCTTAATTCAAAGCCATGAGAGTCATTTGAGCTGGAAGCAACATTCAGCTCCTTCCTCACTGCTCTAATCAACTCGGAGTAAAATAAACATCAGCAGCAAGAATAGTAACAATGAAATCCCCTTGGAGGACGCTCTATGAAAACTGCTGTTTTAATCATGCGAGGAAGCAAGATACGCTGTATCATTAACCTGCAATAAGCTACCTGTTCGCCCAGAACGTACTGGAAATCAGGATATTCCTGCAGGCCTGTCCCAAATAACTCCAATTATAATATTTCCTTTGGGGCAGGGGGTTCCTGCAGTTGGCATATTTAAAAGGAGAACAACTGCTGGTTTCTGGTTTATTAAAAGATAACCATGAAAGCATAGCTGTTTTGCAGATGTAAAGCTGGAGTAAAGCAGCAGAGACTCAGCCTAGAGGCCTGTAATCCAATCCAAACTTGACAGAATCCAACTAGTTTTGTAGGGCTAGTACTAGGGCTTGGTCAGGCATATTCTTTGGCCAAGTCCCTTGGGCTCAGGCCAGGCCATCCAGCTACAGAAGGCATCAGCCCCTACAAAACACCACAATGGCATGACACCACAATGGCATGACACTCTGTAGGGTGTGTGGCCATACTGGAAAGGAGTGGGGAGGGGATCACCTTAGCTCTGCCCTTGATGGGAGTGTTGATGACAGCATGGTGCTCCGCAGTGGGCGTGGCCACCCAGACATATCAGGCCAGCTGCATCGGGCTCAGGTTCAGCTCGGACCAAATTTCTAGCTCGCGCAGGGCTCTAATTCAACTGACCCTCAACAACGGTTAGGCAGTTGATGCCTTGTGAGTAGAGCTCCCTCACAGCTCTAATTACATTTGTGTCACTGTGATCTTGCCCTCCCCTCTGTCCCATTGCTTGGCTGCATCTTGTTATGTGCTTAGGTTGCAAGCTCTATGGGAAAGGACATCATGTATGTACAATTGATAGTAATGTAAAACCCCAAACCTAGCTGTAACTGTCAGTGCTACTGTGATTGTGCTGCCTCAAATTCCAGCAAACCTCTTCCTTATGGGCATGGAACTTTACTGTAGCAACAATAAAGCTTTTTACTGTAGCTTTTAGTCCTATTAGATCTGTCGGCTGCATTTGATACCGTTGACCACGAGATGTTGGTGATGCGCCTGCGGGACAGTGCCGGGGTGGGCGGGATCGTTCTTGAATGGCTCCGCTCATTCCTGACAGGAAGAACTCAGCGGGTGGTGCTTGGTGATCATTTTTCATCACACCAAGACCTCTCGTGTGGGGTCCCGCAGGGTTCTGTTTTGTCCCCCCTCCTGTTCAACGTGTACATGCAGCCGCTCGGCGAGGTGATCAGGGGGTACGGGGTGAGGTGTCATCAGTATGCGGATGACACCCAGCTGTACCTCTCATTTTCAACTGACCCAGGCCCGGCTGTCTCGGCTGACCCAGGCCCGGCGTCTGACAGCTGTGGGGGACTGGATGAGGGCTAATCGACTGCGACTGAATCCTGACAAGACGGAGGTGATGTCAGTGGGTAAGTCGATGGAGATGACAGCCCCCTCAATTGAGGGAGTGTGTCCTCCACTTACTTCCCAGGTTTGGAACCTGGGGGTGCTTCTCGATGCACAGCTCTGCCTGGATCTCCAGGTGAAGGCTGTGGTATGGGGTGCATTCCGCCAGTTTATTTATTTATTTATTTAATTAATAGATTTATACCCCACCCCTCCTGCTAAAGCAGCCCGGGGCAGCTTCCAACAATTAAAACACAATAAAAACAATTTAAAACATCCAATACAAGAATATAAAAATATTAAAACAGGGCTAAATATAATAAATACATAATAAATAATAGGTAAGATGGGGGAGCTAAAAACCCCTCACCCTACCCTCCCACCCTCCCCAAAGGCCTGGGCGAACAGCCAGGTTTTACAACTTCGCCGGAATGTCAACAGGCTAGGGGCCAGGCGAGCTTCCTCCGGAAGGGAGTTCCAAAGGCGCGGCCCGGCCACCGAGAATGCCCTCTCCATTGTGGCCCCCCGCTTAACACGGGGGACCTTCAAGAAGGCACCACCGGCAGACCGCAGGAGCCGCTCTGGGGCGCGGAGGGCAAGGCGGTCCCTGAGGTATGAGGTTACATCTGGTGCGGCGGCTTTGGCTGCTGGTGTCGGTTTCAGATCTGGCCACGATCATCCATGTTTTTATTACCTCTCAGTTAGACTACTGTAACGCGCTCTATGTGGGGCTACCTATGGTGACGGCTTGGAAGCTGCAGCTGGTGCAGAATGCGGTGGCCCGACTCCTGGTAGGGCTGGGCCACCGGGAGCACATTACACCAGTGCTCTGATTTCTGCACTGGCTGCCAATAGTCTTCCGGGCCCGATTCAAAGTGTTGGTTTTAACCTATAAAGTCCTACACGGCCTGGGCCTTCCTATCTATGAGACCGCCTCACCCCCCGGGTTCTAGATTGGCCTCTGTGGCCCGCGGTGGGCACCATGTTGGAGGTCCCCCGGGTTTCCCGAGGGGCCACGCAGGACAGGGCGTTCTTGGTGTCCGTGCCGCGCCTGTGGAACTCCCTCCTGGTGGGGGCCCTTCTGGCCCCGGAGCTCCCGGCTTTCCGCAAGAACTGTAAGACCTAGCTGTTCCGTCAGGCTTTTGGCGAGGGAGAGGGGTAGGGTTGGGTGGGGGGTTGTGTTTTTTCCCCTGCTATGTTTATTATGTTTTTAAATGTTTTAATTGTTTTATATTATATTTTTATATTGTATTTTGTTATTGTTAGATGCTCTGGGCTACCGTGAGGTAGGAAGAGCAGGATACAAATATGGTAAAATAAATAAATAAATAAATAAATAAATAAGAAAAATAAACAAGCTCCTAAACACTCTGTGGTCAGGCATCCTTCATGTCCCTCCTCAAAACCCACCTCTTCCACTCCGCCTTTCCTAACTCCTGCTAACCATCCTCACCCAGGATTATCACCCACCTGTTACCTGTAAACTCCCAACTTACTGCAACCAAGCCAAGAACGTGCACCTGAGTTTCCGCATCCTCGTGAATGTCGCATCCCTTGTCTCTCCCTCTGTTCCCCCTTCCATGTCTCCCCTCCCCCGTCTTTAGATTGTAAGCTCTCGGTAGGGACCATGTCTATCTTATTCTCTGTAAAGTGCCGGCTACATCGCTGGTGCTATATAAATGCTTATTATAATTATAATTATAATTATAATAATAATAATAATAGTGTGTATAAAAAGGAGCATGTGGCAGTGCCCTGCTACAGTGTAGGTGGTGGTACCTGCCTAGGGTGTGTGCTTATCCACTAGAATAAATCTGGAGTCTAAATGAAGACTTAAAAGTAGCTGGTAGATCTTCCAGAGTTTTAATTTAATTACAGTTCTTGCTCATAAACAGTAACTTTCTTGCAATCTGTCATTTATCTCTATGATTAACCTTTTTTTTTCACTTCATTTTTCTCCCATTATAAATGTCCGCTGGGTAGATCTGAAGCACATTACCCAGTTCAGCATGGACAGCGTTCTCTTGTTCTCATTAATCATGTTCGACAGGCCCATCAAGAGTAACCATTTCTATAAATAGCCCATTTCACAGCTTTATGCACTCCCTGATTCCACCAATTAATAAACCTCCATTGGATTTCATCATAAGCATTGGTTACACTGGCTGTCTCAGGGGGGTTCCTGCTCCTCCCACCCTGTGTTCATTCATAGGTATATAAACTAGGGGAGGGACTCCAGGCAAATTATCGGTTACCGGTTTTATCGATATCAGATTAATCTGATATCGGATTTATCGGTATTGGTATATTGGTTTTTTAACATTGCCGATTTTTTCGGATCTTTAACATTGCGGTCATTTTTTAAATGGCCGCAATGTTAAAGATCCGAAAAATTGGCAATGTTAAAAAACCGATATACCGATACCGACATTATCGGTATTATCAGATTAATCCGATATCGACAATTATCGGATTAATCCGATACCGATAGTCCCATCCCTAATATAAACTGCAGGTGGAAAGGGCAGTATTGATTTTATTACTCACCTTGATTAAAAACACATTTGATCTTAGTCAGTCAGGCCTGCATTAGAGTTTGCAAGTGTCTTTCCTCTTCCTTCTAGGAAAAGTTAAGATCTGAGAGATTCAACACCTAGCTGTAGGAGAGAAGTAATGTCCAGTGGTCAAAGCAAGGAGGAATCAAGTCAGGACTGTCGGAAACAGGCATTCTGCAAAGTGCATGCTCTCTAGCCCCCCTGAACCACTTAAGTACGTGCTTAACTTTATTTATTTATTTATTACACTTTTACCCCACCCCTATCGTCAAGCGACTCAGGGCCGCTCACAATTATCAAAAACATAAAACAATATAAATATAAATACAAAATACAAATCAAAAGTAAAAACATGATTTTTTTGTTTTTTTGTGGCACCCCCGTTTGATATTCTGTTTGATTATTTATTTGTTTTATAGTTGTTGTTTTTTGTTTTTTTGAAAAAATATTTGATACTTGTAAGCCACCTCGAGCTACTGGATGGTGGAGAGGCGGGGTCAAAAATATTTTAATAAATAAATAAATAAATAAATATTATAACATACTAAAATTCTGGCTGTGCATAAAAATATCCTCTAAAAATACCCTCTCCTACCCATCAACCCATCCCAACCCCCATCCCCCTGCCAAACGCCTGGTGGTAGAGCCAGGTTTTACGATTTCATCGGAAGGTGAGGAGATTCAGGCTAAGGCGAACCTCCACCATGAGGAAGTTCCAGAGCGATGGCGCAGCTGCCAAGAACGCCCTCCTGTCTGTCCGAACTCGCCGATAGCGTGGGACTTCCAGGAGGGTGTCCCCAGACGACCGCAGGTACCGTCCAGGTGCCCAGGGGGTGAGGTGATCACTCAGATAGGCAGGGTCTGGGCCATCAAGGACTTTAAAGATCAATACCAGCACCTTTGGGCCCGGAAGACAATAGGCAGCCAATGCAGTACTTGGAACTTAAAGTTCCTGAGGACCCTGTAAAGTCCAAAGTGCTAAGCACTTTGCAAAATCAAAACCTCAGTCACTTTCTTCTTGTTGCAATTGCTAGAAATACTATTATTACATAAGGAACATTCTTCTCTTTCCTCTTGCTGCATTTTTAAATTTGGACCCGATTTTTTAATTGTTTAATTAGCACAAGGTTTGTAAAACCAAAAGCAAATTACTCGCTTCACTTTGACTTCCCTCTGCCAACACCCCTACTATAAAATAATATGGAAATATTAACAGTAACTTAGACCAAATTCTGCACTAATGTACACCCCATTAGCACAGACATGAGCCACAGGATTTAGATGCAAAAACAAGCTCTCAAAGCATCCGTGCTGTACGCAGACCCCCAGTGGGACAGCAACTGGCTTGCTCTTTATCAACAGACGTCAATCCTGTGGGCCAGATAGATGGAGATACAGTGAATAATTCATGGACACCTCAATGATCCAGCTGGACAGGACTTCACAGATCATATGGTTCAAACCCCCTTCGAGTCTAGCAGGAAATGCAAGATAAGAGGCTGGGTTATTCAAGGGGTTCCTTCCAGTTCAATTGTCTGTGATTGATGAGAAGGCTTGATGTGGCAAGCTTGAAACAGGGACAGGGAGACCAGTCTCAGGCAAGGAGACAAAAGTTTGGATGTTTCTCAGAACAATCCAGACCTAAAAATCTCAAGGCAACACATAGGAATGTATGAATGGCCTGTTTGGATCACAATATGCATGGTTCATCCTGTGATAGTGACCAGATGCTTCTAAAGACATGCAAGACTCACATAGAAGGCAGATGTGAGGATTGTCTGACCCCATAAAGATCTCATTCTTACAGTCAGTGGTTGGGTTTAGTGGCAGCCGAGAAGCACAATTCCTCCCCAAAGTTTGGCAGCATGAAACCAGATGAGTTGGTTAGACTGGTTAGAAGGGGAGTTGGTTAGACGGGGGATGAGGGTCCTCCCCCCTGATGTGAGATGGGGAAGGGAGGAGTTTGAGTTATGGTTGGAGGGTAAAAGAGGGAGGGAGGAGGAGGATGGGAAGAACTGATACATTATTGATGTGTTAAGGGAGATGGTATATGTTGGGGATGGGTATGTTTGAATTATTTGCTGGGCCGGCTGTGAAATTTACTGAAGTTGAATTATTGCGTTATGTTGTAGTAGTTGGTAATTCTGGTGTGTGGTTGGCTGTCCCTCCCCTTCCTGGTGAGAGCGGAAGGGGGTGGTGGTGAAGGGCCCCCTCCCTCTCTCCTGGTGGCAGCAGGAGAGGTTGGTGGCGGCGGAGAAGTGTTGGTGGGTGATCAGAAATTAGAGGGAGAAGGGGTATGTTATTTTGTGGGATTTCAGGTTAGCGGTTAAATGTTTTGAATTGACTGTTAGTAAGATCTTGATTATGCGGGTTTGTTTATGCCTATATTGAATTGTTATACTGAATTTATACTGTTGTTATATTATGTTAAATTTATATTGTTGTTATATTCTTTGTATGTATTTTCATTTTTGTTCGCCGCCTCGAGTCGTCTGTCGAGAGAGTGTGGGATAGAAATTAAAAATGAAATGAAATGAAAAAATGACCTTTCTTGGTTTTTTCTTTAAATCACACCTTTCTTTCTATTCTCATTTGATGTTTAATTTGGCAGTGATTTGACTAATTTGGTGTGCAGTGGATGAGCGAATAACATACACAACTCCATTCCTGAGTATCACAGATTCAAGTCTTCCATGGTGTCCCACCAGAAACCTCTTCCCACCCACTGTCACAGCCCAGCCTCGAACCCGTGGCCTCTGGGGTGCTGGAGAGACTGTCCGGTGCTCTGCGCCACCTGGTAGGCTTGTGAGGGTGCTGGGTTTTCCCCCTCCTGTCTCCCTTGTGTGCTTGCTCCCTGTGTGTCATGCCCCTTCCCAGCTGTAGCCCATTACCTTAGCCCTGCCTCCCAGCTTCCTGATTGGCCACAGGAAGTATTTAAGCCTTGGTGTGGCCACAGGAAGCTGGTGGAGCAACGTCTCTTACCCC
>QEPC01003095.1:1585964-1657494 GCA_003113815.1 Sphenodon punctatus
GGGATCTCCATCCTCCCTGTCCCCCAAGCCCGCAGCTTGGGCTTCATCTTCGACTTGCACCTTACCTTCAAACCCTATATTGACTCCATTGCCAAATCCTGCTGCTTCTCCCTCCACAACTTTGCCAAGATCTGCCCTTTTCTGTCTGTCTCCTCAGCCAAAACACTCATCCACGTCCTAGTCATCTCACGCCTCGACTATTGTAACCTCCTCCTCGCTGGCCTTCCCCGCTCTCACCTTTCTTGCCGCTTCTTCCTCCACAACATTGCTAAGATCCGCCCTTTTCTGTCTGTCTCCTCTGCCAAAACTCTCATCCACGTCCTAGTCATATCACGCCTTGACTACTGTAACCTCCTCCTTGCTGACCTTCCCCACTCTCACCTTTATTCCCTCATCTCTGTTCAAAACTCTGCTGCCAGGATCATCCACCTTGCCTGTCGCTTTGATCATGTGCAGCCTCTCCTCTCCTCTCTCCACTGGCTCCCCCTTCCTGAGCATATTCTGCACAAGTTCCTTGTCCTCACTTACAAAGCCCTTCACAACCTCGCTCCCCCCTACCTCTCTGCCCTGATATCCCTCCGAACCCCTGTTCGAGCACTCCGTTCAACTTCCATCCACTCCCACGCCACCCCTGATCCCCCAACCACCTTTGTCCCTTCTTTCTTGCTGCCCCGCATGCCTGGAACTCCCTCCCTGCCCTCGTACACCTTGCTCCCACCCTCCACACCTTCAAGTTCCTCCTCAAAACCCACCTCTTCCACTCCGCCCCTCCGAACTCCTGCTAATCATCCCCACCCAGGATTATCCCCCACCTGCTATCTGTAAACTCCCAATTTACTGTAACCAAACCGAGAAAGTGTACCTGAGTTCTTGCATCCTCATGAATGTCGCATTCCTTGTCTCTCCCTCTGTTCCCCCTTCCCTGTCTCCTCTCCCCCTGTCTTTAGAATATAAGCTCTCAGGCAGGGACTGTGACCATCTTATTTTTTGTAAAGCACCAGGTACATCGCTGGTGCTATATAAATGCTTATAATAATAATTAATAATGATTTTGTGGATAAAATCGCTCGTATTCACCGTGATTTTAATGCTGCACTTATTACACTAGGGGAATCTGAGGTTATGGAAGTCACGCCTTGTCCGGTTTTATGGGATCAATTTCAGTCAACGACATCCGCTGATGCAGCTGGGACCCGTGGGGCTGTTAGGGCCACCTCTTGTGAATTAGATCCATGCCTGTCTTGGATAATTAAATCTTACAAGGAGACAATGGGGCCGTTGCTGGTGGGGGTGGTCACTGTCTCCCTTCGGGAGGGCAGAGTGCTGGGCTGTCTCAAGGAGGTGGTGGTGCGGCCTCTGCTCAAGAAACCATCGACGCTGACTCCCTTGCCAGCTATCGACCTGTCTCTAACCTTCCCTTTTTAGGGCGGTGCCTCAGCAGTTGCAGGGGCATCTTGACTGCATCGGTTTTCTTGATCCCTTTCAGTCAGGATTTTGTCCGGGTTATGGCATGGAGACTGCATTGTGGTCTTGGTGGATGATCTGTGCTGGGAGATGGACCAGGGTCATTCGACCCTGCTGGTTCTATTAGATCTGTCAGCTGTTTTTCATACAGTTGATCACGAGATGTTGGTGGTATGCGTACGGGACTGTGCAGGGGTGGGCGGGACTGTTCTTGAATGGTTCTGCTCATTTCTGATCGGGAGAACCCAGCGAGTGGTACTCGGACTGTTTTTCATCATACCAAGACCTCGCGTGTGGTGTCCCGCAGGGTTTGGTGTTGTCCCCCCTCCTGTTCAACATAAATATGCAGCCTCTTGGTGAGGTGATCAGGAGGTTTGGCGTACGGTGCCACAAATATGCTGACGACACCCAGCTATACCTCTCTTTTTCAACAGACCCAGACCCCGCAGTCTCCATGCTTACTCGGTGTCTAACAGCTGTGGGGGATTGGATGAGGGATAATCGACTGAAGCTGAATCCCGACAAGACGGAGGTGATGCTGGTGGGTAAGGCAATGGAGTTAATGGCCCCCATCATTGTTGGGGTCTGTCCTCCATTGATTCCCCAGGTGCGGAGTCTGGGGGTACTCCTCAATACGCAGCTCCGCCTGGATGCTCAGGTGAAGGCTGTGGCAAGGGGTGGCTTTCGCCAACTACATCTGGTCCATCCACTTAGGCCATATGTTTCAGACTCTGACCTGGCCACCATCATCCATGCTTTCATCACCTCGAGACTAGACTATGGTAACGCACTCTACGTGGGGCTACCCAGGGTGACGGTTCGGAAGCTGCAGCTGGTGCAGAATGCAGTGGCCTGTCTTTTGGTGGGACTGGGCCGCAAGGAGCACATTACACCAGTGCTCCGTTGTCTGCATTGGCTCCAATAGTCTTCTGAGCCCGATTCAAGGTGTTGGTTTTAACCTATAAAGCCCTAAATGATCTGAGCTGGTGTCGATCTGCGGGACCGCCTCACCTCCCCAGGTACTGGACCGGCCCTTCGGTCATCGGGGGATGCCCTTCTTGTGGTCCCCCAAGTTTTCCAGGGGGGTACGCAGGGGAGGGTGTTCTCAGTGGCTGCACTGAGGCTGTGGAACTCCCTTCTGGTGGGGATGCGTGGTATGTTTTTATAATGTTATGGTTTTATAATTGTTTTTATGTTGTTGTAAGCTGCCCTGAGCTGCCTGTGGCAGGAGGGGCAGGATATTAAATCTTTTGATAATAAATAAATAAATAAATAAATAAATAAGATACTGAGAGAAACAGAACTGAGGACTGTATGTAAATAAAGGACAATTGGAGCTAATTTCCGTAAGGAGTGCGACCAGTGTGGGCAGCATCCTGCAGGGACTTGCCCCAGGAACCACACCCTGTTACACATAATTATTGCCAACACAGATTGCTAGTAAGGCTGAAACAAATATTCCTTGTGAATACAAGAGCAGAAACAAAATGGTGTTTTCGTATTCACAAATATTTATTTGCATTTGAGATGGCCCACTGAATATCTGAATCCGAATAAGTATTTGCCACCATTCCAACCAGAATCGCACCAAAGAGCATAGCCTGATGCACCATATGGCTAGTAACAGATAAAGTTTGCAATGAAATTTCCTTGTGAAAATTCAAATTCTTGTCCCTTACCATACCATTCGATTACAGGGGATATGCAAGACATGAAGAGCTTATATGAACTGATGAATATAAAAACCTATGGATTTGAAAGTCGTTAAACGCAAAAGAATTGTATTATTCACTTAATTAAGTTCCATTATCAGAGTTCTGGGAAGAACAGCTAGAGAGTTTGAGCTCCCAGAAGGAAGCAGGGCATATATCACACTAGCTAAGATCTCTCTTCTTCTTTCAACTCTTACTAGAGAAAATGAGCACTTTTGATTTACACCAGGGAATGCAAAATTCTTCCACTGAGGAGCCTTGATTTACAACTCTAAAGCTAGACTAAGATCCCTAGCAGCCACTACACATTTAGTGTGTCTTTCCTCAGAGGGCAAAAGGCTTCTTCTTGAATGAGGAAAATTAAACAGACCAAAACAAAAGATGGTCATGTTCTGAATGCCATGCCCTTCCATCATCTACTCAATGTCTGTTGAGAAACAGGAATTGCCAGACTGAGTCAGAATCATGCAGCCCGTTTAGCCCAGCCGCCTCGGTCTGACTGGATCAGCACCTGATGCTTTAGAGAACATAAGAACAAAAGAGGAAGGATACAAAAACTAACAATAAAAACTTTTGCAAGCACATTAGAAGTAAGAAGCCTGCTAGAGAGTCAGTTGGGTTATTAGATGACATGGGGCACTCAGCAAGGATAAGACCATTGCAGAGAAGCTGAATGAATTCTATGCAACACTGCAGAGGATGTTGGGGAGATAACCATGCCATAACTATTTTTTTGTAGGTGATGAATTGGAAGAACTGTCACAAATAACCATGACTATAGGAAGGGGTTCTAGAGAAAACTGACAAACTAAATAGTAACAAATTACTAGGGCCAGATGGCATTCACTCTCGAGTTCTGAAGGAACTCAAGTATGAAACTGCAGACCTACTACTGGTAATTGGTAACCTATCACTAAAATCTGCCACTGTACCTCACTAATCTATTGGATTTTTTGAGGGTGTAAATAAACATGTGGATAAGGGTGAGTCAGTCAATACAGTGCATCTGGATTTTCAGAAGGTGTTTGATAAATTAAATTCCCTCAAGAGAGACTTTTGAGGAAAATAAATAGTCCTGGGATAGGAGGAAACAGTGATAGAGGAAAATGAAAAAGACTGGGTGTTAACAAATGAGATGTTGCCCCAAATTTGCCCCCATTAGCTAATGTGTAGGCATGGGCGAACAGATCGCGGTTCGTGTTCGGCCGTTCGGTTCGGCCACGATCGGTTCGTGCGTTCGCGTTCGGCCGTTCGGTTCGGCCGCGTTCGGTTCGTGTGTTCGTGTTCGGTCGTTCGGTCGTACCTCGCGTTCGTGTTCGCCCGTTCGGTTCGGCCGTTCGTGTGTCGGCCGTTCGTGTTCGGTTGTTCGGGCAGGTCGTACGTTCGTGTTCGGCCGTTCGGTTCGTTCGCCATCGGGTTGTGCGTTCGTGTTCGGTCGTTCGGTGTTCGGGTGGTTCGCGCGTTCGCGTTCGGCCGTTCGGCCCGAAAAAAACAATGTTTTTTAATATATAATTTTTTAAAAAAATTTTATTGAATTTTTTTATCAAATATTTATATCTCTATATCTACACTAATAACTAACTAACTACCTAACTAATAAATGTATTCTAAATGCTATGAATAACTCCAACAAACCCTAAAGCTGAATCACAGAAAACAGTAAACTCACTCTATCAGTAAACCTTAAACTAAACTACTCAAACAAAAATGTATCGACCTAATCCTATCTATCTACCTATGAATTGAATATATGGGATGGGGGTTAGGGGGGCAATCACAAACAAGACAAGGAGGGGTACAAAACTGAAATGAAACCTAAATCAATCTATAAATTAATAATATATACTACTACTCTAATGAATCAAAAAAACAGGGGAAGGGAATGGGGAGGGAATATTCAATGGAGGGGGGAGGGAAGGAGGAAGATTGAAGATTGAACACAGGGAGGGATAAAAACAAAAAATAACAACTAAATCTATCAAAGCTAATGTAAATAAATGAGAATATGGGGGTAGATGGGTTGGATGGGTGAAATAGGAGGAGGATGGCAATGGATTGGGGAGCTGGAAAATGCTGGGTGAGGGAGCCTTCTGAAACGCCTGCTGCTCAGGAACAGTGACTAGCTCAGAAGGTATTGGGAAGGGGGGAGGCAGACAGTTTTGTTTCTTGCTGCGCCCGCCTCAAATCAGCCCCATTGGCTCCGTGCAGCCTAGCCCGTGGCCAATCATAGACTGCCAAGCCAGTGGTCTGAGGCGAAAAGAGATGGTGATTCATCAGGCTGGCTGCTACTCCAAGCCACTCTCCACCCTCCACCCCTGGTGCCTGGAAGTCTGCTCCTAGCTGAGTCAAATGACTTCCCCCTCCCTGCTACATTTGGCCTTCCAGTGACCTGACAGAAGACCATGTTTTAGCCACCCGAACACAACCGAACGCGATTCGAATTGAACGAACTGTTCGGCCATTTCGTAGTTCGGTGTTCGGTTCCGTTCGGTGTGTTCGGCCATTTCGTAGTTCGGTGTTCGGTTCGGTTCGGTGTGTTCGCCATTTCGGTGTTCGGTGTTCGGTGTTCGGTCCGTTCGGTGCGTTCGTGTTCGTGTTCGTGTTCGGTTGTCCGAACAGGCCGAGTTCGGGCCGAACACCGAACTACCGAACCGCGTTCGCCCATCCCTACTAATGTGAGGCTTCACGTCCCTTCTGTATACCTATACATGTAAAGATTTCTTTACCATTATGAGTAGAGGCATAACAAACGATGTATGAGCACATAAAGATAAGGGTCATTGAAGCTCCACCCATATTTCCCCAACCCCCCCCCCCCCCCCAGATGATCAAAGGGCAGGCAACTCTGTAGGGGTCAGAGGTTTGGTACAGCAGCTGCAGTAGTAACCAGTCCCTTCTGCCAGTGGCAGTTTTAGGGATAGGTGACTGTTTAGGGTTCTGTGACTGAAAGGGTCCTGCAGCTGCTCTTAAATATTTAACAAGAAATCACACCCCTACACTGCTGTGCCATGATGACCCCTCCCTTCCTTCCTTCTCTCTCTCTCTCTCTCTGCCATGCCCCCACACCTCCCAACATTTCAAGTACCCAAAGAGAGAAGAGCCACACCCCACAGCGAATAAGTTCTGCCCCTTATGCACTGACATGCACCCACACTCCTGGTCTTTTTGTCTCTCTTTCCTGGAAGAGGAACTTTGACTCGCTGAAAGAGGGACATTAGGATTCAGCACCCAAAGTGGGACTGTTGTTCCTCATGAATAGGGACTGTTGGGAGGTATGTTCACCTCTCATACGTCACTCTTGAGGAGGGTAGAAGTTCATTCTCCTCTTCTCCCTCGTGACCTCAGGGAGCCAAGACCAAACAACAGGTCAGTTGTTAATAACGCAACAACTGTCCAGGAGTTGACCTGGACCATGTAGCTGACCTCGTGGGCATTATGGAGACCTGGCTGGACACTGAGTCAGGGCCTATTTTGGCTGACCTTCTTTCAGCTGGGTACTTCGTGCAGCATCAGCTACGGTCAGAGGGACGGGGTGGGGGTGGGGCAGTGTAGCCATTGTTTTTAGGGATTCGTGGTCTGTTAGGAGGCATCCAGTGCAGTCTATGTCAGGTATCGAGGGCCTCCATCTTGTGATCGATCTGGCGGGGGACCGACTGGGAGTCCTGCTGATATACCGTGCACTCCCTGCATGCTGTAGCAGAGCTGGCATCGGAGGTGGTGTTGCTGTCCCCAAAGACATTACCCTTGGGGGATTTCAACATCCACACTGATGCCGGTCTTGGAGGAGCGGAGTGTGAGTTCATGGCCATCATGGCCATGTTGTTGTAAGCCATTGTTGTTGTAAGTAGTCATCGACCTGACACATGATGGGGGGCATACCCCGGATCTGATTTTTTGTACCAGCCTTGAGGTGGGGGATCCATTAGTGGGGGAGGTGTCAGCAGTGCCCTTGTTATGGATGGATCATTACCTCCTGTGGTCCAGTCTCCCGGCGCATGTCTGCCCTCGGAGAGGTGCAGAACCAGTTCGGTTGGTTCACCCCCAGAGACTAATGGAACCAGAGAGGTTCTGGAATGCTCATGGGGAGTTACCCTCTGATCTTGACGGCTGTTCACGCAATGACCTCATTGCTCTTTAGAACACCTTATTGGCTGAGGCCATCAACAGGACGACTTCTAGGCGTCCACTCCCTGTGCATCAGCACCGCAGGCCACAGTGGTTTATGGAGGGGTCCGCAGCAGCTGAAGCAGGAAGGATGGCGGTTAGAGCAATGGTGGTGCCATTCTCATGCTGAAGCTGACAGATTGCGTCATGGAGCCAAATTAAGAGCCTATGCCATGGCTGTACAGACAGCGAATGAATTCTTTGCTGCCCTCATAGCATCCACGAAGTCTCATCCAGCGGAGCTTTTCTGGGTGGTGAGGGGGCTGGTCGGTCCAGACTCCCTCTGCCTGGAACTGGACTCATCCACTGCCTGCTGTGACATGTTTTTTGATTACTTCATGGATAAAATTGCCTGTATTCACCATAACTTTGATGCTGTACACGATAGGAGAACCAGAGGTTATGGAAGCCCGTCTTGTCTGGTTTTGTGGGACTGGTTTCAGTGGGTGTTGCCTGCTGATGTGGGGGATGTTCTTGGGACAGTCAAAGCTACTTTTTGTGAACTAGGCCTGTGCCCATCCTGGCTATCTGGGAGATGTTAGGGCCACTGCTGACTGGGGTGATCAATGCCTCCGTTAGGGAGGGCAGGGTGCCGAGCTGCATCAAAGAGGTGGTGGTGCAGCCCCTGCTCAAAAAGTCATCACTAGACATTGACTCCCTTGCCAGTTATCAGCCGGTCTCTAACCTTCCCTTTTTAGGGAAGGATATTGAAAGGATAGTGGCTCAGCAGCTTCAGGAGTATCTGGACCATGTCAGTTTTCTAGATCCCTTGCATTCCAGCTTTTGTCCGGGTTATGGCACTGAGACTGTGCTTGTGGCTTTGGTCGATGACCTCCACTGTGAATTAGATCAGGGTCAATCGAGTCTCGACCCTGCTGATTCTGCTATAGAACTGTTGGCTGCTTTTGATACCGTTGACCATGAGATGCTGTTGACTCGCTTGCGGGAACGAGCCAGAGTGGGCGGAATTCTTCTCAAATGGTTCCACTCTTTCCTGGCCAGGAAAACTCAGCGGGTGGTGCTCAGGGATTGTTTGTCATCTCCTCAGAACCTCTCATGTGGAGTCTCGCAAGGGTCTATTCTGTCCCCTCTCCTGTTCAATGTGTACATGCAGCCACTAGGTGAAGTCATGAGAAGGTTTGACATTCAGTGTCATAAATATGCTGATGACACCCAACTCTACCTCTTCTTGTCATCCAAACCAGACCCGGCAGTCTCAGTGCTTACTCGGTGTCTGGAGGCTGTCGGGGACTGGATGAGGGTGAGCCGACTGAAGCTGAATCCAGATAAGGCGGAGGTGATATTGGTGGGTAGGGCAATGAGAGTGGCGTCACCCATCATTGAAGGGGTTCTTACCCCACTGGTCCCTCAAGTTCGGAGTCTGGAAGTGCTCCTTGATTCCCAGCTCTGTCTGGATGTCCAGGTGGATGCTGTTGCAAGGAGCGCTTTCCACCAGTTACATCTGGTGAGGAGGCTTCAGTCGTATGTCTCAGACTCTGACCTGGCCATTAGCATCGCCTCTAGAGTAGACTATTGCAACACACTCTTCGTGGGGCTACCCTTGGGGACAGTTCGGAGACTGCAGCTGGTGCAGAATGCAGTGGCGTGCCTCCTTTCAGGGACGGGCTGCCGTGAGCACATTACACCAGAGCTCCATTCTCTGCACTGGCTGCCTATAGTCTCCTGGGTCCGATTCAAGGGTTGGTGCTTACCTATAAAGTCCTATATGGCCTAGGCCCTACCTATCTGCAGGACCGCCTCACCCCCCCCAGTCTCTGGATCGATCCCTGTGGTTGGCCGGGAGTGCCTGTCTCGAAGTCCCCCTGGGTATCTTGGGGGGCAACAATGGAGGGTGAACGCACATAGGCTGTGGAACTCCCTCCTGGCAGAGGCCCAGGTGGCCTGGACCCCTCCTCCTTTCATCAACAATGCAAGACCTGACTGTTCCACCAGGCTTTTTTTGGTGAAGGAGAAGAATGAGGGGTGGAGGGGTGTGGGTTAGGGTGGTAGGACTTTTGTACATTTTTTGTGCCCTCCCCCATGTTTTATATTATGATGATCATTTTATATTTATATTATTATTGTTGTTGTTGTTGTTTTACTCTTTTAAAATTGTTAGCCGCCCCGAGCTCTTTTTACAGGAGGGGTGGGGTATAAATGGCTATATAAATAAATCAATAAATGAAATAAAATGTAAGGACCTATTTTAAATTTTTGCCTAGGGCCCCACAAAATCTAGCTCCATCACTGCCCTATACCCAAGAGAATTGGGAACTCCAAGAAGGGACTGCTGGTTGGGTCACTGCTTCTCTAGGTGAGCCCCTCCCTGGCACTGCTACTGTTTCTCCAATGGCAGAGCACCATGGCGCAGAAAGAATGACAAGGTTTCTTCAGAAAACTACAGCCCGAGAGGCACAACATTGGAGAGGCGAGTCCCCCAAGTCACCCCACACATCTCCTGTCAACGGAGGCAAGTAGGAGTAAACAGCCTGTCAAATTTGTTGATGAATTAGCTTTGCAATACTCAGACTCCCTTTGGTTTCCCTCAAGCAGCACATTTTTGGCAGACAGCAAATTTCAAGCCCACAAGAACGAGTACTCACAGCAACCAGATTTGGAATGTGCATTCAAGAGTATTGGTATTGGTGGAACAAACAAGCACCCCCAATCGGGAAGCAGAAACAATGTCATTTGACTTAACTGGCTGATCCCAATGAAGCAACAGAGGTGGGATTACCAATAATCACAACTCAAAAGACCAACAGCTGAAAGGCTATTTGTTGAATACACTCCGCTGATGAACAGATCTGAGAAAATCACCATCTGCAAAGGCAAAGAGGCTACTCATTGAAGGTGTTTTTCTTTTCAAGATCCTGGCTCCGCTCCAGGTATGGGCTGCTGGATATTGTGGCATTTTGATGCCAATCTTCCTTAAAAGTTGGACTTGTGTATAAAGGGTGAATACTATAGCATTCATTTCCATTTCCGCTGGGGTTGTCATTTAGGCTTCATTGCCCATGCTAATTGAAAGCTAATTTGCTCACAACAAAGGAAGAGATGACACAATATAGGATTTATCACTGCTATGAACTTTTATTAACTTTGGTTCATGGGCTGCAGAACCAATGAGATCCAGATGGAAATCAAACGCTGCAGCGTGACACCGGTTACGCCAGCCCCATACTTTCCAACAGTCCTGAGTTTTGCATGTACTCTTCTTCACTCCCAAGGTCCGCTGTCCAGGCTCAACTAGAGCCTTTCTTGCAGTAACCTGGCTACCTTCAAACTAAGTAGGTAGAATCTGAGGCTGCTAACTGGGCTCAGGTTAGTTGCATGGGGAGATGCCAGAGACGCAGTTCCTGGTCAGCGGAGGGGAAAAGTCTCCACGCTGCTGTCTCTTTCAGTTCGTTCCCTCAGCTTTCTGCCAGGATCCAGGATTCCAGAATGGAGTTGCTGAGAATAACTGCCCAGTGAAGATACCCTAATTTCTCCAGGTCACCTGGGACACCCTCAATAGCCCAGAGAAATTGGAGCTTCCGTGGAACAGTCACATCATCAAGTCTGTGGGCCATGTGGACTTTCCCGTCGCCCTTCTGGTGTGACCTACCCCTATGGAGAATCATGAAAGCCCAGAGAGGGTTGGTAGCTCTAATCATTACCCACTTGAAGATCAGTACCAGGCATAGGAGCCGATCTCATGCCCTGCATACACGTATGCACAAACCACACGCATTCCCATTGAAAGCACGTTGTGTCTTTTGGAACCCACGTGGATCCCACTTGGGATTGGAGCCATAGAGCTGAAATTAGTAGCAAATATTGTACCCACAGGTAACACCCAACATTTCTGGCAGCCTATCAGGTATCTTATCTGAACCCAAATACCAAGATGGATACCCGACTATGTGAAAATTATTTTTTATTTTTTATTTATTTATTATCAAATTTTGATAACCCACCCCCTCCTGCCAAGGCAGCTTGGGATGGCATACAATAATATATAAAAATAAATACTAATGCAATAAAATCAGATTAAAAATATACAAAATACAGCAGTCACAAAAAAAACCTGCCCAACCCACCCCCTCCCCATCTCCCCCACCAAAAGCCTGGTGGAATAACCAGGTTTTACACTGACATCTGAAAGAGCGGAGATCCGGGGACAAACTGACCCTGCCAGGAGGGAGTTCCACAAACGAGGTGCCATGGCCAAGAACATCCTCTCCAACGTGATCCCGTGCCAAACATGGGGGACCGCCAAAAGGGCACACCCAGCTGACCGCAGAGGCCACCCCAAGACTCGGGAGGTGAGGGGGCCCCACAGGTAGGCAGGGCCAAGGCTATGTACGGCTTTATAGGTAAGCACCGACACCTTGAATCAGGCCCACAAGGCTATCGGCAGCCAGTGCAGCAAACAGAGCACCGGTGTTCTGTGCTCCCGGCGACCCATCCCCATAAGGAGTCAGGCTGCTGTGGTCTGCACCAATACTGGGGATTGCTGTTAATAATGTACTGACTTGCTGATTTTCTGTTTTACCGACCCGTTCTGACTTAACATGTTACTGTTTTAGTGTCCTGCTAACATGAAACCATCAATAGGTTCATGGAAATGGACAGAAAGACGGTAAATTGGTTATCGGCAAAGTGGTACAAAATAGAACAATGGTAACTGGTACCACTTAGTGAACGATCTGCTCAAAATGATTGCTGCAATTTTGACAAGTGTACCTGTTTTTGTGGGTATCTATTTCAGCTCTAATCAGGCCTATGTAGTATTTTAGCCCTATCATGACAATGTTAGTGGTGCATTGGCCCTCCAAGGGTCTCATTGCTATCTGCTACCTCTTTGGGGTAGCACACATGAGGGCAGCGTGAAAGCAGCCGGACACAGCCTGGGGAAGAAATCCACAGTGGATGCAGTCTGGGCCATCAAACAAATGTGCATGCTGTCCCACCACTCACATGGGCTGGGAAAGGCAGGGAGAACCAGGAATGTGCGGCCAGCCAGCCCCGGCCTGATATACAATGCAATCTCTCTTGAAATTACATTGTGTATCGCTGATTCATTGCCTGACATACTGCTTGATCAGGGCAATACATTATTAACAAGGAAAGTCAGCTTTATTGAGGCAATAAACACCTAAATAATGTGTTTAAAGCTAAGGGTTGGTGAGTCAATAGTGTGGCTAATTCATGTAGAAATGGAGATTTATGTTAAACTCTCTCCCCAAGGTCCTCAAAGAGGCAGAGAGTCTGAGAATAACCCCTCTTCTGCTTGCTCAGGGACTTAATTAAAAGGGGAGACAAATCCATGTGTTGGAATTTGGCTGTTAAATTGCACACTCCCCCATTCTGCAAACTTCTGTACATTTTGGAATGTCTTGAGCTACTTTATACATGCGCAGAAAATGCGACCAGCCCTATATCCAGATATGATCAGCCCTTCAGTTCTGGAGGATACCATTGATTTTTTTTTTCCCCTTCAAAAATTGAAGTATCAGAGTATCAATTGGACACATGATTCCCCACTGCTTTGAGCCTTATGTCACCATTAAAACCTCTGTAAAATGCGTGTGGGTAGTGAAATTAGTTTTACAGATAAAGCCAAGTGGGAAACTGTCAAGCCAGTTATCACGAAGGAACATGAAGTCACACATGAGAGATACAGGACTATAGGTCTAACAGATATGTAACATAAAAGGTTAAACATATATGTAATGTTAAAAGTGAGAACTGCAAAACTCGCCTCAGGTAATGTTAAAACAGAGAACTGCACAACTCAGTTCATGTAATGGAAGCTACCTCCAGGAAATGGAGAGAGAGAGAGAAAATGTGTATTCGGGAAGCCTAGCCTGATAGAAACCAATTTAGATGCAAATGGACCTTCCTGTTTACCTCTCTGGTGACATACCTCAGGTTTCCCCAAGGCGGGAAGAAGTAACAAAGACTTCGAAAAGGGTATTTAAGAAAGTGGACAAGACAAAGAGAGGCCAGTATTAAGCTATCTTCTTCTACCTCTTGGAGAGAACTCATCTCCATCTTGCCTGCCAGCAAGCGACTGCTGGAACTATGGACTGAGAGGAAAGACTTTGTTTTCTACCAACTAAGAGATCAGGCCCCAGTCATTCTACATCACTGACTGAGAAACCTCAAGCTTATGGACTATTTTAGAGGGTAAGACTTGTATAGTGATCCACCCAGTATAGAATAGGATGCGTTGTATTACTTTTCATTTTGATTAGCCACTCTGAATCAAATATATTGTCTTATGTAATCAATAAACTTTCTTCTTATCTTTATGAAGAAGTGTCTGTGAACTAACACTGGAAACACAAGCCACTTGAGTTTTCAAACTTTTGCAAGCCCAGAGAGAGAGAGAGTCTGTAACAGGAAGCTTTCTGGGAGTTGGGGGCGACAAAGGGATTCTGCCCTTAGCAGAACTGGACCAAACAGAGAGAGAATTGGTTCAGGTGGGCTGTAAGGAGGAAAATTGAGTCACCCAACCCAGGAAAGTGGGGTGTTGGACCTCAAACCTGTGACACCAGTAACAAATAAGATTCAAAGCCTGTTTATGTCTTCTATCCACTTGCTGCCTTATCAATATAAGTCTCATCTGTAAACCTTTTGGGACGGGGAGCATTCTTTTGTTCTGTTCGTTGAGTTCCTAGAACAATGCAGTCCTGGCCTGTGACATGGGCCGTTTTCAGACGGGACACGTCCATGCACCATTCATGTCCACCCAGTGGACACATGTGCAAACACCCATCTAAAAGTGGCAGTGGGTGGACACATTTTCCTGCGACCCACCTACCTCCGCCCATCCCCGCCCATCTCCCTGCACGGAGCAACCAAAGTTTTTCCCAGTTGCTCCTTGTGGGGACATGAACTGGGAAAGTGTGTGGCTGCAGGCGCATGCCCATCGCCTGCTATGTGAATGCCCCACCCCACCCCACCCCCCAAAGACACAGACCCATCTCACAGATGGGTCTGTTTAAAAACGGCCATGGTCTCCTAAGTACTGCCACAATAAATATAATAAATAGCAACAGTATGCAAAACATATAGCAGTGGGAAATCAGTCCATCCCTGTGCATTTTCTGAAGGCAAAAATAAAACCATCCACCTTCATTAATTCATTGACCCTAGCCAAGCTTAATTGGCACTCAGATGTATCACACTTACCATCTCGCCACAACAAACATCACACCAGCAGCTTCAAAAAGCATTTATCTGGCTCTTAAAGTGGAATGGTGTCACTTTGCCACTTATCTGCATCCAAATATCACTCTGCACAACTCTTTCAGACCACAGAAAGGACAGCAAAATTGTCCCTTGCCACCGTGAACTACCTTCCTTCCTCCTCTGGAGGCTATCGATTGTATTCACTGCCACAACTTCATGGGCCACAGAAGTTCTGTGTAGGGACTGTGCCACTTTACTCAGCACTCATGAGACTTCAGCTAGTATTGTGTTCCCACGTTTGGGCACCACACTTCAAGAGGGATGCCAACAAATTGGAGAGGATTCAGAGGAGAACTAAGATGATAAAGGGGATAGACTACAAATGATATGAGGAAAGGCTAAAACAACCAGGTATGCTTGGCCTAGAGAAAAGGTGAGGATAGGATGATAACACGGTTGCTACAAAAAGGATGGAGAAAATTTGTTCTCTGCTAGCACAGAAGGTAGGACAAAAAGGAATGGGTTTTAAATTGCTAGAAGACTGATTTCAGTTATTAGGAAAAACCTAGTTGGGCAATGGAAGAGGCTGCTAAGAGAGGCCGAGGAATCTCCTTGTGCCCGCACCGCCCATAGGAACAGACAGAGACATGCTCTGGGTAAAAAAGGCCTTGGCCGTAACTTTATTACAATATATAACTCACATGTATACAACAGGCAATAATAATAAACAACCTGTGTGCCAATAGGGGGGAGGAACCATGCTACATAAAGCAGGTCAGGGGGGGTTGAGCTAAATCTCGCCCCCTGCCCGGGTGAATCGGCCCTTCGAGTTCACCCTCCCCTTGGGTCAGGCGGGTTTGCAGCCCCCCAAACCAGCCGTTCCGAGCCTGGGCTGGGGCCCCGGGGCTTAAGACCCCCCCGGCTCCCCGAGTGGTAATGGGTACAAGCATGACCCCTCAGCTCATAGGCAGCCTTACCACAGCATGGTTCCTACCCTGCTAACCGCCATAAAAAAGTGGGGGAGGAAACACTACTCCATCCCTTTTCCCCCACACAGGTAAACCAAAATGCCCATGGATGACAGCCCACAAGTCCTCCAAGCAGAACGAGTTCCCCTGGACCGATAAATGCACCCCATCTAGCAGGAAAAAAACCAACGTTCTGGCCCACGATCCTTTATGGTGCACCACCCGGCCCCCAAGCGCTCCACAAACGCCCACATGGCCCAGTTGATTTTCGGCTTGGCCCGTTCCATCTAGCCCAGGGTAGTGGTATACCGCCATACGGGAAAGCAAATTCGACCACCGAATGAGTGCGTGTGGCCCACCGGGCTGCCAGCCCAGAGATGCCATCCTACATTGCGCCCGTGAGCTCCCATGTGCTGCGCACACCGAGCTCATATTCTCCCGGATGGATGACTAGGATGGCAGGCGGCCCAAATTGATCGGCCCTGTGGAGGAGCGAGTATACTTGGCAACCAGTCAGCACCTTCAGAATAACAAAACACAACAGCAGTGTTATATACCCATGGGATCGACTGCAGTGGGGGCAAAAGGCCTCACATAGGTGCGATAGGCACCAGACTGCCATCGGCCTACAGCCATGACCTGTGATGCAGGCAGCCCCACTGCAGCTGCCGTAGAAGCCGCACCGATCCTGAACGAGTGTGACCCGTAGCCCTCCGGCAACAGCCCTAGAAAAGCCAAACCTTTCTTGAAAATGGCCTGGAATTGGAATTTTGTCACACATTCCCCGGAGAAGTGGATGAAAAGGGGGCCTTCTAAAGGCAGGCGAGCTTCCAAAAATTCACCTGTCGCTGCCACCGGGCACACTACCCCTACCAAGGCTCAGTGCAGTGTCAATTGCTGACTTCTCCCCCCTTGATCGGTCTTAGATCACCAAATCATGATGGTGATAGCATCAGGGGCATGAGTTACGTCCCTGAGCTCTAGGGTCATACCCCTACGATCACCCTGCGATGCACGCATCAACTCACTGACACGTAGTGCCCAAAAAAATGCAGTCAGAAAGGCTGCACGGAAAAGCAACCCTTCATAGGGAGACAAGCAGATGCGAGGCAGTGTTGTCAACAAGTGAGCCAATGTGTCAACAGACACTGGCTGGCGAGTATCTTTCCGTGGCCCCCGCTCCCTATTCCAACCTTCGACAGCCCCGCGAAGCCGATAACTTGCACATGGGTCGGCCATCCCCCGCACCTTGCTGAAAAAGGCGATGGCCGCTAGACGACCCCGTATTGTGCGTGGGGCTAACCCCCAGCTACTCAAGTGCGCTGCAAACCACTCTGCTTGATAGGTGGGGATGGACCAAGACTCCTGCAACCTGTGGGTTGAGAGGAAGCTACGGAATTCTCGCAAGGAAGACACATAGGCTCGCCATGTAGAGTTCGAAATGGAGGCTCTAACGCCTTCGTCTATCCTTCGCTCCCAAGGCTCCACAAAGCCTCCGGCATCACCTCTGGGTTGATGTTGGCGCTGGGCACCAGGGAACAGAATCGCTCCATCTGAAAACGAGACAGGGAATCAGCAATCTCACTGTGGACGCCGGGCACATATTTGGCCAAGAAATACATATTAATGGAAAGGCACTTCAGTACGAACCATCGGACCAGAACCATAACCCTGCTGGATTTACTGGACTGTTGGTTGATCACCTGCACCACTGCCTGGTTATCGGACCAGAAACATATGTGCGAGTCCTGGAAGCGATGGCCCCAAAGCTCCAACGCCACCAAGAGCGGGAAGAGTTCGAGGAAAGTTATGTACCTGATAAGGTCACTGGCCGCCCACTCCGGCGGCCACCATTGGGCGCACCAATTTCTCTGAAAGAACACCCCGAACCCAATCTCACTGGCAGCGTCAGATACCACCTGCATGTCGGCCTCTAAAAGCCGTTCCTCCCTCCATAGGGAAATTTCATTGTAGTTCTGGAGGAACGAAAGCCAGACTAGGAGGTCAGCCCTGATACCCTTAGTTATGCGAACACGGTGATGGGGGGCCAACAGCCCTGCAGTTGCATGTCCAAGGCGCGCACAAAAGGCCCGGCCCGGGGCTACCACCCTACATGCGAAATTGAGGTGCCCAAGTAAAGTTTGTAATGCCCTGAGCGTTACCTGTGAGCAGCCCCCGCAAAATGGCCAATTTGTCAGGGGGGAGACTAGATGTGCAGGACACTGTATCAATGATTATCCCTAGAAAGGAGATCCATGTTGCGGGACCCTCGGTTTTTTCTACAGCCGATGGGACGCCCAATTCGCCCGCAGCTGCAGCAAACGTGTCCATTAAATGGGCGCAGTCATGGGTACCCGCCCGCCCCGAGAAGAGATAATCATCAAGATAGTGTGATATGGATGGTAAACCGGTCCAGTCCTTGACTGCCCACTCCAGCATGGTGCTGAAATGCTCGAATGCTGCGCAGGAAATGGAGCAACCCATGGGCATGGCTTTGTCATAGAAAAACTGGCCCTCGAATGAAAAACCCAACAGGTCAAAATCCCTCGGGGATACTGGCAAGAGGCGAAAAGCTGACTTTATGTCACATTTCCCCATGAGTGCCCCTGCACCACATGCCCGCACAGTACACATGGCTGCATCGAACGATGTGTACTGCACAGAGCACAGTGCGGGGTCAATCCCATCATTCACTGAACCACCCCTGAAGTAGGACAGATGATGAATCAAGCAGAATTTCCTGGGTGCCTTTTTTGGCACTATCCCCAGCGGGGAGCATCGCAGGGGAGAGAACGGTGGGGAGTCTAATGGACTTGCTACCTGGCCAGCAGCAATCTCCTTGCGAATCTTATTCCACACTATCCCTTCCCTTCCCCGCACTGACTTGAGGTTCCTAGCCATCGTGTCCACCCGCGGACCCGTGTATGGGATCTCAAAACCCCCCAAAAAATCCCGCCCCAAATATTCAGCGTCGACCCTGTTCGTGTAATACTGCAGAAGAGGGAGGAGCGTCTCAAGCCTAATTGGAGTAGGCGCCAGGCCCCACTCCCCCACCCGGTTGGTGTGACCCACTGCCCCCGTGACGTTCGAGCTTCATCCCCTTGGCAACAAACTGCTTTGTGCCCCCAGCAACAAACCTTTGCCTCCCCGAATCGGGGCGTCCCTTATGGCAGGACGAGGCAGGGTGACCACCCCCGCAGCTGGAGCAGGAATGAAAGTATTTGCAACGTCCACGAAAACACCCCTTCCCATTGTATGCCCAGCATACCTGCCTCCCGGAAGAAGCCTTTGATGGACCTGGGATCACCACTCCACTCCCCGTTCGGATGCCAGCAACCAGGCGGTGCGGGGCCATAATTTGGGAGTGCATATTGTAGTCAATAATGTCCCAGCGAGTGTGGGGGTTGGCCGCCACCCTGCGACGGAACATCTCGTCGTATTTCAGCCAGGTTGTCCCCCCAAAATCATTACAGGCCTTCTGGATGGTAGCGGCGTACTGAACTAATTGCCACCCCCTACTCGGAAATTTGTACGCCACCCCCCCGTATGTAAATATAGAAACAGGCGGACCATTTCTCCCAGGTCCTGGGTACAGTTGGCTTCTTGAGTTTGCTCTTTTCCCCTTTTTCGGTCTCCGTGCCCCCGTCACCCGGCTCTTCCCCGTGCAGCAACAAGAAGATATCGAGAAACTCACCTCTCCATATCTTCTCCTTGGTTGTCAAAGACAAATGATCGCCTGGTAATGATATGGGGATGGCGTAGGCGTGCAGGCCCAGAGTAAAGCCAGTCCACCCATAAGTAGCCTGCGCCTCAGCACAAACTATAGAAGTGTCCCACACCGGAATATCCGCATTGGCATCTAGTGCCAGCACAGTCGATTTCTCCCAGTACCAATGCAACTCTTGTCCCCCAGCCCCAGGACTGGATCCCACCGCTGCGCCTGTGCTGCAGACCTGTGCCCCCATGCCAGTGCCCCTGGAATACACTGTATCGTCGACCGCAGACCCCGCTACTCGATTGGCCTGCACCGGGACCCCTGGGCCCACGCCCCCCTCGGTACATGCTGTTGCCAGACCCACAGCTACTCCCACATTGCGCATATGTGCATGGCCCCAATATCCATAGAGCCCCCTGGCCCATGGGCCCCCCAGTGCCAACGACTGCAGGACCTGTGGACCCCTCACCTTGGTCACTGGGCACCGCCATCATCCCGGTCATCTCAAGTGTATCTGTTGAGGCTACCTGGGTCCCTCCTGATGAACCTCGGGTGTCCACGTTGGGTCCGGCCCTCACCATGGTGCGTGGCCGTGTCAGGACTGCTTCCCCCAGGCTGAGCTCCTTTCTTAGCTCGTTGCCACTTCGGTGGAGGAGGGGACCCCGCTGCACCGCCCAAGCTCTGGGCCTGCACGGTCTGCAGTGCGATGGCTATGATCTGTGAGACATCCTGCATGGTGTACCGGGGAGTGCTATCCTGCTGCCCCTGGCCCCTTCTCGGTCCCATGGTGGCAGGAGCACCCGCCTGGGGAGGCTAAGTTTCCCCAGAAGGGGTTGAGGCCCTAGTGGCCTGGCTGGCCTGGGCCCTAGTGGCCCGGACAGCCTGGCCAGTCTGAGCATCCTTGCCACCCTGAGCAGACTTGGCAGGTGCCATGACGACCCTGCAACTTGCACCGACAAACAAAGAAGAACTTCGGTTAACAGGCAGTAAGGTAAGTATGCGCCATCTAATTGCGCCTGTGCCCATGTGCAACCCCCCGGGGCATAGCCCCGTAGTAACACGGGCCATGCGGCAGGCCATTGCCTGCCCCGTCAAGGGAGGACCCATCCAGTCGCTGGACCCTGGCAATGACGCCCCCCCGGAGGGGATTTCCCCCCCCATCAGCCCCACCGGGCCTTTAATGCTCCGAGTGTCGGGACCATTATTTGTGGGATTAAAATCCCCCCATGGGATTTCCTCCCCCAGCCCCTGCTGGGCCACAATAGTACACCGAGCACCGCCACTCTCCCCGGCAGCGGCGGTTCACGTGGGGCTCCTCCACCCCCCCGCCGCCCCTGCTGGGGCCAAAAACTTGCACTGAGCGCCGCTGCTCTGGCCAGCAGCGGCGGCACTCCTCGCTCCATGGGGGCTTTCCCCCCACCCAGGCCCTTAAATTGGGGCCATTAAGTTGCAATGAGCGCTGCCGTTCTGCCCAGTGGCGATGGCGCTCCAGGCTGGTGGATTCCCTCCCCCAGCCCCCACTGATGTCACAAGTTGCAATGAGCACCGCTGCTCTGCCCAGCGGTGGCAGCGCTGCACGCGGGGACCCCCTCCCCCAGCCCTTGCCAGGGCCAATATATACACTGAGCACTGCCGCTCTGCCCAGCGGCGGTGGCGGCGCTCCACGTGGGGCTACCCCCCAGTCCTCACAGGGGCAACTGCACTCCACTGAGCGTCACTACTCCTGTCTCTTATACACATCTAGATGTGTATAAGAGACAGGGCTGGGGCTGGGGGTTTCCCTCCCCCAGCCCCCTCCGCCGCTCTGCCCGGTGGCGGTGGTGCTTCACTAGGGGATAACCCCACCCAGCCCCCACCAGGGCCACCAACTGTACTTGCGGGGCCACTCCGATGCTCAATGAGGGGATTCCCCCACCCAGCCACCGAATTCCCAGGGCCACCAATGGCTTCCCCCCCCCCCTTAGCCCCCCACCGGGGCCACCGAAGGACTCACCCAGTTCTATTGAGGAGCGAGCCCAAAACGTGTGCCGTGGGTGAGAAAACCACTGCATGCGGCCCTGGACTGAGGAGAGAGGAAGAAGCACCTGGTGTCTTCAGGTACATATACCTGTCTACACCCCCGCCCCCAGGTGCCGTTCCTCTCCCCCCATTGGCCTACCGGTGCCGCTGCTCAAACAGGCAGGCAGGAGGGGAGGGCAAAGGAGTCCTTTGCCCAACCCCTGCCCAGCATCCTGTTCTGGGGTGGGCAGGCCAAAACTTAACACACACACACCCCCCCCCCCACTTAGTGGTTGGGGGATGTCCCTTCCTTGGATGTTTTCAAACAGGAGTCTGTGGTGCTGTAGGTATAGGACAGGATGAGGAAATGGCAGCTCAGGAGAGGTGACTCATCAGAGGGGGATGCCTGCCTCCCTCAGAAGCAAGAGCAGCCGAGTTGCCATTTTGGCCACCAGCATTTCATGGGGGTCATGAGAGCAGCGGGAGCATGGTCTTTACAACTATTGCTGCTGTCCAAATCTATCAAATTGCCTGAGAGTCAGAACTTTGATGTAAGGCAGGAGCTGAGGAAAGCAGTGCTGCCTTGTCCCCACCATGATCGATATAATGCATGTGGTGGCTCTTGATGATATGAACATTTTGGTATGTGGCTCTTGGGCTTGGGAGCTTTGCCCAACCCTGGTATTAAGGTATCCTGCCTCAAAGCAGCTGGTTGGACTAAAGGGCTACTGAGTTCCCTTCCAGTTCTATGATTTTATAATCAAGTGCAGAATGCGCTATTCAGGGACTTCAGGGGGGAGAGGTTTATTCATAAGCTGAAGGAAAGTCAACTGGTGGACAGACTAGATTATCTCAGTAGTGACCTCTAACCATAACATCTAATAATAAAAAGAGAGAAGGTTAATCAATAAAGTATTTCTCAGATTGGAAATAGGCTTCAACTAGCCAGGGAGGCTTCAGCACCATTTAGAATTATAGAATTGGAAAGGACTCGAAGGCCATCCAGTCCAACCCACTGTTTGGATGCAGGACTACAGCTATACTTCCCCGACAGATGACATGCCTCGACTTAATCTTCACTTTGCTAGGCTAAATGTACCCAGTTCCTTTAGCCTTTCCTCATAATAAAATTTACTTTCCAAGCCCTTTATATTTTTTGTTGCCCTCCTCTGAACCTGCTCCAATTTGTTGATGTCCCCCTTTGCATGAATCCAAAGTTACAGTTAGGAGAGTTAAGAGCTTTGGATCCCAGGAGGGAATCAATTCTTTCAGGTCTAGACTCCCAGCACAGATGACAGCTCACTAATGCAGCAGCTCACTCCCAGGAGATCATGAATTCACTCCAAAATGGTAGCAACAGCAGCAGCTTTCATCACCATGACATCCAAACCCAAGCTTTGGTTCAGACTTAAACCCTGAATCCCAGCCCGCAATGAATCCCAACTTCTTGGCTCATCTCTGTTCTTTAATCTGCTTCTTAGGTGCTGCGGTTAATGCTAACAGGAATCGGTTGCTGTTGTGCAGTGCCTGCCTACTGGTAAGATGTTTCCCCAACAGAAACTAATTTCAGAGCAATGTTTCAAGTCACCCAGTCAGCTACCTCTAGAGCTAGATAGATTGACAGGAAAGGACACTCTGCTCCACAACAGGCATTTTCCACCAGACACAAGCAAAACTGACAGCCAGAACCAAATACAGCGAGATGAATGACAGGCTGTCGCAAAGAGACAGCTAAGTAATGGGAGCAGCTCAGATGCCCATAAAGATGTGCTAGACACGCCACTCGCATCTGATAACCAACCCCTGGCCCAGGAGCCTGATTCCACCCTGTCCCTCTGCAAACTGAGAGAGGCTGCATTCCCACCAGTGGGGCAACCGGGATTTACTGGCATTCCAAAACACAGGGGTTTGATTCCAGTTGGTTTTGCATGCTGCCTTTTGTGGGAATGGCTAGCGTACCCTAGGGCAATGGTGCTCAACCCGTGGGTCAGGACGCACCAGTGAGTCTCAGGACTATCTTAAGTGGATCTTAGGAGGGGTGGGGTGGGTGTCATGAGACCGTGCGCAGTTGCAGCGCATCCGTCCAGTGCTGTGACCCTTCCTGCAGCTTGCACTGGACACCTGTGCCATGGAAGGCCGGGGGTGGGAAGGATGTGGTTTCCTTGTCACTATAGTTACTGCCTCATGTGGCTTCCACCCACTTCCTGTCAGCTCCCCACTGTTGTCAGGACCAGGCCCCCTTTCTGCTGCTGCCACTGCCAGAACCATCCCCTTCACTTTCCCACTCCCACTGCCTGGCCACTCCTGGTCCTGGATTTTTTCATGATGGGTTCTGGAGTTTAAAAAAAAATAAAAAATGTTTTGGTGGGTCTCACCTGCCAAAAGGTTGAGAAACACTGACCTAATGGATAAAGGTGTTGGATTTGGATCTAGGAGACCAGGGTCCATGCCTTAGCCATGCACACACTTAGTGGCTGCTGTCGGCAAGTCGCTATAGGTCAGCTCGGTTCCTCTTCTGTAAAATGAGAATAATATAATGACCTGCCTCATAGAGTTGTTGTGAGGGTGACTTAGATAAAGATTGTAAAGCTTAACAGTGAAAGTGCTATAAAAATAATTCAGATTAACAAATACAAGATTTTTGGCTTCCTAATCCAAACTCCTCATAATGCATGAGATGTACTGCCTATGAGCACAGTGGGGCTTAGTTATACAGAAATATTCATAGTTTCTTAAAATCTCTTTCCCAGGCTTTGTGCTGTATGATGTGTGGGTTCCATCTTGATCCCACAGTCCCTCTCCCCGTGTCTACAGCAGCAACTGTGCATTTTGGAGTCAGACCCCTCTTAGTGCAGTGTGTGTTTTAATGACGTGGGCTTGATCCTGCAGCACCTAGTCCTGACCCAAAGAACGGTTACACAAGGGAACAATCTGACTAGGGAAGTTGTGGATTCTCCCTCAAAGAGTCTGAAGAACACAAGAAGTGCTATACTGGGTGAGAACAATGGTCCATCCAGCCCAGCATCTTGTCTCTGACAGTGACCGTCTTTGGTTGCTTCAGAGAAGTACAGAAGAGGTCATTATGGTGTCATGTTTTGCGGGAGTTGTTGTATTCTTCCTAAGCAAATGTCCCTTGCTAGCCTGCATTTTTATGCACTGCTTGGTTGGCATAATGATAAAGTGGTGCACTCATTGCTGATGGAGGGCCATGCTATGGGTACACTACTGTTGGGGTTTGTGTTTTTTTAATTTCTGCAAGCAGTTGCACTTTTGGGGGTTGTCTCTTGGAGCAATTGTCCCACTCTCGCTAGCCTGCTTTTCTGATGTTCACTCCCAAACTCAATCAGAGGTCTCATCCCTGAACATCTAGGGTGAACTCACACCTAACTCTGATAAACTCCAATGTCTGCGGGGCCCCAGAAGCTGTATAAACAGCCCCAGATTATCCCCGGATCACTGCTGCATGTGAGTGAAGCTAAGCACTCCGATTTCCAGCCCCACTTTAAACTCTGATCTGACATTTACATCTGATTTGTTTGTCAGATTCAAATTTAAAGCAAAGCTGGAAGTCATAGTGTCTCACACACAACAGTGGGTGAAAACAGACATGACGCTAACCACCCTTTAACCACCCTTGGTGGTTATTTATACATGTTGCAGGGCTGCATAGGGCACCAATACAGCCCTGCAACATGCATAAATAACCACCAAGGGTGGTTAAAGGGTGGTTAGCGTCATGTCTGTTTTCACCCACTGATCCAGGAATCACCCGGGACTGATTATACAGCTTCTGGGGCCCTACAGACTCTCCCCTTGCTTGCTCTAGCTTCCCCTTCTTGTAACTCCATTGTCATTCTGAATTACACTGTGTATGAGAGGAGAATCCAGCTCTGCATGACAGGGAGAATGGTAAGTGATGGGGAAGGCTAATGGACGGATTGGTTCTCCCCTTGCTTACTCTAGCTTCCCCTTCTTGCAACTCCATTGTCACTCTGATTTACACTGTGTAAGAGAGAGGAATCTGGCTATGCATGACAGGAAGAATGGTACCATCCCCTAAAAAGGAACACCAGGAAATGACTAGACTCCTGCTCTGTGAATTTGCTTCCTCTGCCTTTATCTCCAAGACACTTATTATTATTATTGGCTTAGAATGACACCCTCTGGCAGAAAGACACACTTGGTGAATATCCACAGTTGGGCGACATTGGGGTTGAAACGACGCAGCTAAATGACTGGTCGCTTGCTTCCCCAGGACCTGGGAGATCAAAGTGGGAGCACTTCTTGTTCTGATATGCTCCAGGTCCATTAATCCCAAACAGACTGAGAAGGTCCACAGTCGGTAAGTTGTAAAGGGCTGAAGGTAGTTCGCTCACTGTGACTTCTCCAGGGCCCTTTCTGTGGCAAAGTGCAGGCCCATAGCCGGGGGGAGGGGGGGGCAGACACCAAGGGAGCAAGCCATGCTCCCCTGTCAAATTGTCTTCTTCTTCACCAGCCTCTGCTAAGAAGCAATTCATAAGCTGTATAGAATCAAGGGGTTTGACATAAGGGGTCTGCAGGCATGTGAATGCGGCCACCCCTAATCCGACCAGGATTTGCTTTAGCCTGTCTGTGTCTGAACACAGTAAAGCATGGAAAGTCCTAATTCGCTGCCTATATCTGCTGTTGAAGCAGGGCAAGTGGGCAGACAGCAGGCATGGAGACACCATCCCCACTGTGTCTATCTTCAAATTCGTTAAACACATTAATATCTTTGGCAGAACAAAATACATCTTGCGTTACTGTAAAGGGATATACATAGAATATTCATCCCTGTGATGGAGCAGGTACTGGCCCTTTAATTTTAGTCTGCTCCAATACTCTTAACCCTGGACCATTCTGGGGCTTTAAGACTATCAGATCGAGAACACTAGTAGTCTGCTGTTGGTCATAAGTGGAATAAGGAGCTCTGGTCATGCAGGCTCAAACTGGGAGCTGTCCACAGTGCTGACAGGGATAGCCAAAAGAGGTGAATCTAACCTAGGCAATTAGTTAATTTCCTAGACTAAGGCTAGGGAACCTTTTCCCTCCTAAAGGGCACTTTAAAAATTAGTACAAGATGCAAGAGCCACATACAAACTGGGGGGCATTGGTTTTTGGCGTGTACTTAGGAAGAGGAGGGTTCAGATCATGGAGCTGTACCAAGAAACCATCCCCAAACATTGTGTACACGCCCTCATCTCTGCTCCTTTTGTCTTGTTCAGTGCCTGCGGGTGGGAACTGGATCCAGGGACTAGATTCAAGAACTGGAAAGAGACCACATAAAAACTAGGGTCACATTTCTCTCCAGGCCTGAGGTTCCCAACTCCTGCCCTAGATTGTAGTGAAGCCAACACCAGGAGGGTTCCAGGGGAAAGAGCACCACCTAGTGGTGGGAGCTTATTTGGTTACAGTAAGGCCACTTTCAGACCATCTCCCCTTGCGCATATTCTGGCTGCAGAGGGGGGCAGGGGGGAGAGGAGGAATGCCCAGCCAGGATATGCGTGGGATCGGCAGGGATGCAGAAGAGGAAATCGAACTCTGCATCCCTGCGTGTGTCTGCCGGCAAAGCCAGACCTGGGGGGGGAGGGGGGATTTCAGATCGGTTGATCCCCACACATATCCTGACTGCACATTCCCTCCTGCAGCCAGAATATGCACACGTGCCGGGGGGGGGGGGGGGGATATGTCTGAAAGTGGTCTCAGTGCTGAAACTCAGTATTCAAACTTACTCATTTTTTACCAAGTATCTCGGTATTTGATTTAGTTTTACAGAGTACCAAGTAACCAAAGAGCTGGCCTGGTACTTGATATTTGGTACTTGGACCAACATATGCAGCTTTTTCTGCCCCTATATAAAGGTGACTCGGTACTCGGTTTTATTTTACCAAGTATTTTCCCGAGTATTCATCCAAGTTTCAGAAGATCGGCCGCATACTCAGAGCCAGTCCTTGGAAACTCGGAAATACTCTCAAATAAAACTTTTACTATTCATTTCAGCCCTAGTTTCAGTCCTGTTCAGACTCCTTTGTGCCCTTCGCCCACTCTGTCAGAGTCTGACTACAGGCCTGTGCAATTGGTATGACATCGGGCCCAATCCTGATAGGTGCTGGGCACCCTCACCTGCCATTCAACTAAGTGTGAGCTGAAAGCACAGGCCCAGGCCCTGTCTGCTCCCAAGTCATGCTGAATTAAAAACAGCTGTTCCAGAATGGATGACAAATCCCATCATGTTGGGAACATTGCTGAATGTTTGTTAGAGTTTTCAAGTCTGGGACATGTTTGGCGATTCTCTTGCTTTTGAGATTGCAGGTGGCGAATTTTTGCAATGTCCATATTTTTTTGGTACTTTCAGTAATTTTCCACTATCTTCCGTGTCCTGGTGCCATCACTTTCCCAGCTCCGAGCCTCATGGCTATTTCTCCCACAATTGCTCTTCTTCCAACCAGGAGGCTGAGGGGTGGGAGAAGGAGGGTGTGCCTGTCATGAATGGTCTGTGTATGCTGTGCCTCCCTCTGCCAACGAGTCAACCATGCCAGCATGTACCAAAAGTACCAGAAAGTACCTTGCGACAAAGCAGAGGCATATAATGGTATTGGCCCTTTAAGAGGTTGGCTTTGGGCACAGAGGCTTACACCTGCGTTGGCCATGGTTAAACCAGCTAGGAAATAAAAAGTCTTTGGCTGGCTCATTTGGAGGAGAGTTGCTCGAGAGGCAGATGGGTAACTGATTCAGGAGCCAAGAAAGCTAAGCCAGGGCTTGACTGTATTGGGATCTGCACTATCTTCATGGTGAGCTGCTACGGGGAATATGACTGTGGGATATATGGTGGAGGATGAACACTGTAAATAAACTTGCATGAGAGCTAATTCCCCGTGTGGACCTGGATGTTGGGGTCTGGTCCAGAGGGGAACACCCAGAGGAGGGCAACCCCTGTCACATACCTACTAAAGAGCATTGCCAAACGAATGGGAACAAACAAACGGGGCAAAATCCATTACATTTCCACAACACAGGGGAGGCAACAAATAGGAGGTTTTCAATAATAATAATAAAAAAAGCATTGGCCATAGATCATCATTTCAGCGCCACTCCCAAGTCCCTTCCATCTAAGGCTCTGGACCAGCCCTATCCTTTACTGCTGTATGAAGAAAAAAGAACCTCACACTGAGCGTGAAAAGCTGGTTTTGAAACCTTTGCTTAATAAACAATTAGGCATTCTCAGAATGTTAGTTTTGTAAGCTGATTAGCACTCTCCAATTCAGAAAAGGCACATCAAAGGGGTTGGCACTTCCTTTGTACACCGTAATGCATTCTAGTGTAAAACACTGCCTGTAGCATTCAAAGAGCTGGAACCACTGCTAAAATGTGCATGTATTAATGGGTTTCCTCTCACTTGTTTTATCATATTCCATTCACCCTTTGAAAATCCCTGGTCTATAGGGTTATTATTAACCCCATTGTGATGGGGGGCCGCACAAAATCACAGTCTCTACCCCACAGAGCTTGCAACCTCTTAAAATCTGCAAGCACCACAGCTGGGATCAGACACCCTGTCAATACAGCCCCTTACCCTTTTCAGCCTATCAGAGGGACTTGTGTGTTCACTGTGTTTTCCCCATAGGAGCCAATGGGGAAAGCGCAGTGAACATGGGGCCCTGCCTATAACTTAATACAGGAGTGCAGAATCTGGCCTGTAGCTGTTTTTTATGTGCCCCCTCTCCAATTCCCAGATCTGGCCCAAGTATCAAGTCCCTACCCTCAAGCACTGAAAGAGTGCACTCAGAGGAAGGGAGTCGAGATGAGGGCACACACTCAAGGACAGGGGGTGGATCCATGGCCTAGATTCATGATCTGGACCGTACCCATCTTGAGCATATACTTTAGGCACCCCCAACTCCTATCCAGCCTGCAGCGTTTGTACTAATTTTCAAACTTTCCCCACCCATGTCATAAATAGATAAGACAGACGAAGAATGGGAGGGGAAACAGAGGCACGTTTGGGTGGAGGGGGTGTAGTGACATGGCTGGCAATCAAACAGCAGGTAAGTGGCAGAGAAGGGAAAGGAACTGAGGACCAGTTGAATGCAGCCATGAGCCGGGAGAGAATAAGGGAATGATGGAGGCACTGTGATGGCAGCTTAATTAGTTTTGAGCAGTTACATGGGAAGTCCAGTCCCATCGGGCCAGATTTGGAGATCATCCCAGGTCCCAAAACTGCTCAGGCGAGAAACTGATCACTATGATGGGGAAGGGGAGGGCTCACAGTCTAAAGACTGTTAATCTTCTCAGTTTAGTTTAGCAAATGGTTTGTGACCCACTTCTCATGAACCACCGTAATGCTCATGCCAAGTGGAAAGTGCTGTCCCTTGCATCTTCCTTTGTGTGTTAAACCTACCAAAACCCTGCAGTGTAATGAAAGCACCTCACCTTCTTACAACCTATTTTCTCAAGGTGTTTCAATCCAGAGCTTCAAGATACTGAGGCAGCAGCTGCTACAGAGATTGGTAGTTGCTCTGGTCTAGTCATATCTGCCTGCATTTCCTTTGCTTATTGTTCCAAGGGACTCTGGCTCTGGTGATACAGAGAAGTCTGAACCAAAATTTCATGGGATTTGGGATCCAAACTTCGCTGCTGCCTGCTTTCCCTCTGATGGGCCTCAGCCAGCCTCCCAGATCCAAGCACCTCATACTTTGGGAAGATGTTTGAACATGGGGAGAGCAGACAGAGAACAAGTTCAGAGGGCCAAATCCCTACCAGGCAAGTGGAGAGCAGCACCAGAATTCCTCAGTTCCTCCTGGGCTGCTGCCAACCTCCAGGACTCAGGGCACTGAGGCATCTGGAACATGGGTGCCATGGCCCCCTGCTTTCCTCACATCACCCAGAGAAGTCTCAGAGGGGAGCAGTAACTTGACAGAGACAGTCAGGTGGTGGCACATCACTATCCACACCAAACCCTGTGGGACTGAATAAGTTGAGGCTGCTGAAGCTTGGCATAGTGGCTAAAGGGGACACGGGTGTGTTAGTCCCGAGCCTCGAGCTGGCAGCTGGATTAGAGCAAGTAGTCAGATCAGGGCCAGAACAGGGAGTCAGGATCTCAGCAACAGACGCCAAGGAGTAATCCAGAGCCACAGTCGGGAACCAGAACCAAAGGGTCAAGCTGAGGAATTGGTCTAAGTGAGGACAGAAAGAGGAGCAAGGCTGAAAGGCAGGGCAATAAGGGGAGCAGGGCTGAGGGAACATGGAGGCATGGCATAAGGCAGAGGAAAGAACCAGAAGTTGGGGGAGGAGTACAAGGTAGAAGTGGGAGAGGGGGTAGAAGAGCTACTGTTCCACTCAGCTTTCTGTTACTGGCAGCCAGCCCTATATGCTGGCAGGCACAGGGCAAGGCTGGGTTGTGGGGACCTATCTGGAGGCAAGAGGACACGGCCTAACTTGCACAAGAAGGGCTTCTATACAACAGCTCCCAAGCCCAAGCCCAGGAGTGGTGGTAGTGTTGATAAGCTGACTGCTGGCCAGTAGCCCCAAGGTTTCTGCTTCAAGGCTGGAGTCTAACACACCCTGCCTGCTTCAGCCACTGTGGCAGGCTTCCAGGCTGTTGCTTCGACATCCTTAGAGGGCAGTGTGGATAGCAGTCAGATGCCGTTCTGAGACTGCTCTGGGTGGTGTGAGGAAGGCAGGGGCTGGGAGGTCTCACTTCATATGATGCTGACACACAGGCACTGCAATGGTGCGGACTAACCCTAGGGCCCAGCACAGCAACAGTAGTCTGTCTCCAGACTGTAAGTAACAGCACCTGGCAACTCCAAGAAGTGGCATTAGCAGGCCCAGTCTCTTGACTGGAGCCAGGCAGGGCTCCTCAGATGAACTTACTTGGCAACTCACAGCCAGGAGAAAAGTAGGGCAATCCTAAACCAACACTCCATTGGGAGCCACTTGCGGCCATGAAGGTGTTAACCATA
Source organism: Sphenodon punctatus (assembly GCA_003113815.1). Lineage (NCBI taxonomy): Eukaryota > Metazoa > Chordata > Lepidosauria > Sphenodontia > Sphenodontidae > Sphenodon > Sphenodon punctatus. The sequence goes on from QEPC01003095.1 coordinate 1,617,148, forward strand.
CACAGAGAAGACCTATAAGAAGTCACACCTCTTCCTGTAAAACTATTATAAGACCACATGGTTAACAGGCATGCGATACAGCACTATTAAATATGCAGAGACAAAGAGTTGGGTGTTCAACTAATGCAAGGCTACAGCAGCTTTGTCTGAGAACTCAGTGAGGATGGCACGACTTTTCAATAAAACAGAACTCAAAGGGCAGAACAATTGCCACTGGAACCGTAATCCCTTCCCAAAATGACCCAAGGAAACTTAGCAGGCAATACCCAAGTGCAAGACATTCATCAACACAGCCAGAGAGCATTCAGAGGAAGGGCTTCTTCCCTGGTGGAAGCTGCATCCAGGAGGGGTTTGATCCACGTGATTTTTGAGGACTCCAAGCCTTCTGGTTCCGAAAGAAACAACGTCTTATTAAAAACAAATTACACATACTCTGAGAAAGAAACAGTTGCCTCGCTCGAGTGCTGGGAGGCATTTTGCCGTTTCTCTACTTCTGTGGGTGAGCTAAAGGTCCGTGGATAAAAATGGGAAAGAGCTTTTCTTCCACGAGAGACAGCTAACGAGAAAAGAAAGCTAGGGAGGTAGGTGTAACTTCTGCTCACCAAACAGTGAGAAGCTGATTCTCGCTCACCAGCGGGGTTTGTGTATGTGTGGGGGGTGTTATTGCTTTTTTGGCAACAGCAGGAAAAGCCAAGTTACTGCAAAGATTCAGTCAGAAAACAGCTGCCTTTCCCCTCTAAGGTCTCCGTTTGAATAATATATAGTCTTCAACTAAGATAGCTGATTGAGCTAGGATTTCCTTCTGGGGGTAATCGAATCCCCTTGAAAAGGTGATTTTTAAAAGAAATGTAATTCCTGCCTTACCTTTATCTGGGCTGAGGCATCTAACGGTGTTGAGATCATCCATATTCCAGCCAGAGTCAAGTGCAAGAAAGACCAGAGGAGGTAATGAAGACCAAAGCTAAAAGCATTCTTCAGCCTTTAAAAGCATCCTTGAAAACACTACTGCTAATAATGCATATGTGTTGCTCGTTAATGTAACGGCAGAAAGTTCCAAAGGATGCTGCTTCTTGCCTCTTCAGTGTGCAGGCTCATTTTGCTCCCCGTGTGGTACATCAGGAACCACTGACAGGTAGAGAGACCAGCACAGGAGCTTAAATGAATTTTACCAGCTCTTTTGCTGCAACTCAAGTGTTCAGCCACCTGGGATAATCGGTGATTAACTCTTTGCTGCCTGCACTCCGGCGTGGAGGCTGTTTGGTTCATTTCCCTGGAGGGATATTCAGAAATAAATAACAAGCAGGTAACTCGACTGACTGTCACATTTTCCTCCCTTCGTCTCCCCCAGGAGACATGTTTCATCCAGGAGGCATCTGCCACCAATTTTGCTTTTCACCAGTGGGACGCTGGTTCATTTAAGATAAAATCCCAGCTTCATGCTTTAACACCTCCCCTGTGCTGACTCTGTATCCTAAAGTCTGTTCTGATAACTCTCCCATCCTCCGCTATATTTCAGAAAGCAAGCGCAGAGCCTCCGATGAAGACATGCAAGCTGTTGTCTTTGGACTCTTGACTCCTTTGCAAAAAATTTTTTCCTGGCAAGCAACCCATGTTTCTCTCCTTAATTTAGGAAATATTAACTACTCAGATCTGATAGAAAATAGCCAGTGAATGATGCAAATGCTCAGCATGGCAATTTATGGATCCCAAGACACCATTCAGAAAAGGGCAGGTGTGAACCACTGTGTTCTGTCTATAGGAAATATGTTCTCTCCAACTGCTACTGTTCATAGCACAACAGCACCTGGAGGCCGAATTGAGCTGGGTGCTGTACAGAAACACCACAAGACACAGTCCTTGCCCCAAAAAGCTTACATTTGGACAAAGAAGAGAAAGGTAATATGATCCTCCCCGTTTTACAGTGAGGAATAGAAATGCAGAAAATACCTAAGGCTACAATCCTCAAAACTAGGTTTCCCAGTCATCTGGATTTCATTCAGACAATCTGAGACTGGAGGTCTTTGTCCGTTCTCCAGGTTGGAGGGATCGATGCCCTGAAATTGAAGTCCTGAACTGGAATCATCATCTCTGATCTGAGCAATCCTATGCCCCTGCCTTCACCTACCTTGCATTCCAGCTTGCCCACCCCCCACCATTATGTATCACTCCCATGCCTCTGAGACCACACCTAACTCCAGCTACCCTGCACTCCAACATGCACCTATTCTACCCTATATCCCCATGCCTCTGCACCCATCTCCTGCCCCTATTTTTATTGGCTAGGTTCAATGTTAGGCAATGGACTATATTCAATTTGCATAAATTGACATGAACCCATGTATGCAAATTAGAACCATCTGATTTTTCTTCCCTGGGAAAGGCAACCATCCCATGTAAACCCTTCCTCCACAGAAGTTCATTTAACTCTAATGGGGCTGCTCTACACTAAACAGTTCCAAAAGTACAGCCTATATGACTTATCCAAGGTGACACTGGGGTCTAATGCACAGAAAGACCGTAAAAGCACTGGGCTTTGGATCAGGCCCACAGCGAGCCACTGGCGGCAGGGTTAGAAATGGGAGCCAGCCATCTGGGACGATACATTCTTTTTGTCTTCAGGGCCTCATCCTGGGTGTTGCTCAGAACTCACATCTTCTGTTGAAATTGGTAGCTGCAATCCGCAAGCTGCTTACTCCAGAGTAGCCCAGAATATTCTGGAGTAAGTGGTTTGCAGATCACTGGGTGGGATGGTAAACAACTGGCGGTGGGAGGGCAAAGGTATAGCTATAGTAGGTGCAGGTGGAACAGCTGCACCGCGGGGGTGGGGAGCATGTCTGGGTGAAATGTGTGCCTAGTCTAAGCGTTTCAAGGGAGCCCATTCCATCTTCGGCATCAGGGCACAGTCCAACCTGCTGGGAGGGGGGAATCATTGACTTCCCTGCAAGATGAGACCCTTCCAGCTCTGTGTTGCTGTGTGGCATGAAGGAGCTTCTATCTCATTCCATTTCCATTGCAGATGTAGCAGTTCTTCTATCTGGAAACTCTATTTTCAGGTAGAAAAGGCCACTTGCTCCCAGACGTATCAGGCTAGAGGAATGGGAAGACATACCTCCCAACCGTCCCTATTTAGGAGGCACAGTTCCTCTTTCAGTGATGAATCCCACTGTTCCTCTTCCAGGGGGGCAAATTGTCTCCTTCACGAGAAATTGTCTCCATCACGGCTTTGCCTCGCGCAAAATCCAGCCCTGTCCTGTCCGGGCAAAGCCGCGGCAGAATCCCATTCGCACCGACGCTACTGCTGGCATCGGGTTCCTCCCCGCTCCCACGTCTTTGCCTGCACGTCATTTTAAAATTGTCAGGTGTGAATGTGGTATGAGTGGAATGAGACGCAGGAGAGCTTCTGTTTCTCTTTATCCACTTGAAATATTTGGGGGGGGGGGGAGCAGGTGGAGCTTATTCACCAAGAGATGGAGTTTATTTGCTGAGGGGGTGGGGCTAATCTCTCTTTGGCTGCTTGGAATGCTGGGAGGCCTGGAGAAATACACCCCTATTTTTATAGAGCAGGGATGGGGAATCTCCAAATATGGGCCCATCCCCCTCTTAATAATCTGGCCGGCCATGCCTCCTCCACTTCTGCCATTGATGTGGCCCACTGCCAGAGGCATGCTGGGTCAGGGTGCTGGTCTGGAACAGTGAGTGGGGAGAGCTCCCTACTGTTTCCCACTCGGCGTACAGTTCAGTGTATATAGCAGGCAGACAGACAGGGAGGGCACTGCTGCTCTGTGTTGAACGGCACCAGAGTCTGCTGCCTTATCTTTCAGCGTATCTGGCCCTCCAGCCAACTTTAAATTGTCTATGTGGCCGCTAGGCCAAAAGGATTACCCCCACCCCCTCACTCCATTCTGGAGTGAAAGCACCAGGCAGCTATTTTGTTAGAGCCATTGTCTGAGAAAGAAAAGCTGCCCCATAGCTCTGCCTTATACAAAGCAACAGCCTTAGCCTATGTTCTGCTCAGCCTCCCTCAGCCAAATTGCCTGAGAAAGGACTCCAGGATTTGGCCTGATGCAGAGAAACGTCGTTTATCCCTCCCCTACAGTCACAATGCCCTTAGAGACACCGTTACAACTGTCTCCACAGCAACCCAGTGCCAATACGCGGTGGTGCCATGAGCCCTTGTGGGAGCTACTGTGCTCACACCACCCTGCCTTTCTTCCACCTCCTATTGTATCTGCTGGGTGGTTTATACTGCAAGCTCCTCAGGGCAGGGATTTACTAAGGGCCTGGTAGGCATCACCTGTTCTGCAGCACTGCACAGACCCAGGGGATGACATCAATAATAAATAAGTGTTCATAAACAGAGGATTAAGATGGGAGCAGAGAGAGAGAAAGTCAGCAGCAGCAGCAGGGAAGATTTCTAAGCTGCAAACATCCTGCCTGCCTCCAGGTGACTCAAATATGGAAAAACCACAGCAGGGGCAATGCCGAACAATTCAACGCAACTTGATTTAGTGATACTTTATTGCACACATTTACAAACTTGTAAAAAAGGTACCGATTGAAACAGGAGGGGGAATGATTACGGTTTTCAAAAGGCTGCTATAAGCAAATAGCGCCCAGTTGTTTTCTCCGTCCACTACGGCTAGGACTAGAGGGAATGGGCTTAAAAATTAAAAGGCAAAAAGATTTTGGCTAAACATCAGGAAGGATTTTCTAATCATGAGGACAGTTCGGCAGTGGAATAATTTGCCATGGAAGATTTTGGAGGCCCCCCTCACTGGAGGCCTTTAAAAACAGTTTAGGCGGATATCTTTTAGAGGGGTAGTGTGTAAGTACTGGGGACCCAGCTTAGTGGCAGAGCGCTGAATTAGATAACTCATGGAGTTCTTTCCAGCCCAATGATTCTATGATACCTGATATACCTTTCATGTTATATACTCTCATTTGGGGGATCACGGGATTATATTTCAGTCTAAACACAGGGTCATGGTGACCAAAAATAAAATAAAATGGGAACTTATGGCTTGATTGGCAGGACAGGCTATTGCCAGTGATGCCAAAGTGTAACAATAAGGACAGGCTCAAGGACAAGTGCGACACATCCCAGATGGGGTCGCACACTGTGTGGGTTTGTCATTCCTGAGCTGTTGGCAGGTTGCCACTTCTACTGTCTCTCTCTCTCTTTTCTCTCCGTCAGGCAGAGTTTTCCCTCCTCAGTTTTTGATGGTCAGGTTTTAATGTAGGCATGGCCCAAATTCTAAATGAATACTTTGTATCAGTTCTTAATAAGGATGATCATGGGGACCATTGTTATGAAGACAGGATAGCCGATGATGAGTGTGGGATAATGGAAATTACCACAGCACAAGTGGAGGCAAAACTCAAAGCAATTAATATATTCAAATCAGAAGGACCAGATAATCTTCATCCAAGAATATTAAAGGAGTTAGCACATAAAATTTCAGGTCCATTAGCTAGGATATTTAAAAAACCATTAACTTAGGGGCGGTACTACCCAGTGACTGGAGAATAGGAAATATTGTACCTATCTTTAAAAAAGGGAATAGAAGTGGCCCGGGTAACCATAGATCTATTAACCTAACCTCAGTGGTATGTAACATGCTAGAGCAGATACTGAGAAAGAGAATAATTAATGACATGGAAGCAAAGGGAAAACATGATTAAATGCAGCATGGGTTTGCAAAGGGTAGATTATACCAGACCAATCTGATATCCTTTCTTGAAGGAAAAAAAAATAACTGGCTTTTTGGATAGAGGGAATGTAGTAGATTTAGTGTATTGGATTTTAGTAAGGTATTTGATACTGTGTCTTACTAAAAGGCATTTAAATTCCTGCTTAAACTGGAAAAGATGGGAATTAACAAAAATATAGTGAAATGGGTACAAAGATGGGTTGGTTTTGAGAGATGGCCTTTCTATCTGAAGAGAGGTTGCTAGAAGTTTCTCAAGAATCTCTTTTTGGACCTATCTTATTTAATATATTCATAACTGACCCCCGGTGAGAGAAGGAAGAGTGTGCTAATGAAGTTTGCTGATGATACCAAGTTGGGAAGAATTGCTAGTGCAGAGGAGCATCGGAAAATCATACAGGAAGAACTGGATGACCTCATGGATTGGAGTGTTAGGAATGGGAATAATAAACATTTTACTTACCAGCTAGAAACTCATCAGTTGGAAACAACAGAGGAGGAGAGTGTCTTGAGGGTTATAATTGATCATAGAATGACTAAGAGCCACCAATGTGATGCCGCTGTTAAAAAAGGCATATGCTATCCTGGGCTGTGTTAGGTATGGTATTTGCCAGTAGGGAAAGGATCTCTAAAAGGCTTTGGTAAGACAGCATCTCAAATGCTTTGTTAAGTTCTGGTCGCCAATGCTTAAGAAGGATGAACTTGAACTGGAACAAGTAAAACAAAAAGAAGGCTGAACCTGAACTGGAACAAGTGAAGCAAGGAGCCACCAGGATGATCAGAGGAATGGAGGACTTACCTTATGAGTTGTGGCTAAAAAAGTTTGGCTTATTCAGCCTATCAAAAAGAAGGCTGAGGAGAAATATGATTATATTGTACAAATATATCAGGGAAGTTAACACAACAGAAGGGGAAGATTTGTTCAAACTAAAGGTTAGCGTGGGTACAAGAACTAGGGAATACAAGCTGGTTATAAATAAATTTAGGTTGGAAATTAGAAGAAGGTTTTTAACAATCAGAGAAGTGAACTACTGGAATAGACTTCCCGGGGCAGTTGTGGAAGCAAAGAATCTGAATAGGGTTAAAACAGATTTGGATAAACTTGTGGGGTGATTTTTATTTGATGCTACAGGAAGAAAGAATATGTGGTGGTTGTGTTTTTTTTCAAGAATACATGTTGGTTATTTTTTTTTCTTCCTGAAGCATCAGAGTTGACTGAGCTGGAGGTGGGAGTGTTGGGGCATTCTGAAGCCTGGGCATTATACTTGTATCTCAGGTGCCTGGGTGGTGGGGCCTACGCTCATGCTTGGGGTCTAACTGATCACCATATTTGGTGTCTGGAAGGAAATTTCTCTTTGGGTAGATTGGCAGTTGAGAATAAACCAAAAAGGGAGGATAGGGGAAACACAAATGTATATTTAATATTCCATACAATGACTTTCAAAAATGAGCAGTATTGTACACAAATGCGCACTTGAACATGGGTAAACTAGAGTTTATGAGTTTGTTGCTGTGGCTTTGTTCTTGAAGCCAAGTTCCTTTGATTTTTTAGCTTGTGATCTTAAGCTTGTGAGGACCCCCCTGCCATGGCACTCAGAGCGCTTTACATAGAACAATTTAACACAACTTTTAATCCTCACAACAACCCTGCGAGGCAGGTTAGGCTGAGAGGATATTGTGACTGACCCAAGGTCACCCAGTGAGTTTCTGGCTAACGCGAGACTTGCAGGGCCTCCCCCTACCTTCCATTCCATGTACTGCACACTTAGCCACTACACCGGCTCTTGAAGATTTCTATTTTACTCCTAATCACAATGGCGCATATACCTCTGTGACATTAAAAAACCTCAATCAATGAGAACTTCTCATAATGCAGCATAATATTAATGTACAACCATAAATAGTTGGCAAAACGACATCATCACACTTATACACATACTCCAACCATCACTGTATATGCATAGGCAATATAAGATGTCATAAAAAAGGCAATATTATGAAACAGAACTTCTCATAATGTAGCATAATATTAATATTCAAACATAAATATTTGGCAAAACAATGTGATCATTTATACACATACCCCAACCATCACTGTATATACATAAACAATATAAAAGACAATGTAATAAAAAAGGCAATATTATTAAAAAGAACAAATGCGTTTCGGGGACACCCCCTTCTTCAGTGAAATGCAACACCATCAAAGCCATGGATAAACACTCAAGTAGATTCCAATTTTCTACAAGTACCAAGACAAACAGTCCATCCCAAGCCAAGAAGAAGGAGGGAGGAAAAGGATTTTTTCATTAAAATTCTTAATAGCTGATTCAAATGCGCTCCTTCTCGTCTGGTGCAGTGCTTAACCATTTACAATGCAATGCCACTCATCATACACACAAAATGTGGTGAGAGTTGGATTGGTGGAATTGCTGCTGATGACCCTGTTTGAGTAGATTGGCAGTTGACTCTGAGGGTTGTTTGGGGATTTTTGTGCCTTCCACTGCAGCATGGGTGTGGCTCACCTGTTTGCGACATCTGGAACTTTTTCTAAAATGGTTCTCTTTTATTTGGGGCATCAGTGTGCTCTGGTTGGTCTCAGGGTGATTTCAGACGTGACGAATCCAAGATTCACCACGCCTGAACGACACTCAAATGTGGCCCACATTTGATGGTGGTGAACGTCTGTTTGCTACCCGCCAGATGTTCACCACAGTCAAATGTGGGCCGCGTTTGCATTCACCACACTTCTGGACCCGAGGACGCGAGCAGGTCCAGAAGTGTGTTGAATGGCCACCGCGGCAGGGGTGACTGAATCGTCACGTCTCTTCACTAACCCCTGCCGGTGGTGGAATCCATTCCCCCCCAACCGCGGTGGCGAGTGCGGCCAGATTGGCCGCTCTCGCTGCCCGTCTGGCGGGGGAAGGGCCGGTGCGGAACGCAGGGGGCGGGGCCATGCGGCAGCACGCTGCACCGTGCGGTCCCGCCCCCTCCGCGATTCCCCGGCAGATGTTACGGCGAGCCCCATTCACCATGGGCCATGGTTTGCCGGTCCCCACGGCCCGGGGAGAAGCGGCGCACGTCTGTTGGCGCACCTCTTCACCCCGGGCCGTAGTCCAAACCACCCCACAGCCCGTGGTGAATGGGGCCCACCGTAATGTCTGAAATCACCCTCAGTCTCTACTTGCAGCTATTGGTGGGATTTTTTTGTGCAGTAGTTGGGGTGTATGGGAGGTTCTGCAGTGGTGTAGGGGGGCTGGACTAGATGGCCCTTGAAGTCTCTTCCAGCTCTGCGCCCCTGTGACTGTGGTAAGACAGAGAATCAAAAGCCGTTTGCAAATGTGTAAAAGGCTACTTGGAAGCAGGATGGAAGCCAATAGCACTGAAGATAGGACAGCAGGGCACAAGCTTAAGTTGTAGTAGGAAAGATTTAGGTTAAAAATGTCTGGAAGGGTTTTCTAGCTGTAAGAATAGCCAGGAAATGGAACAAATTGTCGAAGGAGGTTGTGGCTTCCTCATACTATTTTTTTTAAAAAAACAGGCTGGATAAAGAAATGATCCGTTTTAGTTCAGATGAATAACAGACTCTTGTGAGATCTAGAACCACCACAAAAGAGACAGAGCATCACGGGCTGCTGCTTGACCCAGATGCAGCTGCATGGGGGGAGTAGAATGGATCACATCCTTTAAGTAGACAGCTTGCAGACAGTCTTTGGGTGGAATGAACAGGAGGTCACGCAAGCACTCTGGGAATAAGAAACCCTATACTGCTATCTAAGGTACTTCTATGGTTCCCGTCACCATAACATCACGGCATCTTGAACCACCAAACAAATGAAAAGTTCACTGTATTATTCTGGAATTGGGCAGAAATAGAAACCCACCCCCACCCCCATTAAGTCACAATTGGAATGTGATTGATTTGAAAATGACTCCAGTTTAACATTAAATTTAAAAATTTTAAGAGTTATTGTTTGCGGTACAGAAATTATGCTAACAGAAAAGGTATTTGGGGTCAATAGTACCACAACATCCCCAAAATTACAGTACTGGGAGTTGAATTGAATGGGTGAATATGACCCCTCCTCCCCCCAGTACCTCAGGCAAGTAGTGCTTTCATTTTCCCATTCATTACAATTGGGGTCAAATTTACTTCCAATATCATTTTAGTGAAATTCTCAATTTAACAACAAACAAAAAAAACAAAAAAAAAACCCCACAACTGTGCAGAGCGATGAACCAACACAGGACAACTAACCCCATTACTGAGGAATGCATGGAGTAGGACATGATACAGGTTTGCTAAAAAAAAGTTTGATGAATTTTTCTTTACCCCTTTGGGGCCTGATTTACCCCAAATCTGTTTGAGGTTTTAAGCATTTGTACTCACTACCCCGTGTGGTAGGACAGTGCTATGATTCCCATTGTACAGGCACAGAGAGAGAACAGATCTCATAAAGCCCAAGCGAGTGACTTACACACACGACCAGTCCAAACAAGCTACCCTAACCTTGCTTTCAGGCATGCAAAATAACCAATGAGACTCCATGCTTAACAAGGAAAGTGGGTGAAAATGAACTGATAGTTGTCTTCCTTCCTGCTTGCTGGTAACAGTGCACACAGCGGCAGGAGTAGTCATTTTTACAGAGTTTCATTCAATACATTTCTATGCTGCACAGAAAGGAGGGAGCAGGGAGGAATGTGTCACATACAGGGTGTCTCTAAGCCACAGCGCCTCCTAGGGCAACACTGAAGGTGGTGCAGCTTACACACCACCCCTTTCTCAGGGCTATACCCAGAGGCACCAGCTTGACCTAAATATATGGCATTACTATTCTGCACACATTTGTTATAAGAAGTAAAATGAAGAGAGACACAGTCCCCATCTCCCAAGTGTATTTACTCTCTGGTTAATGCCTAATGGCAAATTTATCAAGGTTGACCCTCTGGATCAGGATTTGATTTGCGGTTGTAATCTAGGACATCCCTGGGGACAGCACAGTTGCAAAGCCAGCACTGCTGAGGTTCACCTTGATTCTAGCCACAAGCCAAACTTCCCCAGTAGAAATTCCAACCACAGGCTAAGCTGCCCCAGTAGAAAGCCAGTGGGGTAAGTTGTTGCACAGTGCAGTCCAGTCCTTGCCTGGTGTAACTGGACCTGGATTGCAGCAGGTTAGCCTGACCATTTGTATGTGTTCAGTGAGGGTGGGGGTGGAGATGGGAGCAAATGCCCAGTGCTGGTAGAATCTTCATTTTCAAAGCAGTGAAACCCTCACTCAGATCCTGCCCACTAACAAAGGGAGACAAAGGAGTTCAGATATCTTTCACTAGATAAGCTATTGGGGAGGGGATTGTTCATTGGTTTTATTTTGGTCTATTTTATATATATTTACTTGTGGTCCTCCAGTCCTCCCTGCCTGGAAAGTAGCTATGATTGGTCATTTTACCTTTCACTACTCCCAGGCCCTCGGCAATGATTCTGCACAACGGGCTTTTGATCTAAACGAGACGTGTGAATGGATAGAAAAGGATGGAACACTTGCCTGAAAATTAACTCCGTCCCACAAAGAGGAAAAGAATCCTCAAGTTGTAACGGAGTAGAATGCAGTCCCTTCCCGTGGGGTTAGGCACCTGCCTATAACTGCTGATTGTACAGCACCAGGTACACTGCTGGCACTATAGAAATAAAATAATAAATAATAATAATAATAACAACAGCAACAACAACTTGTCTTTCACTCCTCCTCCTCCCCGTTCTATCTTCTTGATCTATAATAATAGCTGGTTGGTAACTTTGGTATCTCTAGAATAGGATACCAGACAGAACAGGCCTGTGCTGGGAGCTGTCCCAAGTGCTGATTGAGAAGTTGAGCTGGTGGTGATCAGCCAAGGACAGAATCAATTGTGCAAAAAGGGAACCCGTTAGTCTGTTGCTTAGTGGGGGGAGCATCTAGTTCAGAGGTTCCCAAACTATGGGTCAGGACCTCAGGAGAGATCTCACCATCTGCAGATGGGGCCACAGCCCTAAACAGGGTTGCTACCCATCCCTATGTTGTATGGACAAACCATATTTCTCATAGATTTGGATGGGTTCTGGACCTATTTGCCTCTCTATGGCTACGGGATTGTTTGTATTTCAGCCTTTTCAGAGATGGCTGGCAACCCTAAAGCTAAATATTTTCGGATGTATTTTGTATGTCTTTTTTATTATCTAGGCGTCACATGATTATATTTAATGGGGCCACATGTTCTCCAGGTGCTATAGCCCATCAAAGTGCTGCCAAAGGAATCATCAGGACCCAGACATGAATGAGCAGCCCTGCTGTCTCTGTGCCACTGGATGAATCTGCAATGTCAGAGCAGCGTTGTTTCCTTCCACTTTGACTCTGTGTCATTCACTGGGGCCATGCCCCCATCCACTTCTGATTGACCCCCTGATCAGTATACTAGGCTGCCCAGGTCCCACAAGAATCCAGGAGGGGCAACTCTTTTCCTCTGCGTTTCCAGTCTGGTTTCTGCTCTTTCTCCTGTTGCTTGTCTTTGTTCTTGCCCTCATCACCAAACCTGTCTCTGTTCTAGCCTTTTGCCCCCGGGCCTTGCCTCTTGCTTCCCTTCCCTGACCCAGATCCAGACCCTGTGCTCGAACCTCCACCAGCAGCACACGTTTTGGAAGCCCCATACCCTGTTCCCCTAATAGAGATCTTACCTATGGTATTTATTAGCTTACTGCCAGGTGGCAATTACCAGTCACCATCCCCAAGCCCAGTAAGTGGCAAATTCCACCAATCCAGTCACTGATATATATTCTGTGGAAGGCATGAGAACAATGTCAGCCTCTTCATTCCATAATTTGTATGTTACAGGTTTGGTGCCGGTATCAGTTTGTGCAGGCAGACAGCTGAGAATCAATCTTCATGATCCTTTCCAGATTCCACTCCAGGGCAATGATGCATGATCTTGTCCCATTAGATTAGAGGGCTGGATGAGTAGGGTTCCCAAACCTTCCACCTTGACCCTATTCTAATGCCTTGCTCTGCAGCACTGAGTGAGTATAAATGTGTAATTAAATTACCTCCTTCTGATTTTACCTGGAGCTTGATTGTTTTTGCAAAGCAGAAAATGCATCAGAAATTAAATTCTAGATGCAGAGCGGCTAAACAACATCCTTGGGAGACAGCTAAGCAAAAAGAGATTGAGAAAGCAATCAGAGGAGAGGCTGCCTGACACACACAAAAAATGAATTACACAACAATAAAGCAACTGTTGAGACCAGGCCCCTAACTCCTTCCCAAGTTTAATAAGAGATTACAAAGCAGAGAAGTAATTAAGTTGTTGCTTTTTTAAGCATCTAATAGTTGCACTGAACATGCATCATGCAAACAACAACTGAGCTTCAAGTCCTGCATGACACCATTGGAATTCATCATGTTGACCTTCTTTGTCATGTAGAAGGTCTCCTGTTACCTAGTCCAATAGCCCAAATTGTGCCTTAACTTTCCAATGTCATTTGTGTCTCCATATAGTCATTGCAATCACATGGACTTGGTAGCACTCAAACTGGGTGATCATAAGAACTGCCAAGCTAAGCCAAACCAAAGGCCCAGCTAGTCCAGCATCCTGTATCTGATAGTAGGGATTGGTGAACAGAAAGGAGTTTGGAAATTTGGTTTGGTTCGGTTTGGCTTAAAATTCGAGTTTGGAAAATCGATTTGGTTCGGTTTGAAATTTGAGTTTGGTTCGGTCGACCGAACAGACCGAGTCCGGTCTGAACTCCAAACTTCCGAACCGCATTCGCCCATCCCTATCTGATAGTGGCCACTATCAGATGGTTCAGAAGAAAGCATAAGAACATAAGAACTTAAGAAGTGCCATACTGGGTCAGAGCAATGGTCCACTGAGCCCAGCATCTGTCTCCAACAGTGGTCAATTTTGGTTGCCTGGAGAAGTACCCAACAGGTCACTATGGGGCAATCCATTCCCTGTTGTTCAGTCCCAGCTCCTGACAGCAAGAGGTTACGTTCCCCAAACCTATCTGGTTAATAGCTGCTAGTGGACCTATCCTCCAGAAACTTGTCCAACCCTTTCTTATACGTAGTTATACTACTGGCCTTGACCACATCTTCTGGCAACAAATTCCACAACTTAATTGTGTGTTGAGTGAAAAAACACTTTATTTTATTTGTTTTAAATCTGCTACCAGTTAGTTTCATGGAGTGTCCCCTAGTCCTTGTCCTAGTACTATTTGAGAGGTTAAATAACCATTCTCTATTAATGTGTTCCACACTACTCATGATTTTATAAACTTCTATCATATCCCCTCTATGTCATCTCTTCTCCAAAATGAAGAGCCCCAACCTAACCACTCTCTCTTCATAGGGGAGTAGTTCCAAGCCCCTTATCATTTTTGTTGCCCTTCTCTGTATCTTTTCTATTTCTACTACAGCTTTTTTGAGATGTGGCGACCGGAACTGCACACAGTATCCGAGGTGTGGTCACACCATAGATTTATATAGGGCCATTATGGTATTCTCAGTTTTATTCTCTATCCCTTTACAAATAATTCCTAACATTCTGTTGGCTTTTTTGACAGTCGCCGCACACTGAGCTGAGGATTTCAATGTATTGTCCACAATGACGACTCCAAAGTTCTTTTCCTGAGTGGTAACTCCTAATTTAGAACCCAAGATGTGTACATAAAGTTCAGATTGTTTCTCCCTATGTGTAGCACTTTGCACTTGTCCACATTAAATTTCATCTATCATTTAGATGCCCAGTCACTCAGTCTCGCAAGATCCACCTGCAATTCTTCACAATCTGCTCGTGTTTTAACTACCTTGAATAACTTGGTATTGTCTGCAAATTTGATCACCTCACTCTTTACTCCCCTTTCCAGATCATTAATGAATACATTAAACAACACCAGTCCCAGAACAGATCCCTGGGGCACTCCGCTATTTACTGCTTCCTATCCTTTAGCCAGTTACTAATCCACAATAGGACACTGCCTCCTATCCATAGAAGAAGCTACAGAATCTTGTCTTATCACTGGTGAAGAAAACAATCTCCACTTGGAAATCTCTGGCCAACATGGGACATTGTATTGCACCAGGACATGTGAGGTCCTGCAGTGACTGAAAACTTTAGATACAAAATCGTTTCCAGGAACTGTTTTGGGCTTGATTTTCAATGTTGCCAAACCTGTGTCATCATTGACACATTAAACAAATCTATGGAGGACAGGTTCATCAATGGTTAGCTAGTATGGTCAGGGCGCAACTTCATGTCTCTACAAGACTGGACTGCCTGATGCTTGGAGTGAATTACAGGGGATGGATCACCCCATAATTGCTAAAGATAAAGATAGCTACACAGACAAATAGGAAGATATGGAGACGGACAGATGGAATGGGTAAGGTGGTGTCAGGCACTGGGTCAGAACTTGAGCAGAGTGGTGGCAGGATCCAACCAGGCATCCATCACATCAGAACTGGAACCAGGCAAGAGTAAGGACCAGGACCAGAAAAATCAGATCCAAATAGAATTGTGGTGGATCCAAACAGCATTATCAAAGCCCAGGTTCAGTTGTCAAAACTGGAGTCAAGCCAAACCAGATAATCAAGCCAAAGGACAATCTATAGAGCATAGTCTAAGGATTAGCTAGGGATAGTAGCTAAATAATCAGTTTGATACAGGTGAGAAGAGGAGGCAAGACTGGGAACAAGGGCTGAAGAGGGAATGTGGTTGGGGTGAAGAAGTGGAAAGGGGGAAGGAATGGGAGAAGGGCTGAAGATGAGAAAGCAGAGGGAAGTCGTCAGGAAGTCAGGTCGAGAAGAAGGCTAGGCAGCAGATTGGCGGGAACAAGAATCTGAGAGGCAGCCAGGCTGAGGCACCAACAGACCTAGGCCTATGCATCGTTCCACCTGGATTCCACTTCCTGTCAGGTGATTTTTATCTGCAAAAGGGCCCAGTGGGTGGGGTGTCCTATTAGACTGGCAAGGATGCTGGAGCACAGCCTAATAAGCAGGAGCCAGAGCCTAAATCAGGGCCCTGGTGGTATTGCAGGCCCTGGTGGTATTGCAGAACGGGCTTCCTTCTCCAGGGTCCCAAGGCTGCTGTGTTGGTTCGGATTCTCAGCCCAGACAGGAGAGATGGATAAATAATATACCAATAGGAGGGGGGTGGGGGTGGATATAGGGATGCAGGAATGGGTAGCTGTGCAGGCAGACTGGTAGGTAGGTAGGTACAGGGAATGGATTGATAGATGATGGAGGAAGAAGGGAATGGATAAATATGCAGATGAAGAGATGGATAGATATGCAGGTAGACTGACAGACAGGTAGATGTGGGAGTGGATAGGGACAGACAGTTCTAGAGAGATACAATGTTCTAGTCTGTGATGATGCAAAGGTGATGTGACATCAAACTCCTCTCATCACATGACATGACATTTTGCCTTCCTGTCTGCACAAAATGCAAAACCTAAATAAGCATCTGCAGGGATAGATTAAATAATTCCTCAAATGCTGCCAGTCTGTGGGCCGATGCACTGAAATAAAGAGGGAGATTATGTCTTTCCTGCCAGTCCCTGTGATTAAGGCATCTCTTTCAGAAACCGCATGGCATATTTTATATTAATTTGCTTAAAATTCTGATCCCGTCAACATTTTTTCTGGGTATTTAAACTGTAGCTCATCTTTGAGGCTAAAATGCCATCAATTAATCATCATTTGGCTGCTTTATGAGTGAGTGGTTTACAAAATGGATGGGAAAATACTCCTTGTCGGCTGGAATGATAACCCACTGGGCTCTTGGGGATTTAATTTCCGGCGCTCCATCTTTCTTGAGGGTGACGTTCCCAGCCCAAGATAAATTACCTGGATAGTCTTCAAAATAAGGGCCAGATCCCACCAACCAATAGTATGGAGTAAGGACCTGTATCTGCTATTAGGAATAACTAATACAGTTAGTTATGAGGAGAGGCTGTAAAACTTGTGTTACACATTGGAGGCCCAGTAACTCTGAGATGAAAGCCTCCTCCTGGATTCTTTTGTAAAACCATTGGCATCACATACAACAAGGACCTCAAGAAACCTGACCCGTGACCCACCTTCTATAGTTCTGTTCCTCATATTACCTCTCTAAAGTAGTCTTTGTCTAAATAAATAACTCTGCTCTTAGGGCCAGATTCTGGCCTCCAATCCATTTTCTAGGGCCAGAAAGGAGGTGTAAAGGACTATGCGTGTTAATAGATGTGACAACAGAGCACTGCCGTCACAACATGCCAGCAACACAATCCCAACCGGGTCTGCCAGCATAACATATGTGCCAGCAGATGGGCTGCTGGGGAGGGCGGGGAGCCACACAAATTAGCGGCCAGCCCACCACACCCAGCGCCCTGCCGTGACAGGCCGTCATGGCAGACCCAATCCGGGCTGGGTCACAGCGGACCATAACAAACATTATAGCTTGCAGTGGCCCGATGAAGCACATGTCCGGGAGCAATCCCGGGCAAACATCAGGTGGGACACTAACAAATGTGACAGTGGCTCGTGGGACAAAAACGGTCCACCACCATTCTTGTTACCGCCCTAAAACAGAATTCCCTTTCCACAGGTGGAGGATAGGTCTACTGTATGTAGCCCTACACGATCTCCACCCCACCCCCTTTGTCAGAAGATGAGGAGGCAGCATTGTGATGAGAGGAAATGTGCGGCAATGGGAGGAGAGGAGGCTGTAGCAATATTTGCTATGGATATTCAGGCCTACTGACCAGCCCACAAGCCACCATGGGAAAAGTTCAAACTAAAGCTGAAGCAAGCACCTTCAGCAAATACTTGATTAGACAAATACGTCTGATTTTATTTGAATCCAATAAATGGGATATTTGGCAGATATCTACACTGGATATTTCAGTCTGGTTTTTCGGTCATTTTAGTATGTTGGCTATGAAACAAAGTAACTGAAATGACCAAAAGAGTCAAACCAAAATAGTTGAACAAATAAATACAAATATCCATTTTGGTTGCAGATATCATTGGATATTCAGAGGGCTACCCAGAAATGAAAATAACATCTGTGAATACAAAATCGACTATTCGTTTCAGCTTTATTAAAAACAGTGCTTGCCCCATCCCCAGCAGCTTCATTGCCCTGTACTGGGCATTCATTACTGAGCCCTGAGCCTAGTCGGTTGTGTGGTTTCTGTAAGGGATCTGGGAAATGATACAGGTGCCCCAAAAGGAAGCAACTGGCTGTAGTTCTTCCCAGCTCACTTGCTCTTCATGCCAGTCCAGAGGATGGAGCCCTGATTCTCCTCATTCATTCGTGTGAGGCACAAGGGTGCAGTAGACACAGTGCCTGGAGGTCGTGCTCTACAGTTCCTAGGTTTTGTAGCACAGGGGCCAGCAAAGCTTTTTGTGCATGACAAAATGGCTTCCTTTATGTAGGTCTGTCCAGACCATGAAGCACTTAAGGTCTATAATACGCTGGCCACATAAGAGACAAAATTCCCATCTGGAATCTGAAAGCATAACCTCCTGGTTCCCTGCTCGGCAGCTGTGTCCACATATTTAAAATGCAGTGACATCATGGCAGGCTCCTAGTGGAGCATTTCCCTTCATATATTTACATTTTTAGCCGTATGAAAACGCATGCAAATCTATGGTATCTCGTTTTTGGAACTTTAATCTGGCAACCCTATTCCTCACTTCATCAAGGTGGGTTTCAAAACTATGTCTCCCAGTGTACAGGTCCTAATCCACAGCGCCATACTTCCTCCCTGCCTGGATATTCAAAGTAAGGAGGCACATCGTAGCTGTCGGAGAGCAGGTTTACTTCCCTGAGTGTCTTCTTTATGGCCAGTCTTAGCCTGCTGCTTAGCACTGCAAGCTACTGCAGCTCAGCGCAGAAAGTCAGTCGTGCGTTTTCATGGTGCTTGAGGGTAGGGGTCGAAGGGGTGTCAAAAAATAGAAAAGCTGCTCATTATTGCTGGTAGGTAGATATTTATGCAAAATGACCTGACAAATGCAGCGAGCGATGGCAGGCGTGCAGATGTGGAATCCATCTCACAAAGCAGAGAAGCTGCTGTCAGAACCACCTAACGTGATGGGCCATCTCCTAATTTCAATTTCCCTTTGCTCACCTGACTGCAGAAGCCAGTTTTCGGTGCCTGCATCTTCCACAAACAAGGCTAATGCTCTGTTTTGTCTCTTCCCACATTGCGGATTTATGGCTTTGCAAGTATTGCTAGAGTCCACTTATTCATTTCTTTCAAGAGGCTATTAAATATATTCAGTCTTTTTTTTATTATCACAAAGACCTGCTTTCTGAAATATCCATTGTTATTTACAAGAAGCCTTGGCTACCACTTGAAATTCTCAGTAAACAGCAATCCTCTTAATGGAGGTGGGACCCAGACTGAAATACATCATTGGTGAGACTCAGGTTGGGCAATCTTCAGGAAGTATTGATGGCACAGCAGGAGTGACCAAGATGACCTTTTCTTCCCTGCCAGTAGATCATTCCAAACCTTGCAGTTTTTGTATGGCTTCCTAGAGGAAATTCTTACCTTCCCAAGAGAAGCTGCCTTGAAATATTTCCTCAAAATAAATTTTCAATGAAAAATCTGGTTGTGAAAGAATTTTAGTGAAATTTCATGGCCCTTTCAAAATTTGTTTTAATTTTCTTTTTTGCAACAAAATCCCAGCTTCACAAAAAGCTTCCAAACATCAAAAATGCTGAAAATGTCAGCATTTCATTTTCAACAGTCTGGGCATTTGGTATCAACAACACTGAACCATTACAAAAAAAAATAATCAGAAATGACGGTGAAAAATTTAAAGAGTTCCATTTTGATTTGAAAATTACAAATGCAATTTTGAATTTTTTCACAATCAAAAAGGCTGAGATACCAAACTGTGATTTGGGATCCCAAGCGAGATACTCACCACATGTTCAGATGAGTCTATGATCCTAATTGATGTTGGATAGGGCTTTACATGTCTGCTGTCTGGGGATGCAGTATAATATTTAAGTCTCAAAATGTGGTCACCTAGGCAAAGATTTTGGGAATCACTGGCATATGGGAAGGGAGAGCATTTTGTCATCACTAGCATTTCTGTTTCTAATGAATCCAGAAAGGCCCAGGGGGAAAAAGCTAGTGAGAAAACAGGGTGTTTTTAGACAAGCACCTCCACACCTACCAATCACCCCCCATCCATCATGTATGGGTGAAAACAGACATGACGCTAACCACCCTTAACCACCCTTGGTGGTCACTTATGCATGTTGCAGGGCTGCATAGGGCACCAATGGGTGAAACAGACATGACGCTAACCACCCTTTAACCACCCTTGGTGGTTATTTATGCATGTTGCAGGGCTGTATTGGTGCCCTATGCAGCCCTGAAAAATGCATAAATAACCACCAAGGATGGTTAAAGGGTGGTTAGCGTCATGTCTGTTTTCACCCTATGTTACAGGGTTGGACTGGCGCCCTATACAGCCCTGTGACATGAATGATGGATGGGTGATTGGTGGGTAATGGGTGGGGAGGCGCTTGTCTAAAACACCCTTAGTCTCAAGAGATTTTCACACCCAGTGCAACACAGAAACAGTTGAAGAAAC
Organism: Sphenodon punctatus; assembly: GCA_003113815.1. NCBI lineage: Eukaryota > Metazoa > Chordata > Lepidosauria > Sphenodontia > Sphenodontidae > Sphenodon > Sphenodon punctatus. The sequence goes on from QEPC01003095.1 coordinate 1,637,480, forward strand.
AGCCAAATCTTGGAGTGATTTGCCATGTTGCTGGTGTGAACAAGAAAGAAATGGCTGTTTAGTGTTTACATCTCATGAAAAATCACGACAAACAGCAGCCTCCCCTGAAGTATAGGCTTGAAGCTAAAGTAAGGACAGGGGGATTCAGAATTCTCTCCTCCCCACCCCCACAGCCTCTGCTAAGTAGCAATTCCTAAGATGTCTAAAACAAAGGGGTTTGGCGGAAGGAGTCTAGAGACACATGAACAAGATGCCCCTAAACTGCCCTGGACACATTAGTTGTGAGCTAAGTGACTGCAGCTTTATTGGCTGCCTCCATGGCTACACATACAATACTTGCCCACCTCTGTATCCTTCCTGTCCATATCCTTCCCATAAGCTGTGATTGACCATATCTAGAGTTGCTACTTCCTGAAAACTCTGCTGTCCCGAAGTGCTGCTTGCGGGATAGATCGTTCTGGAAGAAACAGGTTTTTCTGTCTGTGCTGTTGGTATTCACAACAAGGATGCTTGGGTGGCACTGTGGACCTCTGTGAGATAACACCCCTCTCCATTCTCTATAACAGAACGTTGCTTCTGAGAGTCTCAACTCTTACATATCACACTGTGCTATCCCTCTCCATCCATCGCCCCTGAGCCAAGCAGCAGACTCTTCTGTGCTCACTTCTGATAGCCCCACACAGGGCAGAAAGCCAGCTCAGATGGCGCAGAGAGATGCAGGAATTTCACTTTCCATCTTTTCTTCTATTTTTCAGGCATTTCAACTTCTCCAGGCGTGACTGGGTGCTAGGGCAAGAAGGGAGCGGAAAGAGAATACCCGATGGCAGCTGGCACTGGAGTCAATGACAGAGAAGGAGGAGAATCCGATGACCTCACACACATGCACTCAAACACACATGCCAGAGAATGTTCCTAACACACATGGCCAGGAGCACAGCCACTCTACTCAGCTCAGGGCTTGGCCTACAGGGAGAGTCACAACATTTGACTGAAATTGGGATTTTGAGTTAATTAAATAAATGTATATGGCCAGGTAGTGGGCTCTTCTTTCTGTTTAACCCAGGTTTGTTGGAGTTTAAGCCCAAATGTGATTAGGAACTGGTTTAAGTCATTGTCCTCACAGAGGTTCGCATTCAATTATCCAAATGAGCTCAAAAATGAATGCAGATGATCCCATCCATAGGTTTGACACTCAGAATGTTATAATTGGGATCATGTGTCTGCGCATTCTCATACATTCCTACAGCAACTTCTGTCTTATAGCATCTCAATCAAACCTTTTCGAAGACTGGCAAGGTGCTCTGTTTGTTACAAGTTCCTGCTACTCAGAGCCATGCTGGAGGCACAAGATTGTGCTTCTCTCCCACTACAAATATACAGAAGTCACGTCACTTCCCCCCATGGAAATTAGATCTGGTTTGAAGGTTTTCATCAAAACTGAATTTTGCTGAAAAAACAGGACTTTCTAAATGAAGTTTCTAAAAAAACTGAGTGTGACAAAAATAATGGAATTTCAATATCTCATGACGACAATGTCATATCAAAATGTCAGTTTTTGAAGGAATGAAATTTTGCAGGAAATTTCAGAATTTTGATTTTCAAGTATGAAATTTTTCACAAAATTTCCCTTTTTGACCAACCCCCAACAATAATGCTACCATGTCTGCTGTGACAAACGACTGCTGTTGAACAGAACACAGCTGCATGTTGTAGCAGTTGGTGTCAGAAAGTGGACGCATGCTTCATATAAGAACATAAATGCCACATTGGGTCAGACAATGGTCCATCTAACCCAACATCCTGTCTCTGATAGTGGCCAATGTTGGTTGCTTCAGAGAAGTGCACAACATAATGATCCACTGCCTGCTATATTCTCTCTCAGGCCCCACTGGGCAGAAGTCTCACCCCCTGACCAACTTGACTAACAACAGTATATTCGAATACAATAAGTGTTGTGTATACATAGCATATACTAGCATAGTACATACTGTATGCACGTTTATTTACAACATTAAATTCCATCTCTGACACGCCTGCATCTCACAGCTCCTGGCAGGATTTCAAGACAGACTATAAACCGACTGAGTTGGGTGCTTGTGGGTGTCAAAAATATCCCCCTGCCAGTGGTATTTTTGTTCCCATAGTTACTAATGTACTCCAGATGGGAGAAAGACAAAGATTGCTTTAAAAAAGAAAAGAAAATTTGCATGCAAAATATACAATCAAAACTAGTGGCAGCATCAAAACATTTGAGGATCCGGGGTGAGGATCCTAATTGTTTTGGAAAAGCTGCACAACCAGCATAGGTCTCTCCACTGGCCGCAATCCCAAACGGGATCCACGCAGGTTCCACGCAGCACAATATGCTCTCAACAGACATGCATGCAGTTTGCGCGGACATGCATGCGCGGGTCGCACACGGCATGCATGGGATTGGCCCCACTGTCTTTGAGATTAGCCCATATATGGAGGAAGGTTTATTGGAGAGGTGGGAACGAGGGTACAGCAGAAAGAGAGGTCTCCTGTAAAACCACAGAGCTCCATCTCCTTCTGAATCATTCAGAGGGAAACCCCTCAAAAACAACAGAGGCTGAACAGATTAGCACCTGGAACAAGGCAGTGGAAATCCTCCCGAGTTCTGCTCTAGTCTCAGCCCAGTCACTGACTCCCCATGTAAACTCCCAAAACTCTTTGTGCATCCTCTAACGAAATAGACCAGATGTGGTCAAATTATGACTTGCGAGGTGCATGCAGCTCTTGGGAAATTCAAGTGCAGCTCTTAGCCAAGGTTGATCCTGGGGCCCCTTAATGGTCCTGTGTCTTAGCTCTTTACCAATCACAAAGAACCAAACACAATGAAAGAGAGGCAGGAAGATGCCAATTCTTAGCCCTAGAGTGTGGTGCTTGGCTCTTGGGGTTGGAAACTTTGGCCACCTTTGGAATTCACTTATCTCCTTGGAGGAGGAGGCAAGACTGAGCATGTTTTTCTTTGAGATTCTCATAGGGATGGTCAAGCAAATGTGTGCAACTCCTACTGACCCACTGGAAATCCACAGGTATCTCTTAGAGCAGAATGGGGTCTTATTAATGAAAAACATGCATATCCCCTTCCAGCACATAGCTAGTGCCTGGGCACAAATGGAGGGGACTATGGCTCTGGGATCTTCTCTCTTGACCCTAAGACACTCCCCAGGGCAAATTCTGCAGTACAGTGAGCTCATGATCCTTTGATTCTGGGCACAGCTTGCTGCCTGCTCAGGGATCTCTGGGTCAGAAGGGAGGACAGAGGAGGGGGATATGGGTCTGGAGGTCCCTCCCCTCCTACATATTTCACCACTGAGTTGCAGGAAAGGAAGAGAGCTAGGGGAGGGGAACAGCCCTTGCATGAGCCAGGTGGGGAGCCTCAAGGTGCAGAGCTTCTGGGTGTCCAAGTGTCCTCCTCTTAGCTAAATGTCCTGCCTAGAATTCTCCCAAAGAAATTATTCTTAGCCAGGTGTAGAACAGGCCACCCTTCTCTCCCCCCCGCATTCCTATATGCAAGGCAGTCTGTATAACCTGTTAGCTTAACAACTCTCAGCCTAACTGGTTGCTCCCTGCAGCCAGGTACTGCTGCTGGCGAACCCTCTCGTCAGGCATCCGTGAGCATGTCCCAGTCCTGCAAACAGCAGCACGGTGCCTCTCTGCAAATGAAAGGGGGAACTGGCAACAATGCGATTTTCAACATCTGAATGCAATAAAGGCAGCCTCGGTGCTCAGACTGTAACAAAGGACAAGGCTTCCCTTCTCAGGCCCACGCCGCTGAAACAGCTGGGCCAGTTAGGGGGGCATGGTCAGAGATTAGCATCACTTGGAAACCAAGAAATATGCCTGTGTCTAGATGACAAGCTGATGCTAGGAAAGGGATTGATGAAGGCTGCATTTTACGTACGGTGCCCTCTGCTGGCCTGTGGTTGTCAGCTCAGTCCCAATTCCCATCTGCGGAGCGGACTCATGTTCAAAAGTAGATGCATCGATTTGCCAGTGAAGCACACAAAAGTGGAGCCTCATTGCCATAGGAACAGAGCTCCTCAGAGTCATTGATGATTTTTATCCTCATCGTCTTTTCACCCTTCAGGTGAAGAACAGAGTTGATAAAGTGATTTGCCCAGGAGGGAACTGAACCGGAGTGTAGCTAGGGTTGGAATGGGCCCTGGTGCAGACGATGACATGCCCCACCCATCTGCACCAAACAGAAATACATGGCACAGCTATACTATATGTGCAGGTGGTGCACATGAGCCCACCGACTCATGGACCCTGGAGCAATTGTCCCCCCCCCCGTACATCCATCAGCTACACCCCTGAAGGGAACCCAGGCACCATAAATCAATGGCTTGCCCAATGCCCACTAGAGTGGCCTCCATTGTTTAACTCACCCACAGCTGGGGTTCCATAGGGAAATCTGGACTGGAGTGGGAGGACAGTTTGCGTCACAGCTCTCGAGCACCCATGCTCCTTCTGACCAGTTCAGTGACCTTCATTGGTGTCATTGATCTCACCCTTACAACATCCCTGAGCAGCCAGTGCAACTGAGGGCATGGGGGTCCACAGTAATAACATGCAATAGGGGTGATTTCCCACTCTCAGAGTTCTGGCATCTGAGTTCCTCTTTGTTCTGGCATCTGAGTGAACAGGATTTGTCCTGCTAGAAGAACAGCTCCACAGATTATGTGCGGGAGGAAATTCATTTCTGACCTCCACTCTGCTCCCCCACTTGATATTTTCCTCTGCCTGTTAATGCCCTGGAACATTCCTTCAGATGTCACTCGAGATCTTGCACTAACTCATTCCTGCAGGTTTGGGTGGAAGAAAACCCCCATCGGATTCACTGGAGCTGCCTTAGGAACCTTTGGGGAGCTGCATAGGAACAGGCTGCCCAGTCTCCCAAGCCAGCTGCCTGAGAACTGGCTGCTTTGTGTTTGTGGTATCGCAGTCAGAGTCCAGTCCCCAGGCAACCCAGCCAGAAAGTGTTCTGTCTACAAAGCATTAGCTGATTAGGGTGAGCTTCATCTGCACCAAGACACACCCCACCCCCTGCAATGAGCACTCTCTGCTAACAATCAAATCTGTCCGCTTTATGCCACAGACTTTGGGAAACTTAGTAAACCAGCACTTAAATATTAAAGATGGTGAAAAAGAACAAGAAAAACCCACTTTGAAAGAATAATAATTTTTAGAAACTGGATTTCTACAGCAGGAACTTTTTTATTAGGTTTCTGAGATTTTTAGATCTGGTTCCTATCCCACATAAATCTCCAGGGAAATTATTCCTATGAACTTGCCAGGGTAAAAATATTATTCACGGCATCAACCAAATCCTGCTTCAGAAACTTCAGACACCACTGTTTGGAAAGTGAAGTAGCCAAGCCAAGGTCATTTGCAACCACAATGGTAAAAACAGACGTGGAGCCGGGATGGCAGCTCCCAAGCCCAGCCCCAGAAACCACAGCGGGCACGGCCCAGACCATGTTGGGGCACCAGACAAATATGTCCATGGCCAGAGAGTCGTCCCGCTGCCCATATGGCCCAGCGGCTCAACGAACCTGCGGCTCAGCGGCTACGGCCCTGCCCTGCTCCCAGAGCCCTGCCTCTGCCATGATGGACAACAATTGGCAGCCAATGACAGGTAGTCATGGCAGCTGGCCACAGCAACCCCCTACCCGCAGCAGGTAAGGTGGGCCAGAACAGATGTGCTGGGCCATTGTGAGCTGTGTTGACGTGTCGCGTGGGCGGCCCATAGACTGGGCTGTGACTCTGAGATTTTCTAAGGACACAGCCAGGGCTAGTTGCCTACCTGCCCCAGGGCAGTCCTGGGATAACATCTAGTGTCGCCAAAACAGACATGCTGGTGGCTCCCAGGCCACAGCAGGCCACTGTTAACTCTCTTTTTATCCAATCTTCTTGAAGCACAAAGGATGGAGGACACCAGATCTTCAGACACGTAGAACAAGCTATATCCAAAACTCTGGGACATGCTTTGAAAACGCCTCCACTAAGAGAAGAAGTGTGCCCACTCTCAGACAGGATACTGGGCTAGATGGACTATAGGTTTGGCCCAGTATGATGGTGATAGGTTTGGCCCAGTATGATTATGACCACTCTACCTAGTAGCCATGGGTGGCTCTACCTTCCCCAAATGTATCTAATTCTTTTTTGAATCCTGTAATACTAAAGGCCACTCTTTTCGTCCTTTTGAGTTTCGGTGTCTGTGAAATGAAAGCTCCTTGTATCTAATTAGAGAGATGTCAAGAATTATTATAATCATCCATAACAAAAAACAATTACTTGTTACTCATGTTTACCAAAAATTACTTTAAAATTAATAAATACATTTTTAAAAAATGTCTGCTCAACTTAATTGCTAGAAGGAAAAAAAATAATGAAGATATTTATCCTGCCAAGGGAAGTGAAGTCAATTCATTTACTTGGCAAATGAACAAGTTAGTATTTAATTATTATCAGCTCTGAAGCACGACAGCCAATGGCTTGTACGACAGAAAAATACTTTGATGATTGTGAAGAATCTCAGATATTAATTTTTGGTAATGAGGCCTACTTTCCCCACATCTCCCTCATTCCCCAAGTGTTCTAATCTCTTGAAGATCACACACAACAATATCCACACCTTTGCTTCTTGGGGGGGGAAATGACAATGCTTCCTCTTTAGGAAACGAGGGCAGAGTCACAGGGAGAGGAGACATGGCATCAAATGACACACCAAGAGTAGACAAAGATATGAACTAACTACCCAGTGAGTGGCAGTCTATACCACCAACAGGTGGTACCCATGCTCCCATTGCCCTCCAGGCATCAGCTGGGCTTCTATGATCCCTCTATCATAACGATGCAGGATTAACTGGGAGAATATCCTACGTTCTGGTGCTTTAAATAAGGAATATGCCCTGTTCTAATGTCGTCTCTTGACTCTTCCCACTTCTGCCTGACCACACCCCTTTCCCCATAAGCAAGGATGCTATATGAGAGAGGTAGAGAATGTTCTCCCTCTTGCAGGCCACTTTGAAAGTTTGTACAAGTTCCACAGGCTGTAGAGGAGTTGGGGGAGGGTGCTTAGGGGTGTGATCAGATGGAGGAAGGAAGAGGTGGTGTAGAGGCTAAGTGGACCTGGACCAGGAGGTAGGGGGAAGCCCTGTTGTTCAAGTCTTGCCATAGCCAGAAACTCGCTGGATGACCTTGGGCCAGTCACAATATTCTCTCAGCCTAACCTACCTCACAGGGTTGTTGTGAGGATTAAACATTGTGTTAATTAGTTCTATGTGGAGCACTCCAAGTGCCATGGCGGGGGGGCACTATATCAAAATTATTATTAAAAATAAGATGGATCTGTGTGCCACAGATTCCTCCTCTGCGCGTGTGTGCATGTCCTCATCTCCACTCCCATCTCCTGAGCTCACTTTCAGTGCTTGATGGTAGGGACTGGATCCATGGGCCAGATCCAGGAACTGGAGAGGGATCAAATAATAAAAACCAGTCACAGGCTGGATTTGGACCACAGACTAGGGGTTCCCCATCCCTGCTGTATAAAAATGATTAAGCACCACTACAACAGTTGTGCGATAGTCCCTATCTGCGCCCACACACTGGGGATTGAACCAGGGATCTCCAGAACTAAAGACATGAGTGGCTATAACTGGAGCTAACGATCCTAACTCGCTGTAGCTGGGTCAAAGTAGAATTATGTCTACACTGCAGACTGGGTACAATCTAGGGCACATACTCCACAGCTCACACATGGCCAGTGCCCAAAGCATGACAGCCCTCTTGCTCCCTCTCTGTACTTTTGACTGCATAGTGAAGTCTAATCTTGACCAAAAAAATAAACAGCTGCTAGGCCAGGTCAGGGTTTAGGGCTTTCTGCTGAGAGAAGAGGAAGGAGACGAAAGGCTGAGGGCTGCATGGAGATTGGCACAAGTGGGTTTCTTGCAATGAAGTTATCCCATGTGGTATAAAAATAAAAAGAGTGACATATTGGTGCAATCTGTTCAACCAAAATAAAAATTTCCTTGAAAGCGCCTGTTGCCGTCACTGCAGTTCACAAGCCTCATACCTTTGCCATTATCGACGGGGAAGGATGTAAAGCGCTGTGACATGTTCCCCAGAGAGAAGACATGCTCCCAATAGCAATAGGATGTCTCGGGCTCATTTGCATTGTGCCGTGGCCTTGTTCTTACAAATAAAATACAGCCGCACTGTTGTACATGGCCTTTTCCAGAGCTGGGTCAGAAATGTGCTTGGATCCGCTCACAGGTACGGTGCCCACAGGGGGCTGAAATGCTTGGTCTGGACGCTACACAGAATGCTTAGGCAGCTGGCATGGTGATACTATTGCCTCTCATGCTGACCAGAGCATTCTCACCATTTTTTTCTCTCTGTACCTGCCTGCTCTCTCGTCTTATAGTCTCTTTGTCAGATCTCTGGCACAGGGACCATCATTCAGTTGTGTAGCTATACAGGGCCTAGCACAATGGGACCACGCTCCATGTGTAGGTCCCTTTGGCACCTCCACAAGTTCACCACAAATATAATAAAGACCACAGAAAGGATGGCTTTGTGGGTGGGATACCGAACTGGGATGCAGGAGTTCTGGGTTCGGTTTCAGGTGTCTCTTCGCTTTCTTGAATGACCTTGTGCAAGTGCTGTGTTGCCCCTCTCTTGTTAATCACCCGGTGTAGTCTAGTGAATAAAGTTGAACCTGGGAGACCATGGTTCAAATCCTTGGAAAAGTCACTGTCTCTCAGCCTCAGTTCCGCACCTGTAAAACAGCAATGTATGTACCCCATTTCTCTCTCCCTATGTTCCCCTTCCATTCTGCACTGGAAGCTCCTCAGAAGCAGGGACCTGATGCTAATTACAACTGTCTGTCCAGTGCCAGGCAAGTTGCTGGTGTCAAATCGTTCTGGAGTAGTGGCCAGCCTTCCTGCTCCAATGCCTGGGCCTACCTTAGGCCCAGTTTTGCCCCTCAAGAGGTTTCTCTGTCCTAGCCAAGCTCATGCTCCTGGTAAGCCCCTGCCTTACCAATCTGATTGGCTAGTAGCCAAGATATGAACCTGGTTGATGGTAGCAGAAAGCTGGTTGGAGCTCACTCCTCTTCCTATCTTGTGCCCAGCCCCAGTCCCGTTGTTCAAGTCTTGCCATAGCAAGAAACTCACTGGGTGACCTTGAGCCAGTCACAATATTCTCTCAGTCTAACCTACTTCACAGGGTTGTTGTGAGGATTAAATGTTTTGTTAATTAGTTCTACAGTGCTCTTGTTTATGCCCCCCTGCCATGTCACTCTGAGTGTTTCACATAGTGCTCTTGTCTTGCCTTGTTCCCAGTCCTGCCTCTTCTCTAGCCCCTTGCCCTCAGCCTTGCCTCTTCTTTCCCGCTCCTATCCTGTCTCCCCAGCCCTGATCCCAACTCCCCATTCTGGCCCTAATCCTAACCCTTTGGCCATCCCCAATGACCACCTGTTTCCCAGAAGCCCCCTCAGCCACAGCCCCTTACAGCTAGGGTTGCCATAGAAGCAAATTTGTAGAGAACACTTACGAAAAATTCAGGCTGCAGGGCTGCACTGGCTCCAGTTGGAACCAATGTAGCCCTGCAACCTGTATTTCTCATAAGTGTCCTCTAAAAATGTGCATATATGGCAACCGTACTTACAGCTGATGCTATAAATGACAATGATATCGCTACTCCAGGAGTGGAAAAATCAACCGTGCTCCACCCCAGAAGTCCCTGCATTCTGAAGATGGGCAAATGAATCCTTTCACATGGCACTGGCACTACCCATTCACTTGTTTTCTCCCTGATGCCAACTAAAGATGAAACAAAAAGATGCATTTAATTTGTATCTTTATGATCTAACTGGAAGAAACAGTCTGGATTTTGTCATGCAAGCACCAATATATCAGCTGCTTAGGCACTAGAAATTAGCATTCAGTCTGTTCACATCCCTATGCGCAATTATCATCAGCTCCAATGGATAGTGACCACTGAAACATCCAGTCGACAAATCCCTTGTGTTTTCCTGTCTGCTGCATGCGTTTAACTTTGGCTTTGCGGAAGTAGGTCATATCCTCTCTCCCCGCACCCCGGTGGCGTTAGGCAGCACAGGTTACACACTCCTCGGGATAAAGCTCTCAGATAGCAGAACTGCTGCGAGGGTGTATTTGAGGCCACCAACCTGTTTAACAAACTACTGCTGCCCCTGGAGCAATGAGACGTTTAAGAAACCAAGGCACAAATTACAGCCCACTGTGACAAACAGCTTTTGGCAGGGAACTGCCGCAGACACTGACAGAAGCATTTTGGGGGAAACCAAGGCCTCCAAATCCAAGCAGCATGCATAGGAGTGCGAACCACTAGAACGCTATTAACCACAGTGCTACACTCTCCATCCTGCAGTGCTTTTGCAAAGAAGGGCAGCGGCAGCCTATTCACTTTGCAGGTGGAGAAATTGAGACACAGATGTGACTTGTCCAAGGTCATCCGCAGCAAGGAAATGGCTGAATGGCATCTCGATCCAAATCCCAGGACTTCTGCGTTCCAGTCCAGTACTCAATCCACTGGGATACACTTTTCCTCGTAGCTCAAATTTGTGTCTTTTATGATACAGCTCACAGAACAATGCACATCCATTGCCTCCCAATGACAAGTCATTTTCATAATGATAATCACAGCAGCATGTGTCCCTTTGGAATCATGAATTTGTATGTTACAATCGACCAGGGCATGGCCTGAGGATAGCAGTGCTTCTCCTGTCTAAATACTAACCCACACTCCAAGCGCACACACATACATGTGCCTGTGCACACGCACGCGTGTACGCACACACACACACACACACAAAGCGGTTTGTGCAGTCTCTTCTATAAGCTATAACTTCAGCCACTTGCTGTTGGGAATCTGCTTTCCCCTCTCCTTGTCAGGTTATGTTAATTGTTCCCCCCTTTTCGTAAGGAAGTTCAAGATCATCTCTGCGCCTCATGCCAGCTGCTCAGTTTAACATGCGCTCAGGCTTTGGGGAGTCAGAGACTTTGCAAGGTTTGTTAAGGCTGAAATGAGACATTGCTGGTTTTATTAGCTGAACTGCAAGAAAAGCTCGGAAAAAATCCACAGAATCAATTCAGTGCAAAACTTAATGTTCGATTCGGTTATGTTCACCTTCTGCAAACTTCAGAGATTTACTGACACTACAAGGTCAGTTGGGCTAGCAGTTCCAAAGGAGTTTGAGTGAGGTGTTTAAATTCCCATGGGGCTTGAACAACCAACTAACTCCCCACGGTTCCTTTGAGAAGTCTAAGAGCAAATTTGATTTTCAGTTATAATACTGGAAATTCAAAATGTGTCAATTATATGCATCATTCAGTCAGGGATGAGGACCAAATGAATCAACCCTAAAAAGAAAAAAATATTAAGTGTTACAACTGAATATACAGTTTAGTATTTGCTATAGGGGAACATTTCAATTTTAAAAATTTAAAACCAACTCTGTATGCTGTATATTATGATTAGAGATGAGCCAACAAATATTTAATGCAAACTGGTTATTTGGCAAATCTGGCTGATTTGCAAATGTGTCCGTAAATAGCTCGTACTTCCCCTTACCACAGTGCCTAGACTTTCTAATCGTCATAGGTGCCTATATGGCAGGGGTAGGGAAAGTTCCAAAGCCTAAGAGCTGCATGTGACAATGTTCATATTACCGAGAGCCTCGAGACACTTTACATCAATCTCGTCTTCCCCCAATCCTAAGGACAGAGCCGTATGGCTTCCACTAGCTCCTCCGTCCCCCCCATTAAAGCTCTGGCTCCCGGGCAGTCTGGGGGTTTCAGGAAGCAGCAATAGTGGTACGGGACACACACACTCTCATGATCCCATAGCCAAAATGGGAGCTCAGCTTCTCTCGCTCCTGAGGGAGCTGCATGGATGCTCCGCCAGGCAGCCACTTCTGGAGTGAGCTGCAGTACAGGTGCCCGAGAGCCACACGGGCCCCCCAAACTGCTATTTCCCCACCTCTGTTATATGCTTTTCACTGCAATGGTATTATCTGAGCACCTTGTGATTATGAATGGATTTTTATCTTCACCACATGCCCGTGAGGTTTTGAAGGATAAGGACTAATCCCCACTGGCAGGGATTCAAAACTGAAGACACTATGGAGCTGTGGGGTGTTTGTTCTATGGAGCTTCACAGAACTGGGGTGTCAAGAAATTTAGGAACTCCCTGGCAATACGTTAGACTAAGAGGTGGATTTCCAAAGGCAGAACTGACAGAATCATCCTCACGCTTTTACATCAGTGCTCAGACCCACTGAAATGAATGGGGCTAGGACTGGTGCAGTCATTAGAACAGGGGTGAGGAAACTTTTCCCTCCCACGGGGATTGCTTTGGAAATTGGTAGAAGCTCTGAGGGGCACATAGGTTGGGAGCAGGAATACTTAAGGGGTATACTCAGGAAGAGGAGGGTCACTCTAGATCAGGGGTGGGGAACCTCAGGCCCGGGGGTCGAATGCGGCCCACAGCAAGGTTTTATGTGGCCCCTTTCCACTTCCTGAATTTGGCCCTTGGATCCAGTTCTTACCTCCAATCACTGAAAAACTGAGCTCAAGGGAAGGGAGCAGAGATGAAGTCATGCAAACAAGGATAGGGGACAGTTCTATGGCACAGATCCATGATTTGGAACCTCCTTTCCTTGAGTGCATCCCTTAAGCACCCCCGCCCCAACGTCTGTGTGGCCCTCGAAACTTGTGCATGTTTTTAAAGTGACCCCCGGGAGGGAAATGTTTCCTCACCCCTGCTCTAGATCATGGATCTGTCTCTTATCTTTGTGTGCCTGCCCTCATCAATGTTCCTTTATCCTGAGCTCAGTCTTTCAGTGCTTGGGAGGGAGCAGGAGCTTGGTCAGCCACCCACTTGTAAGTCTCTAACCCAAGAACAACTTCCACTGTTGGCAGAGAGAGTTTTTAAGGCACAAAATACTTTGCTGCTTTTTTTTTCTTTCTCTTTGGCAAAGCCAGGCCATTAGAGACAGATCCATTTGGAAAGGAGTCCCTCCTAAAGGCACTCACCATCCTACCAAGATTCACCTGCTACCCCATCTTCAATGTTCTTTGCAGACCTGCTACAACCTGACTCAGGGGTTGTCAGTCAATAATGAAAGCAGGAAGAAAAGTCACCTTCCTTTCTTTTAAGGGTGGCAATTGAAGAAGGCAGAGGGACAAATTAAGGGCAGCATTTGAAAGGAGCCAGGCAAATGTAACAGCGGTAACGAAGGCAGCCTTCGAACCCGAACTGTTTGAGGTTTGTCTTTGATGTCCTGACATCCATTCCAGACTTCCCCCATCTCTTCAAGGCTAATTTATTTATTTTATTTGCGTCAATGTGACCTACATTCCACAGCAAGCCTGCCCTCGAGACTAAATGAATTATCTGTCAAATGCGGAGGGAGGGGAAATAAAAGCCTCACTTCCCCTCCCCCCCCGAAAAGAATTTTTCAATCAGTCGATTAGGACAAGGCACCAACTGAGCCTAGGCCTTGGGTCTTCAGAGCGCTTGCAGTCCTGCTGAAAGCAAAGCCTCAATACCCAATGCATCTTTACATCCTTCAAGACAAGTAGGAGCTAAATAGGGAACAACTCTGCGTTGCTAACTTGGCAAACATTACCTGTGCAGTCTGTCGGGACAAGGCTTGGCCTGCAGTACAGAAAGAGTACTTGGTGAAGCCCCACAGCTGCTGGCACTGATTAGATGATACCCCTATCCAGAGGAGAAGGAGTTTTAACCTTAGTATAAAAGGTTGGGGGGAAGCTGCCATAAATAGAGAGGAAGAAACAGAGGGATGTTTGGGGGTGGACGGGCATTACTGAAGGGAAGACCCCAGGCGTGCCTGATAGAAGACAATGGTCAAAAGTGTATGTCTATAGATGTAGTGAATAAACTGGCCCCACGGTGGGGTGAGCAGAACTCTCATGTCCATGGTCTCAATTAGAGTCTAATTAAGGTGCAACGCCAGCACCGCAGGAGTTAAGAGGTGGCCCTACCACTGTATCACTGAACTACTTCATCTGTGTTGGATGCATTAATTAGACAGTTATTGGACTCAGACCCATGACCACACCCCTTTTGTGACAAGGAGTCAGAATCTAGAACTGGGTTTGCAGGTTGGAGCAATATCAGAGATGTCACATATTACCCACTTGTGGCCTGCATTTAAGAGGCGCGCGGAACCTGACATACTGGAGCTCCCTCTAGTCTAGTGTCCTATTTGTGGCAAGACAACACACAAAAACCTCCAAGTTAGGCAGATGTAATGTATGGGGCCACCATGAACGTCCCACCTTAGTAGTCCAAGACTGGGCAGTGTAGTCCTTTCCCAAAATTTGGTAGCATTAATTATTTCAGGGGTTATATTATTATTATTTACTATTTATATAGCCCCAGCAGTGTACCTGGTACTGTACAATCAATAGTTCTAGACAGGTCCCTACCCCCAAGTCTTAGTTCTGGATGTTCTGTTGAAGATCTCTGTTCTGCAAGTATTTACAGGATCAGGCCCAACCAGCATGGCAGTGGAGCTAGGACAAGAAGCAGATCAGCTGTTTCTGCACCAATCCAGAGGGTGGCCCATGCTTGTATTGAAAAGCCAGGCAGGGGTCAAAACCTGAGGAAGCAGCCCACATGAACAGGACAAACACAAAGCTGGGACACAAGGCTGGAACAGGGCTGGGTCAGGCAGAAACAGGAACTGAAACACAGTACAAGCTCAAGACAAGAACAGGGGACTGCAACCAAGGCACAAAAATGGGCAGGATCAAACAGGAGTAAGAGCCGGTGCACTGGCTGCATGAAGGGCTGGGAAAATGCTCTGTCTCGCTTTCTGTGGGAGCAGAGTAGCCTTATAAAGGAGCAGGAGCCAATCAAAGGGCTGCGTGGGTGTGGTCTCACACATACCTCCCAACAGCTCCTATTTAGGAGGGACAGTCCCTCTTCAGACTCTGAAGCTCACTCTCCCTTTTGCAGGGGGTCAAAGTTCCTTTTTCAGAAGAGAAGGGGACAAAAAGACCAATCTTCAGGTCTCAGGCACCTCCTTCCCAGTTGCCTCCCAAGAAAACCACTTGAGAGGACAATGAGGAGATGGTGGAGTGACCAGAAACTATGTGGAATGATAAGCAAGAGAGCTTCTGTCCCTCTTTATGCACTCTGAATATCTGGAGGTGTGTGTAGCAGGGAGCAACCTTTTTGGGCTACTGGCCCTTTAAGGGGAGCTAGCACTGGCAGAGAGCAGGTGCTAAGAGGAGTGCTGGTGCTAGAAGGAGGAGGGATAGTGCCTAAACACTAATCAGCTGCAGGCTAACTGGGGACAGATGAGCCTGGGCGTGGCTGAGCCAGTCCCAGATAAACCCTCAGCTAAGAGGCTCAGTAAGGAAAGACCTCGTAGGAAACAGAAGCTCCATAGGGGTGTGCATATCATTTTCGTTATTACAATAACGATAAGGAAAATTGTCATTTTTATTACTGTTATCACAATAATGAAAATGATAAATAATAATAATGAAAATAGAAATGAAAAGGATGTTTTGTTTTTTTAAATAAAGGGGGAAAATGAAAAACATGTTTCTGGCTATAACTTTTATGTTTCTTACTCAGTTCTGATGAAATTTGGGAAGACTGTACCCTCAATGGACGGCACTATATGTACCAATGTCCAAAACGATTAGATAAAGGGAACTAATTTTAGAAGCAATTTAATGTTGTGATTTTAAGAAAAGCTCCATAGACATTCATGGCTAGTACTTTATTTAACTTCCATCTAATTTGCATGAAATCTGTCATTTTCATGTCCCTCCACAAGCTTAACACTCCTGCCAATTTTCAAAAAGATTGGATAAAGGGTCCTGATGGTATAAGACATTAACTTGAAAATACATTTCCAGCTGTAACATTTGTATATTCCATTCTGATTACAAGATATTTGGCAGGAATGTATCACATACTTTCCCTGTAATCTCTGCCACACTACAAGACGTTTTGATAAAGGGACCCTATTTTATAAGCAATTAAGTTGTCCCCTTGAAGACCATTATTCAGATAAATAGCAGCACATGCAGTGCCAGTCAGAGGCAGGCACCTAGCATGGCAGGGGGAGAGAGGCTGTAGGAGGGAGGATGTGGAGCAACCCAAAAGACTGACAGACACATTCACTGGCCAATTACTGCATGCTTCTAGATTTAAAGGTCCAATTGGTAGTGGTGTCGAGACGGGCATAGGGGGCAGCCCTGAGGCGGGCATAGAAGGGACATAACTGGGACTTTGGGGATAGCATCCCAGAAATCAAGAGACATAGTTTACACATCCAGTCTGGCCAATTATCATCACAATCACATCCTGCAGCACTGTGACAGAGGACATAAGAGAATCTCTATTGGCTCTTTCCTAAACAGATGCTTCCAACTTTCCAGTAACAAGTTGGGGAGAGAAGTTGGGATGGTCACAGCACAGAATGAGGCTATTTGGTTGACATTTCTGCTGGCCAATTGGCATCACAAACCGATCTTATACCACAGTGGGTGTTTTTATACACACATTTCTCCTGCATGTTTGCTGTTACATCCTGAACTTTCTGTGTGTCTAAATCACTCACCTAGACGTTAAACATCCAGCTCTTTGAACTTCTGCATAGAACTTCTCCCAGAACGTTTGCGTGTAAAAAGCTCTCCTGGTAAACTGCTTTGCTCCAGGAGCTGTAGTCACTTGGTTTCCATGGCAGCCTGTCACGTCTACAGCTGCGGCTACTTTAGGCTGCCTCAGGGCAGTGTGTGTGTGAAAAATGCCTCCGGAACTTACTTGTGGACTTGTAAACCCAGAAGACTGAAAAATCTGGAACTTTAGGGTTTGTGTAAAAATGCCCAGTGACATGTAAGAGAATCCCTGGCATAGGCTCCTTCTCTGCATATGCTGTGCAGGCATATCAAATTGGGACCCTTTATCACATCTTTCTGATATTTGGGAGAGATTATCATGAAAGTATGATATACAGTCCTGCTAAATTTCATGTACACTGGTTGGACTACGAAGATGTTAACAGTCAGACATACATTTACGCGTTAATCGCTTATACCACCAGGACTCTTTATCCAATCCTTCTGAGAGTTGGCAGAGAGAGTAAATATGGGAAGGGGTGTAAACTTGCCAAGTTTCATCTACATTAAATGTGAGGCAAAGAAGTTACACCTAAGAATGTATATGAAGATTTTTGCAAAATAAAATAATTCAACTGCTTCTACAATTGGATTCCTTTATCCAAGCTTTTCAGAATTTGGTACACATAATGTCTTCCATTGGAGGTATTATCACTCGATGTCACAGCCAAATATAGTGAAAAACAAAAAAGTTACAGCTGAAAATGTGTTTTCCATTGAAACCAATGGAAAACTATAGCAAAAATTTAAATGAAAATTTGATATTTATGAAAACGAAAATGACAGATTTAAATAATGAAAACAAAAAACAAAAACAACATGGGCCCCTGGTGTACACCTCTAGAGCTCAGGGGAATCTGTGCTCTAGAGTGAGAGCAGCCCAGAAGAGACGGCTGGCTCTGGGAACTTGGGAGGGTTTGGACTGGGTTCAGGAGGAGCCTAGGTGAGATCCAAAACCCAGAGAACTTTGTAAGAGGGACTGTGCTTATGTTGATGGGGCACATAACTGTGTATTGGTGAAGGGGGGAACATTATATAATAATAATAATAATAATAATCTTTATTTTTATATAGTGCCCCCCTGCTGTGGCACTTGGAGCGCTTTACACATAATAAACACAACTTTTAATCCTCACAACAACCCTGTAAGGTTAAGGTAGGTTAGGCTGAGGAAATATTGCCCAAGGTCACCCAGTGAGTTTCTGGCTAAGGCGAGACTTGAAGCAGGGTCCCCCCTCCCTCCCCTCCTGGAAGATGCTGTAGAGCTAAGATCCCCCTATAGGTTGCCTTCTTGGGGTTGACCCTGGAAATACTCACCCTGAGAAAGGCAACCCTGTCACAGTGTATGTGCAAGTGGGGCAGAGCTTATTTGCTCAGGGGTGGAGCTTTTGGCTGCAAGGGTGGGACTTAAGCCCACCTTGGCTACTCAGTGTTGTAAGGTATGGTCTAGGTACCCACAAGGGCCTAGAGGGGAACAGCAAGGCCAATACCCAAGTGCTATGGTGGCTCTGTATGATAAGCTACTATTGTGGAGCTACCAGGGTGGTGGATTTGAGTCCCCAAATCATTACATCCTGATACCCATAAAGATCTCCAGCACCAGAGATCAGCGTACTCAGCACCCCTGAGTACTAGGCTACTAAGGCATCCCATGTCATGGTCTAGCTTCTGGTCTCAGGAACAGATCCACTTACAACGTGAGTCAACATTCCCCTGAAAGCAATAGAGCTGTGCCAGTATCGCTAGAGTATTGTCACTGAGATACCAATCAGCCACCCTAAGGGATGGAGATCTGGTAATAAACAATTTGGATATTAAAAACATTCCAGACTCGGAGTCATGATGCATTAGTAATAGGAATCAGGTAGTATTAACTGACAGCAGCATTTTTTAAAAAATAAAGGGAACTACTTGATTCATTCAGCGCACAATTAGTCTGTAGAATTCATTGCCAAGAGAAGGCCAACTGCTTAACTGCTTGAGAACAGGACTGGATAAATTCTTAGAGGATAAATCCATATATAGTTATCAGACAAGGTGGCAGTCAAGGGATGAAACCACTGAATGCCAAGGCCTGGGAGTGAAGAGTAGGAAGTGAATACCACCATATGACCTGCTGTGCACTTTCGTGAAGCAATTAGAACTGGCTACTGTCACAGATGGAATGCCAGGCTACATGGACTTTTGGTCTGACCCAGCATGGCAACCCTTATGTTCTTAGTAAGAAACCTACCATCTCACTCTTCATTGCCTTGCCCTGGTATTCTGGGATCAAGTTTTCAACATGCACTATGTGCAGGTGCTACACAAGGAGTAATGCAAGAGAATCGAGCCCTGCTATTAGCAACGTACTGATAAGTTCGCTTTCAGTAAACTTTGGGGAACTGGCTGGCCAGGAATTTGCAACACACTTCTGCTCCATCCACCCATAGCTTTTCTCTCCCCAGGACAATCACAACCTTGTAACAAACAAAACCATTTTTAATCTCAATCGTTGCCTTGATTTTACGCTTCTAAATGTCACCAATATTTACGTGGCTGCAATTGGCTTTTTCTAAAACAATGGGAACACTGACAGGAAAATGAATTGCTTCTCACCATTTCACATCCGAAGGCTGTTCTGTACAAACAGGGGGCCAGAATGGAGTCTGGTCTAAGGTGGGAGGAGGTGCGGTTTATATAAAAATCATTAAAAGAGCGGAACCAAACCCCCACCCCATCCCACTCTCCCCGTCTCCCTCCCCAAAGGCCTGGCAGAACAGCCAGGTCTTACACTGTCTTTGGAAAGAAGGGAGATCCGGGGCTCGGTGGGCCTCTGTTGGGAGGGAATTCCACAGCCTAGGAGCAACCACAGAGAATGCCCTCCCCATCGTCGCCACCCAGGAAACCCGGGGCACCTCGAGTCGGGCGGCTCCGGCCGACCACAGGGGCTGCACCATGGTCTAGGGCATGAGGTGTTCCCACAGGTAAGTGGGGCCCAGGCCGTTTAGGGCTTTATAGGTCAACACCAATACCTTGAATCCAGGGGCGGCTGGTGGGTTTTGATGTTGGAGGGGCACTGGGGCGGTATGGCCGGTGGGCCTAGGGGCGGAGCCAGGGGGACAGTAGGTGGAGCCAGGAGGACGGTAGGCCAGTGGCATGGCATAACCCAGCAGCAAGGAGTTCCCAGGGTTAACATCGGATGGAAGAAAACAGTCTACATGCACATCAAGCTTAAAATAAATAATTTATAAACCCAAAACACAGGGAAACACCCAAAACACTGGCATAACACTG
>QEPC01003095.1:1659201-1687058 GCA_003113815.1 Sphenodon punctatus
GGAATGGATGGCACTTCTAGCCACCCATTCCGCATAAAGGGAGAAACACCTCCCCTTTGTTCCTGAAAGGCTTCCTTAGGAAGCCTTTCCGGGGGGTGTGAGTCACTGGTTGTGTGCGCTGTGTGCACACGCACACAACCAGTGAGAATGTTCAGAGCCACCTCAAAGAACCTGGTTTAGAGAGTAACAACCTTCTCTGAAGGTTGCTGCTCTAAACCAGGTTCTTCCAGGTGGCTCTAAACATTGGCATGGCGCACGTGGTCCCTTTTTTTTTTTTCCTTCGGACTCAGGCCTACCAGCTGGGGGAGTCCTGGGAGGGGCATTGCCCCTCCCACCCTAGGTGGTCCACCACCACTGTTTGAATCGGGCCCAGAAGACAAAAGGCAGCCAGTGTAGAGAACGGAGTGCTGGTGTAATGTGCTCATGATGACCCATCCCTGTTAGGACCCAAATTATGGACCAGGAGTGCCAGGGGGAGGACACCAGCCTGACATCCCAGAGAGTGGCACCTGAGTACGAGGGGATTAGACCCACCCTCTCGGGGCCCTGTTATCTTTTTGCGTGGCAAGATGCTAATTTCAGACAAGCCTTTTCCAGTTTCCGCCTTAACGTTTTCCCCTCAGCCCTCCTGGAGAGACGATATGATGGCGTCAGAAGGGAATTGAGGGTTTGCCCACTATGTCATCTGTCAGCGATAGAAACTATGTCTCACGTGTTCTGCCATTGCCCGGCGTATTTTGTGCTGAGAGCCAGGTACCTGAGACCCCACATAGATATGTTACCCAACTGCTCTGGTTCATTGCTTATTTCCAAATTATTGTGCTCTCTGGACACTGATCATGCTCGTTCAGTAGCGAAATTCTGTTTTTTCGCAGAGCGGTTACGACATCAACTCATCTCCCCATAATTGGTAGCAATGGATTTGCTTAGATGAAGGTTGTGCTAATGGCTACAGGAAATTGTATGTTAAATGTACTGTTTTACTTGTATGAAATTGTCTTGGTTTTAAATTGTAATGGCCTTTTGGCCGCACAATAAACCAATTATATATCCATATCTATGGGGTTGGTTCTCTAATGTATTGTCCTTTTTCTTGCCCACAACATGTGTTGGTGCATTATAGTACCCTTGATTGTGGATAGATATTTATTTAAAGGTAATACTATAGATATCACATGCGAAGTCTTGTTTTTAGTTATTAGTTCTAATCCTTATTTTCATATTTTTTGTACTTGATTTTCATATAGCAAAAACCATATGGTTAAGCTGTAATAAAGACTGAACTGAATTAAAATTGACCCATCCCCGTAAGGAGGTGGACTGGCACATTCTGCACCAGCTGCAGCCTCTGGACCATCACCAAGGGTAGCCCCACATAGAGTGCATTGCAGTAGTCCAGTCTAGAGGTGATGAAGGCATGGATGATGGTGGCCAGGTCAGAGTCTGAAACATATGGCCGCAGCCATCCCACCAAACGTAACTGGTGAAAGGTGCTCCTCGCCACAGCCGCCATCTGGGAATCCCGGCGGAGCTGCAAATCGAGAAGCACCCCCACACTACGGACCTGAGTAGCTAAAGGGGGGCAAACCCCATCAATGACAAGGGCCACCACCCTTTCAGCCCTACCCACCAACATCACCTCCATCTTGTTGAGATTCAGTTTCAGACAGCTCACCTTCATCCCCACAGCCACCAGCCACCGGGTAAGCACTGAGACTGCCGGGACTGGGTCTGCACTAGGAGAGGTAAAGCTGTGTATCATCAGCATACTGATGGCAACATACGCCAAACCCTCTCATGACCTTGCCCAAAGGCTGCATATACACATTGAACAGGAGAGGAGACAGAATAGAACCCTGCGGAACTCCACACGTGAGGTTCTGGGGAGATGATGAACACTCCCCAAGCACCACCCGTTGAGTTCTCCAAGCCAGGAAAGAGCGGAACCATTGAAGAACAATTCCGCCCACCCCAGCCTGGTCCCACAGACGGGCCACCAACATTGCATGGTCAACTGTATCCAATGCTAGCTGCTCTAAGCTAGCACTGGGCTGCTTAGAGCAGCTAAGGAGCCCGGGCTGCCGTGCAGACCTGGTTACAAATCAATCTGCCCTCTTTACCTGCTACCAACAGCTCGAGCAGGAGGAGAGAACAGAGCTTGCAGCTTGCCCCTGTAGCTGTCAGCAAACTCCATGCTGTGTCTTGTCCCAGCTCCTGAGCACAGGCTGCTGTGTTATGGGTGAAAAGCAGAGCTCCCCGATGCATTTATTTAAACTCCTCTCTGAGCTCTGCACAACAGCCTCAGCTCAGAAGACCCATTCGCAGCTGGGCACTAGCTTAGATCCTGCCCTGTGCCGAGTTCCCAGGAAGCATCCACTGATTCCTGATTATTAGTAATCTCTTTCCCTAATGACAATGCAAGGAGCAATGCAAACAGAACCAGGCCCTGTGATTAGCAGTAATAGCTTTGGCCATAAATACTTTGGGTTTCAATACACTTTGGCAAAGCGTTGGCGAGACGTTCTCAATACACTTCTCTCCTCCATCCATTCGTAGCGTCTCTCCCCCCAGGATAATCACTAGTTTGTAACAGACTCAACCATTTCTCAACAGTTGCATGGATTTAATGCTTCTAAATGTCACCAATATTCACAAGGCATCAAGGGGGTGTTAGAAAACAATGGGAACATTGACAGGAAAATTAATCACTTCCTGTTGGCTTTGCTGTTAAGCCGAAAGAGAGGGCCAGGTGAGAAGCAGGTGCGGCTCCACAAAAGTCACTGGAACTAGGTGATATTACACCAGGGATGTTTTAGTAATGACATGTTTCAGGAACTCAGTTCTTTCACCACCTGTCTTCCCAACAAGTGAGCTGGGCAGGGCTGGTACCAAGATATGAAGCCTCCCTCGTCGAGCTCAATGTGCTTGTTATCGCCGTGAGAACTAATCAGAGGCCTATAACAAGATGGCAAGTCTGCACTTAGTCCTTGGCAGACATCTTGGCTATGACCAAGAATTCAGCAAAACTTAACTCTCTCTCAAGACTGTCCTAAAGAAGAAAAGCAGCACAATCCTGAATTCTCCCTCATCCCTCGAATCACAGTTAGGCCACTGTCCCTAGAACCAGCCCTGCCCCTGCTCCCCCTACTGGAGCTGGCCCTGTGTGGGCACACTGCTGAGTTGCCCTACCCCTTTCACTAGGAGTGTGCGCTGTGTGTGCGCGCGCATGCACACATGTGTACGTGTGCATGAGAGTATGTGATCAAGTGAGAGTGAGAAGATGAGTGTGTGTGTGTGCTCATGTGTGTGTGAGTGGCTGGGACTTATATCCCTCTTTGGAGGTTTGGAGTATGGAGATATGTGGATGAAAGAAAACCAAGCAAATTATTATATCCATCAGGCATCTACCTCCCAGGGGGGAGGAGATTTATTTATTTATTTATTTATTTATATTTTTATTCCGCCCTTCACCGAAGGCTCAGGACAACTTTCAAAGATATAAAATCTAATTAAAACATTAAAAATACAAAATCAACAAAACACCCACTCCAACCCCATCCCACCAGCACCTCCCACCTAATCCCTACCCCCACCCACCAAATGCTTTTCTAAAAAGAAAGGTTTTGCACCACCTCCAAAAACCACCCAGTCTCAGGAGACAGAGGAGTAGGGATGGGCGAATGCGGTTCGGAAGTTCGGAGTTCGGCCCAAACTCAGTCTGTTTCGACGACCGAACACGAACACGAACTGACCGAACCGAACTCAATTCCGAACGTCGAAATGACCGAACAGTTCGGTCAGTTCGGATCGCGTTCAGATGGCAAAGAAAGGGTCACTGGAAGGTCAAACGTGACAGGGAGGGGTAGTCAGCTGAGGAGCAGACTTCCAGGCACCAGGGGTGGGGAGGCTTGCAAGAAACAAAACTATCTGCCTCCCCCCTTCCCAATACCTTCTCAGCTAGTCACTGTTCCTGAACAGCAGGTGTTTCAGAAGGTTCCCTCTCCCAGCATCCCCCAGCTCCCCAATCCATTGCAATCCTCCTCCCATTTCACCCATCCAACCCATCTACCCCCATATTCTCATTCATTTATTTAGCTTAGCTTAGATAGATTTAGTGATTATTTTTTATTTTTACCCCTCCTGGTGTTCCCTGTGTTCAATCTTCCTTCCTCCCTCCCTCCTCCATTGAATCCTTTCCCTCTCCCATATATTCCATCCCAGATTCCCTTCCCTTCCCCTGTTTTTTCATTTAGAGTAGGATTATTAGATTGCTTTAATCCTAATATATATATATCCTCTAATATATATATTAGAGATAGTAGACAGTTGTAATAGTTAGCTTAGTGATAGAGATAGCGTTAGTGATTTAGTTTTAGTGTTTGTAGGAGTAGGCCTGTGTACTTATTAGATAATCAATTTAGTTCATAGCATTTAGAATAGTTAATAGCAGTTAGATTTAGTGTAGATAGATATCATATTAGTTAAAAAATTAAATTAAAAAACCCATATAAAAACAAAAAAAACAAATAAAAAACCAAAAACCATATAAAAACAAATAAAAAACCAAAAAAACATATAAAAAACAAACAAAAAACCCCATATAAAAACATTTCCCGAACGGCCGAACCCGAACCAAACAGCCGAACTGAACGGTCGAACCCAAACCTGACGAACGAACCGAATGGACGAACCGAACGGATGAACTGAACGCAGCCGAACTGAACGGCCAAACCTGAACCACGATCTATTCGCCCATCCCTACAGAGGAGAAAGAAATAGGTGGTGGTGGTAGACAGCCAGACTTTCTCCTCAGGATAATAATCTACCACAGTAAATTCATTTCCCATTCTTCATTATTTGCCTTCCTGATCTTCACCTTCCTCCTGACCCCAGATCAATCCAAATATATTGCTCTTCACCTTGAGGAGGGAGAAGGATGTTTCAAGCAGCAGGCAGAGCTGACCAGGTCATCGGTGCACTCCATTTCATTATTAGTTCAATCCACAAAGCCAAAAAGTAAACCCACATGATTTTAAAATGAGGACAAGAGACTGTGTCTTACCAGGAGTGGGCCCATAGCAGCGTTAATCAGTTCTAAATTGTGCCCTTTAGAGGATGCTATTACCACGTTGGGGGCAGGGCACTGAGGTTTATTGACAAAATGAGAATACAAAGTAATGATCCTCTGTAAATCATAATACATTGTACAGAGGTGAGCTAGTACTGTAATCTCCATTTCTCTGATGAGGAACCGCAGCCTCAAAATCATAAAGTCACTAGACCAAGGTTACAAAGAGGCTAATCCACAGGTCTCTTGACATGTCATATAGGGCTTTTTGAGTCAGACAATGCCATGCAGTTACTTGAAAAAAGCTCAAAGGAACACAGAGGCATGAGGAAGCTATCCTTGCAGGGTTTATCATTCTCTAACAATAGATCCAGTTTTGGGGCTGGGTAGGAAATTGGCTTCTTGTTTCTTGTGTTCTTCTATCCATGGCATAATCATCTGTTGTCTCTTGACTTTGCAAGCTCTCTGGGGGCAGGGACTGAGCTTTTGGTTATATGTCTGTGCAGCCTCCAACATAGTGGGGTCCTGGGTTGTAATTAAAACTCCCCTTAAGCACTACCTCAAAGAGTAATACTGACAACCCCACAAGGCCTGACCTTGATTAGATTACCAGCTTAGATTACAAACTCTAATGGCTTGGGGGTGGGGTGTATTTAATGTACGTTTTCTATTTAACTCAAACAAAATTTTGTAATTTCATTTAAGATAAACAGAAAACATAAACAGAATTAAAAAAACAACATTTTGTTTAAATTTTGTGTTTTGCTAGACAGTGCCTGCTGCAGAGAGGCTGTCAGGCAAAACAAACAATCAATTCAAGCAAGGAGGGAGGGGGATAGGGAGGGAATGGGGAGAAAATGATTGTCATCTCTGCTGATAAATTGGGATCACTAAGACATTACACAGCATTTGACACACAGACAGAATTCCTGTGATAGGGCTTTGTTCTGTGATGCTAGAAGCTGGAGCCAGCCAGAGGCATTGGGATGGAGGGCACTGTGAAAGCCATATCAAGAGAGGCTGGCTGGATACTCTGGGTCTGTCCACACAAGGATGTTGCAGGTGCAAGAAATATTCCAGGTTGGCACAGCTTGTTATATTCAGCTAACAAACACTGTCAAACAAACCCTTCCCCTTGCTGAGCACCTGGAGAGATTTGTGGGTGAGAGATCACTGCCAGAACTCTGGGGCACCATTCTGCTCAGGAGACTGGGGAGGTGAAGATGGGAATCTAGCAGGGTGTCCAGGGAGGGAATTCAGAGTTTTCCTTCTCTTCCTGCCCCCACCCCCCACATCAGTTTACAAGAACAATTGGGCAGCTATGAGCCATTTTCCTCCCTTCCAGAGCTCCTCTGCTTCCCCCTATGGGCATTATATTGCACTGCATTCCCCCATTCCCTAACAAAGCCATGAATCCCCACTGAAATAAATGATTACAATAAAATTTTAAACATAAAATAAAAACAAAACAGAAAAAATTCCTAACTAAATGAAAATGTTTCCCCCTGCACATCCCATGGTTCTCTGATCCACAGTTGGTACATGGAACTACCTATAGAAAAGGGGTCTTTGGGCCCCACCACCACCTTTGGAGGGTGCATGTTGGTCTTCAAGAAATCATCAGGTTTGCTAATTGTCCATTAGTACAAGATACACAAGACTCACCAGTTCAGAGAAATATTAGGCCATAAAGGAATTTGCCCAAGCTCTGGCTCTTTTGAGTTAGACCTGTCCACATCACCATCAGCTCAAGCCTAAATCCTTTATTCACAGAGTAACCCTTACTTGTATGCTTAAGTCAAAGAGAGCACTTGTATGAGAAGTAAAAGATTATTTTCATGGTGTGAGTTGCAGAAATGGGCCCTTTGGGAGCCTGCAACACTACAGGGCTAATTGGAATTTATGAAAATGCCACACAGGGAAAATCAAAGGGAAATTAAAGGGAAAAGGGGTAATTTTGTCTATTTCAAATGCCAAAGCAAGAGCTGGGCCCAGTAACACGTACTACATCAGTAGCTGCTCAGGCTGACTGCCATTCATAAGAAGTGCTAATGGAATCAACTGAAGTTTTCATATTCCTTTTAACAGAGGTTTAATAGGGTGCCACACTTGGGGAGAATGCTACGGGAAAGCCTCTTTGTTCTGTTGCTTACAATTTAAACTGAGCATATGGGCGGTCAGGAAGGAATTTGCAAATGTATGCGTGGTTCCTTGCTGTTTACTGATAACACGGAGATGTGCTATCCCCGTGCTGGCATGCAAGAAGAAGCTGGGTGAAATTTTTAGTTGGGAAAGATCATGATACACAATATACACATGCAGACACAGACACACACACAGGGACATAGCTACGTTGGAATGGGCCCAGGTGCAAGAAATAAACTTGGGCCCTACCCCTGACACCATCCTCTCCCCTGTCCCACCCCCTCCCCTCTTTCCTCCCCCCAGCACCTCTCCCTCCCTCCCTCTGTTTGCTGCGCCTGAGCCCTGGAGGCTGTACTGCCTGGGTGGGTCCCATGCACACCACGTGCTGCAGAAGCTTCTGCTTCTACTCAGCTCAGTCTTCACCCAGTCATGCCGCAAGAGGACAGGATTTCTGTTCCCCCTGCAGCTTGGGCCCTGGGACAATTGTCCCTCCTGTCCCCATGATAGCTACGCCCCTGAACACACACCAGATTCTCCAGTCCTATGACAACACCAAAACCTTCACACAGACTATGTTTCTAGCCTGAACGTATGCAAAGAAAGCTTGAAAAAAACATGCACAGAGTAGTCAATGCCTGTATGACTGAGCAGAAGGCAAGAAACAATAGCCACAAGAGATCTGAATTGCCCCATATTCTGAACTCCCCCTCAACCCCCATATCAGCTGGATCAATGACATTAGGATGGGGGCATAAAGATCCCAGATATGCTTTTCTTAGATGTTGCAGCGTAGGTGTTGAAGCAAAATGGCATTTCATCTTTGTGGGAAATTTCCATATTTTTGGAATGTTGGTCAGAAGTCTGCTTCGGATTTAAGCCATGGCAGAATTCCATCCGAAATTCAGGAGGGGGGGGCACCATTTGGTGCACTGCACTGCACTGCACATGCACAGAATGGTGGCACTAATACTGTGCAAAAACAGCAGCTCAGTGCAAATCACTGCCAATTTGCATGTGCACAGTACGGGTACTGCCATTTTTCACGTACACAGTCCAGGGGGAATTCAATCCAATTATTTCAGTGAAATGCAGACTGGATCATATTCTGGTCTGCATTTCAATGGAACGTTTGGAACAGCAAGATCCATTGAAATTGGAATCCAATCTAGAATTTCTTTACAATCCTATTATAGTGCCTTAATTCAGCTCTGGACACATGGATGAATTTGCCCAGAAGATAGACTAAGAGAATATAGTCATTTCCATACTGGGAAAATGTCCACCTACCCCAGTATCCTAGGATGGGCTGTGGCTCAGGTGGTACAGTGCATCCTTTGCATGTATAAGGTCCCAAGTTCAATCCCCAGCATCTGCAATTCAGGATCTTTGGTAGCACGCCTGGGTGAGGCCTCTGCCGGAGTCCCTGGAGAGCTAGATTTGAAACCCTGCTGCTGTATCAGGTTGTAACAATACTGAGCTAAGATGAACCATTAGTCTGACTCAGCTAGGCAGCTCCTTATACCCTGTCTCCACTTGTGGCTCACTACTCATTGTTTCAGGGGAAGAATACAACAACAGGGATCTTATGGAGGTGATTCATCTCTTTGGGCACCCTGAGCGTGAGGCTGCACCCCTGACCATCTTTACTAAAAGCCCTGGATGAAACTAACCTCCATGAATCCCTGAAAATCTAATGCTTTTTACTGTTTGCGATAGAGCAAGCCGGCCCTGTAAAGAACACCTGTCCGTCACTTTGTCTCAACTCCTTTCTGAGGCTGGAAGAGCCACAGACACCAGGACTCAGATAGTCTGCTGCAGGAAGCCAAGCCAGATGGACCTGAAACTAGGCTGGGATACTGGGAGCTGGATAGGGCATGGGAGACACTAGGGGCCAGAAGTCGGCTGGAAACTTAACACAGTGACAGACTGTGTCTATGGTGCTAAGAAAGAGATACGGCTTGGAGTGATTTTGGGACTCTGTGGCAGGGACACGCTCGCCCGGGGTGAGTCTTGGCAGGATCTGGGTCCAGCTCAGTCTCACGCTCTTGAGGAATCAGCTTTCAGTCCTTTATTAATTCTCTATTCAGTTCAGTCTCTCTCGGTATCTAGTTCTTAGCACTGACAGTCTCTATATGAAGGCCCTCTCCTACTTTTGAAGTCAATGCAAGACCTGGCTGTTCCGCCAGGCGTTTGGTGAGAGAGATGGGTGAGGGGTGGGGGGATTGGGTGAGGGCTGGAAGGGGTCTGGGGTTTGTTCCTTCATTTTAATAATGTTTTATTATTTATTATATATTTTATTTATTGCTTATTTTATGATATTTTATTAGTATATTTTCTATGTTTTGTTAGCCGCCCCGAGCTGCTAACGGCAGGAGGGGCACCGGGCAGCATATAAGTCCATTAAATAAATAAATAAATAAATAAATAAATAGATTTTCCTAAGTCAGGCACCGCCCTCTGGCTGCTATTCATAGTATCTGTAGCCAGACACTGCCCTCTGCAGCCCAGTTCCCTTGGCTGAGGTAACACCCTCTGAGCTTTGCCTCACTTAGCTCCTGCCTTCACCCCAGGTTTCTTCTTTCCAGTGCTCATAAACAGTCCCTCCGAGGGCCGGCTCACCCACCTACACTTTACCCTGCTGTAATGTAAGTCAGTAATTTCATACCATTGTCTTGACCTGGCTCAGTCACTTTCATCCTGCCTGGGTCTCACGTTCCTTTATTCTTGCTCCAATCCCGTTATCCAGTGTCCAACGTACAAAGTTCCTTTCACCAGGCAGCAACCCTCTGGCTTCCCCAAAGTCTCTCTACCTTCTGGCTCAGGCACCGCCCTTTGAGGCCGTTGGCTTTGGACAGAGATCCCTCTCATGCCCTGCCTTCACCACTACCTTCTTCCTGCCTCTGAGCTCTGGCTCAGCTTTCGTTTCCTCACAGTTGCTACCGTTAGGTGCTATCCACTGGTTCAGCAGCACCTACGACCCCACTAGCACCTGCAATTCTGCTGGTGGTAACTTCCTCTTAAAGGGGCTGCTGCACTCTGCCCTGTCACTGAGTTGGTCTGAAGAACCTTATACAACACAGTGGTTGCACCCTCCTACAGTGTTTTACTAAATTATGTATGCAGTCAGTTTCATTGAAAAGGGTCTGACCACTTTTTATTTCTAAATTATTTATTTGGATTTACATCCTGCCCTTTCCTGCAGGCTTAGGGGGACATACAACCTAAAACCATACAAAAGTAATCAGGGCTGGCCTTAGCGTAAGCGGGGCCCAGGGCGGGGAACAAATGCGGGGCCCCTATCTTCCGGTTCAGGGGATGCTCCACGGCCCGGGGGCGGCGCGCTACCCAGGCCTGGGCTCAGGGATGGGCGGAGGGGCACTCTCCTCTGCCTATCCCCAAGTCTGAGTGGCCATTTGGATCACTACCCAGATCCGCTGTTGCAGCTGCCGCCGCCACCACCATCGCCTCCGCCGCCACCTCCGGCCTGGGCGCCACATTGGGTTCGAAGCTTCAGGCAGGGTGGGCACCACGGCAGCAGATTAAATCTGCTGCCGTGCTGCCTGCCGCCACTGGAAGCTCCGCTGCCCGTCACAGTCTCGACCAGAGGAAATGAGGGAGAGGCAGAGGCCCCACCCCTCCCTCATTTCCCCTGGCCGAAACAGCCAGGTAGGCAGCAGAGGGGTCAGCAGCATGAGGGAGAGGCGGGACCCTCTGCCTTCTACTCCCTCACTTCCAGCAGAAGTGAGGGAGAAGCAGAGGCCCCGCCTCTCCCTCACTCCATGGGTGCCCCCACCTGCCTGTCAGTCTCTCGGCCAGGGGGAATATGGGAAAGGCGGGGCCTCTGCCTCTCTTTCCCCCGTTTCCCCTGGCCGAGACTGTGACAGGCAGCGGGGTGGGGGTGGGGGAGAGGGGGAATGGAGTGTGGGAGAGGCGGGGCCTCTGCCTCTCCCTCACTCCTGCTGGCCCCTTCTGCTGCCTGTCAGTCAGAATCGGCCGGGGGCCCCAAGCTCCCAGCCACTGTCAGGCCGGAAGCTGGGGCCCCCAAGTGTAGGGCCACCCCAGGAGCTGGGTCCAGGGCGGCCTCCCCAACCCGCCTCGCAGTAGGGCCGGCCCTAAAAGAAATATAAAAAACAATAATAATATTAAACCATAGAAAATTCCAATTAAAACTACTCCCACCCCTAAACCCTATCCCTACCTCCTAAAAACCTGGCCAAATAAGTAGGTCGTACATTGCTTCCAGAAAATGCTCAGGGGAACCTTTAGAGAAAGGGAATTCCAAAGCTGTGGGGCAGCCACTGAGAATACCTCTCTGCGTGTCCGTGATGTCTAAGCCCTGATGCAATTATGGAACTTGCAAGAAGATGCCTACTGCCTAAAGATGAACTAAGGAAGCACGATGGAACATGGGGGCAACGCCATCTTTTCGATATGGAGAGCCAAAGCCCTTTAGGGCTTTATAGATCAAACCTATTACCATTCAAAATTTATTTATTTATTTATTTATTACAAAATTTCATACCCCGCCCCACCCCTCCCACACAGCAGCTCGGGGCAGCTTACAACCATAAATAAAATCTCTAAAACATACAGCATAAAAACAACAAGATAAGAGGACTAAAATCAGACCCCAAACCAAACCCTGTCCCTCCTCACCCACACCTACCCATCCTCCCCACTAAAGGCCAGGCGGAACAGCCAGGTTTTACAACTACGTCAGAAGGAGGGTAGATCCAGGGCCAAACAGGTCTCTAACGGCAGGAAGTTCCACAGCTGTGGAGCAGTCACCGAGAAACCCCTCCCCATCATGGCTCCCTGGAAGACTCGGAGGACCTCAAGGAGAGCAACCCCCCATGACCACAGGGGCTGATCCTGGACTCGAGGGGTGAGGCGATCCCACAGGTAGGTTGGGCCAAAGCCATTTAGGGCTCTATAGGCAAGCACCAACACATTGCATCGGGCCTGGAAGACTATAGGCAGCCAGTGCAGAGACCAGAGAACTGGTGTAATATATGTTCCCGGCAGCCCAATCCCAGCAGGAGACAGGCCACTACATTCTGCACCAGCTGCAGTCTCCGAACCGGCTCATGGGGCTTCAGTACATGAAGACCCATGAGCTTCTTCCATTAGTAAAGAGAAAGGGTATTTTCAGACGTTACGAGATCACGCTCAACCACAGTGAATTCCCCGTGGGGGAGCACGATCCCGTAACGTCTGGTCAGTGTTACGCCAGATGTTCACCCTCGTGAATCACGGGGGGGAATCAGATTTACCATGCTTCCGTCCCTCAGGAGGAACGGAAGCGTGGTAAATCTGATTCCCCCCCGTGATTCACGAGGGTGAACATCTGGCGTAACACTGACCAGACGTTACGGGATCGTGCTCCCCCACGGGGAATTCACTGTGGTTGAGCGTGATCTCGTAACGTCTGAAAATACCCTTTCTCTTTACTAATGGAAGAAGCTCATGGGTCTTCATGTACTGAAGCCCCATGAGCCGGTTCGGAGACTGCAGCTGGTGCAGAATGTAGCGGCCTGTCTCCTGCTGGGATTGGGCTGCCGGGAACATATATTACACCAGTTCTCTGGTCTCTGCACTGGCTGCCTATAGTCTTCCAGGCCCGATGCAATGTGTTGGTGCTTGCCTATAGAGCCCTAAATGGCTTTGGCCCAACCTACCTGTGGGATCGCCTCACCCCTCGAGTCCAGGATCAGCCCCTGTGGTCATGGGGGGTTGCTCTCCTTGAGGTCCTCCGAGTCTTCCAGGGAGCCATGATGGGGAGGGGTTTCTCGGTGACTGCTCCACAGCTGTGGAACTTCCTGCCGTTAGAGACCTGTTTGGCCCTGGATCTACCCTCCTTCTGACGTAGTTGTAAAACCTGGCTGTTCCGCCTGGCCTTTAGTGGGGAGGATGGGTAGGTGTGGGTGAGGAGGGACAGGGTTTGGTTTGGGGTCTGATTTTAGTCCTCTTATCTTGTTGTTTTTATGCTGTATGTTTTAGAGATTTTATTTATGGTTGTAAGCTGCCCCGAGCTGCTGTGTGGGAGGGGTGGGGCGGGGTATGAAATTTTGTAATAAATAAATAAATAAATAAATTTTGAATGGTAATAGGTTTGATCTATAAAGCCCTAAAGGGCTTTGGCTCTCCATATCGAAAAGATGGCGTTGCCCCCATGTTCCATCGTGCTTCCTTAGTTCATCTTTAGGCAGTAGGCATCTTCTTGCAAGTTCCATAATTGCATCAGGGCTTAGACATCACGGACACGCAGAGAGGTATTCTCAGTGGCTGCCCCACAGCTTTGGAATTCCCTTTCTCTAAAGGTTCCCCTGAGCATTTTCTGGAAGCAATGTACGACCTACTTATTTGGCCAGGTTTTTAGGAGGTAGGGATAGGGTTTAGGGGTGGGAGTAGTTTTAATTGGAATTTTCTATGGTTTAATATTATTATTGTTTTTTATATTTCTTTTAGGGCCGGCCCTACTGCGAGGCGGGTTGGGGAGGCCGCCCTGGACCCAGCTCCTGGGGTGGCCCTACACTTGGGGGCCCCAGCTTCCGGCCTGACAGTGGCTGGGAGCTTGGGGCCCCCGGCCGATTCTGACTGACAGGCAGCAGAAGGGGCCAGCAGGAGTGAGGGAGAGGCAGAGGCCCCGCCTCTCCCACACTCNTCATAGTATCTGTAGCCAGACACTGCCCTCTGCAGCCCAGTTCCCTTGGCTGAGGTAACACCCTCTGAGCTTTGCCTCACTTAGCTCCTGCCTTCACCCCAGGTTTCTTCTTTCCAGTGCTCATAACACTCATAACACTGACCAGACGTGATGTTGACACGCTCAACCACGGGGAATTCGTCAACGTCACGTCTGGCCGCTGACCACGACCCAGAATCGGTGGCCATGCTCGCCGCCGATTCCGGGCCGTGGTCAATTTCCCGGGGTGGTGGTGTGGGCGGGCGCAGCAGCCATATTGGCCACAGCGCCCGCCCGCCCGTCTCCAGGAGGGCGGGCTGCTGGGGAAGCATGGGGGGGACAGGGCTGTGCGGCCGCATGTAGCACCGTGCAGCCCCACCCCCTCCCCAGATTCCCCGCCAGGATCAGCCGGAACATCTGTTGACATGCCAGTATTGATCCCGGCGGGGAATCAATAGGGTGATTCCGTGACGGGGCAAATGCCGCCCCGTGACGTCTGAAATCACCCAAAGTCTCCATCCCCAGAGATGGCAGGCACTCAAAGAGATGTTTCACTGCCATAAAAAGTCGGGCCAGTTACCATTTGTTCTAGTTAGCCCTCCCACAAAATGGGGCTTTCCTCACCTGAAGCCACTTAGCAAACTAACTAATGTGATTCCAGAGAATCAAAGAGACCACTGGGGAGTGTAAGCAGGGTGTGCGCACTTTCCTTGTAGAAAGACCAGCTTCTGGAAGGTAAGATACATCCCCTGCAGTCAAATCATTGCCCCAAGCAGCAATCCACATTAATTCCACTTCATCCTGGGATGCAAAGTGCATGCTCTAGATGTAACTGAGTCTACAGCCCAAACCAACCGAGTTCAGTGATCCATAGCCTTGCTGTTAAACGAATAACAAACAGGTCAGTGCACAGCCAATTTCTGAAGTGTTTAACAGGCACATTAAAAAAAGGAAAAGAAATCTAAATTCAAGTAGAAGAGAAAGGACAGCAATCCAAGGAATGAAGAGAGAAATGTGCCACTGCTCTAGCTAATGCACTTTGCTGTAGGTATTCCCTAGGCAGAATGCACCTGCTTCACCATCAGACAATCCAGAGATGCCCAGACAGCAGCAACAGGGTTAAAAAGCGTTCTTTCCTCATTCTTGTTTAAAGCACACATGGTTTTATTCAAAGAGATTTTATAGTCTTCCAGAGCCCTTTACAAGCTATTCTTTATAGTTTTTCATTCACTAGAACTCTGTCTCCTATGCCTCGTTAAGAGTGAAAAAAAACCACCCTTTTCTTTCAGTGCAGAAATCTGTCACTGACACCAGCTGGCTTTAATAGACTCTGGCATGATTAAAGTATCTCAGGCACCTCCTGACAACACAAATGCCTTTTGTACATCTCCATTGCCATCTCCCTGCTGACTGCCGAGGCCTCCGCAAACTCACCGGTGGCCTCCCTTAAATTAAATTTTTCCACAAAACCAGCTTTTAGATGTGCATGGTGCACACGCAGCATAAAAGCACGCCACATGTAAAAATCCTGTGGGTTTAGATGCGACATTTCGCGCGTTAAAGCTAGTTGCGCATTCTTTTAAAACCGCGAATTACCACCTCGATGTTGAGCATCTGCAGGTCTGCAGACAGTTTGCACGTTAAAAGCTGGTCGCATGTTCTTTTAAAACCACAAATTAAATACCTTAACACTGAGATATTTAATCTGTGGTTTTAAAAGAACGCGCAACCGGCTTTTAATGTGCGAAATGTCACGTCTAAACCCTGTACGCAGGACTTTTACACGCAGCCTGATTTTATGCCATGTGTGTGCCACATGTCTAAAAGCCGTCTCAGACTGGATAATACCTGGCATTGTCTTGGCTACTTCCTGGGGGTCATAGGATTATATTTAAGCCTCAAAATGGGTTCGCAGAAGCAAAATATTTAGCATATGCTGTGCTAATGTAGAATCACTTGCTCTAGGCTACCGATCCACAGACCTCAAAAACAAAAGGCATCAGCTAGAGAGTCAATGTTCACTGGGATAGATTTACCAGACTCACTCACTCACACTCTGCAGATTGGGCACAGAGCAATACAAGCGACCCCTTCTCCTCATGGGAGTTATACAAGGGCAGGGCGTGGAGAGAGGGTTTGGGTCTAAAGCCTTCCCAATCTCAACAGGGGAATGGAGGACGTTTGCAGGAGCAGGCCTGCAGAAGCTTTTGTCTATGCTCTGGAGGCGTCCATAAGACTTGCAGCACTTTGTGCAAAGAAAAAACAACAACAAAGGATTGCGGGTCAGCACGCTCAGAGGCACCAAACACCAAGTCCTGGTAAGTGCATTGATCACAGGCAGTGAGGGGTGTGTGGGGGCTTCCTAGCACAGGGCCCAATACAACTGCAACAGCTGTATATGCCTAAGGATGCCCCAGCTGCTTTCCACTGGGTCCAAGGTTGGGATGGCCCAACTGGTATCTCCTACTCATATATTACTGAACTTATCTTCACAACACCCTTGTGAGGCAGGGATCGTCCAGATGCCATGAACAAGGCACAGATGAACTAAAGGTTCCATCAAATGCCTATAAAAGCCAATGAGAATCATCCTATTCGCTCTGGAGCCAATCCTAAGTGATTCCAACAAGGTCATACAGTGAGTCTGTGTCAATCATAAAAACAATAAAAATAAAATATAATTATTAAGTATTATTATTAGTATTAGTATTAATAATAAATAATAATAATAAATAATAATAAATAAATCATCCCCCTAATGACTCACCAGACCATCCCCTACACCCCTTCAGTTAAGGACTGAACCGACAGCCTACAGTAATTCTTTATCTACTCTGACATAAGTGAGATCAGAACAGACCACACAGCTAGATAAAACAGGTCCAAGGTCTCCCTTCGGCTACTCCAGAGTAATACCATTACCTATAGTGGAGTTGCTATGGATATACATGTACATGACAGAGATCAGAATCTGGCCCATTGTTTCCAGGATGAGTACATGCCCAAGCATACTGCCCCCTAGTGGCTTTATGCAACATTTCACTCTCAGCTTGTTTCAAACTCCATGCTGCTACCAAAAATGTGCTATTTGGCAAATCTGACCCATCCTCCCTCTTTAAAATCTCTATGGCTGATGTTTATTTTTACCACCTTGAAGATGACTTGTCTGGGATACTATGTGGACAGAGATGCCAGATTTTTCTCTGCAAGGGAAATAAAGGCAGTATATCGAAGGCTAAAATGATATAACCCGGCAGAATGATCTGGCTGCAACTCTATGCTCTGGAGGCGTCCATAAGACTTGCAGCACTATGTGCAAAGAAAAACCACAACAAAGGATTATTTGTTTATTCTTTAACATCTCCCATGGTGGACTGTATTGTTTTATTGTTTATATATATTTATTTATATTGTATTTTTATCTTTTGTACTTATTAGTTGCCCCAAGCTGCTTTGGTAGGAGAGGTGGGGTAAAAATTTGTAAAATAAATAACTATAAACTCATTATGGTCGGGTAGCCCCTTATATGCTTTCTGGAGACCGCTATGCCAATGTATCTTCAGTCAAATCTAAGACCAAATTGTTGTATACATTTTATTTATTTATTTATTTATTTATTTTATTTTTAAAAACTTTAGCCAAACTTCATCTAGAGCAAATGAACTCTGCAGTGGCAGCTGGACAGAGAATGGGTTTAGCTCTAGAGAAGATAATTTGCCCCCGTAGAATGGGAGTGGTAGAGAACTCAATTCATTATGTGTTGGATTGTTTTTATTTTACGGATATAAGAGAATCCTTTCTTACTCCCATTTTGTCTCGATTAAGATTCTGCTCCAAAAAGGAAAAGCTCATATGGCTGCACAGACATACGGGCAAAGAAGTGGTTGAAAATCTGGTAGCTTTTGCCGTAAGGGCAGCCATTAGAAGTAAATATCCTTTGATAGCAACTGAGCTATAATTAACTTACCAATGAATAGTGAAAAGCCTTTTGAGCTTTACTGGGAGATTCTGAGGCAGAACTTTGGTTCTGCTTAGATATAATTTGGGGGGGCAGGGTTTGTACGTCTTATTGCTCCGCTTAAGGGCAAAGATTGTAGTGAGGCTTGTTTTGTGTAATTTAAATTATTATTTTGTATTGTATTGTTTTTATTTTTTAAAGGACTGTTTTGTTTAAGTGTATTGTCTGGTAAATATCTTGGCTATGGTGTGAAAATTGAAAAAATGATTAATTAATACTCCATGCTCCCCTCTGTTTCAGTTTGCAGTCCGCTCTTTCACAGTCTTCCAGAGACAGAGTGTGGTCGCCATGTTGGTCCCAAGTGACAGAGAGACAAAGTGGTTTGAATTATCTCTTTTATTGGACCAACTGTTGTTGTTGTTAATAAGCAAGCTTGTAGCATTTCTACTGGCTCTGCTACATGCCTAAGGAAGGGCTCTGTGTGGCCCAAGAGCTTGCTTATTTCCACCAACAACAGTTGGTCCAAATAAAAGATATCCTTCGAGTCACTTTGTCTCTCTTTCACAGTCTTGTCAGCCCTTAATTAATATCACTTCTGGTATGTTTTCACCTTTAATCTGACTGATTAAAAACCCCACTAATCTCACTGGAACAGCAGGGCACCCTCGAGGGCTGTGGAGCGGCTTTTACAATGAACTTTAGGCAGCTAGTAAATTCCTAGCTCATTGACCAGGTTCACCAGGGAAACGATGCCAATGTAGTAAACAAGTGTTGAGCCTCCAGCAGGTTTCGGGGCTTCCCTGCTGGGCTGGCAGGGGAGAGGAATAGGGAAGTTCAGAATGAAATCATTACAGGCAGCGGCAGGGGTGGGGGCTGGTGAAAGCAGATGCCGAGGTGAAGGACACAGGAAACCGGGAGAGTGGCACCCATGGGGAGGGTGGGTGGGGCCAGGGGAGAAGAAAGGCTGGATACAGAGGAATTCATTTATTGGTTTGAAACTTTTCATGAAAACGTGTTTCAGCCAACACCCGACAGCTTTGAAACCATCACAATGTTTTACAAAAAAAGGTCAACTTGTTAAAATTTCCTGTCAAAGGTTTTTGGAAAATGGGGAAACATTGAAAGTAGAAATGAGAAAGACAAGAGATGCAGGATCCCCTGAAAAGAAGTGGGGCACAAGAGGCTGTTTGCCCTGAGCCTTACATAAAAGAGAGCGATGGCAGCCAAATGGTTAAGACACACAGTGACATCAAATCTTGCTTGGTCTTGCACTGGGTGGCTGCCTCCACTCCACTCAGCTAGGAATAGTTTTCCATTGGGTTGGGGAATTCAAAGGTAAGGGGAGCACTGACACATCCCCAGAATACAGGACGTGGGGGGAGAGAACAAAGAACATGGGATGGAGGAAGAGCACATCTGGTTTGGGGCTCCTTCCCCCAGGCAGGGCTGAGCAACAAGCACTGGGCAAGGGGATGGATTTTAAAAATCCACCCGGATGGAGTCAAAAAAGCGGTCATGTCCTGGAAAATCCAGATGCTATGGTTCAAGTCGGTCCATGTGGTCAATCAGGCTGGTGTAGTTGAGGCACACCAGTTTCTGTGGCCTACAGCGCACAAGGGAGTGATGTCATGCGGTCCACTGGGAGGGAGTGAAAGGGAATGCTCCTCAGCAACAGTTTGAAAGGGACTGGAGTGAAAGGACTATGTATTGTGACTGGGTTGATGATAGTATAAACCTACGTACACTCCTCCTCCCTAAGAAAGAGATGAGCCTCATCCTGGTCTTTCCAAAGGGCTCAGGGCTTTTGTCTTTGCCGTGACAAAATGTGTGGTGCCCCAGCATGCACCTGCAAACGTCTCTGAAAGTGCCTAGTGAGCACGTGCACATGGGCCCGGGGGAACTGCAGCCTCTGCGAGGCCCCTGCCGGTTCCCCTCAGTTCCAGAAAAGGTGACAAAACAAAACAATTTCCATTTATTTATTTAGTTATTTATTTAATGGAAAATGTTTTGTTTTGTCACCTGCACTCTGAAGGGGGAGCAGTCTGGCAAACACAAGGACCCCAAGAACATGTGCTCATCTAGGAGCCTGCTGTAGAAACTTGGTGTGGGAGGTGGGCACTTTCCCATGGGCTCCCCATATCTTCCATAATATAAAACCCTAGCATACATTGCTAGAGGTTTGGATGGCAGTGAGCCCCATTTACAGAGAAAAGGGATGTGGCTTTGGGGTGCAGCACCTAACCTCTGGCTCCCAATGGGGTTGAAGCAATATTGTGCAGCAAAGGCAGTCTTTCTAATCTATGGTACCCTGTGGCTGGCTTGGCATTCCACAGATATACTGATGACAGGGCATGATGGACACTGGTGCTCATCAAGCAAGTCCAGTGTTGACTCCAAGAGCACAGATCTCTGCTCTGGATTGAGCCTTTTCATTGCCCCAGACTTGCTGAGGCCGAGATTTTCCATGCTAAATGTTTAAATAAACACTCGGGGAAGCTGCTTGTACTTGACTTTTCCAGTAACCAGCATTAAGTGGAGGAACAGCTGACAAATCAGCTACTTCATCCCAGTTTCATATCTGGATTCACAGGCAGCTTTGCAAATGCCATGTAAAAAATTTGAAGGCTGTTCATTGCCTGTTAAAGTAAATAAGCTTCCCTGCTAGAAACCAAGATATTTATAAGCAACCCCCACCCCATGATGGTTATTAATGCTAATGTCCAGGAGCTTGGGCAGTTGTAGAGCACTGTGTTTACCAAGTTTTCAACCAAGTGCCACCTCTAGAGATTTTTAGCAAGAGTTTACAGAAGAAAGCAACAACATTGCAGCTGTTTTGATCACAGAGGCAGGCAGACAGACAGATCCAGGGCACTGTAGACATCCTGCTGGGTTGTGCGCTACTTCTCTTAAGGATGTTAAAGAACAATGTGAAAGAATCCGCTCTCTGCTCTTCTCTGCACACCGAGATTTAGAGTTAACAAGTTAAACGCAGTTTGATATCCCTCTAGGGACAGCCAACGCAGCAACACTCCCAGAGGAGCATCATTAAATATCACTCTCAAGCAGGTCTATTCTTGACAATGGAAATCAATCTCAGGGAACCATAGGAGGAATCAGGAATATGCAAATGTCAGAGACACCATTGCCTCCAGCCATCACTGCTTTTGAGGTTGCAGTGAAACCCAAACATCTGCGGAAGCCCGGCTGTTCTGACATCCACGCACCTTCCTCTGTGACTCGGTGACTTGAGTCACACCTGTGTTTCCGGCAAGGAACCAAGTCAGGAGAACAAATCTGCACTGTGATGTTCCAATGACTATGTTACTTAGGTCTCTGCTGTTTTGCAAGAAAGCAGAGTAGTCTGTTCAGGACACTCTCAGCCGTATGTTGCACAGCCAAGGCCAGGATGCAAGGGCAGCAATGCCACAGACACCACAAGTCACGAAGAAAAGCTAATGTGCTATAGATCAGGTGCTTGTCTTCTGGGCAGACCCGATTCCACTCTCACCGACATCAAAAGCAATGTTGCTGATGTCAATGTGGTGACGTTGGAGTACGTGAGAACAGTGACTCATCGAGTTAGAAATCAGGGGGAAACATTTTCTTAGGACCTGAGTGTGCAGTGATTGGTGCACTCTGTGAGGCTTCCTGATGATGCGTTCCTCTGCTCTGGGTCAAACTGCTTCTGTATGGGCTGAGTGGAGAGGATTGTCTAGTTCAGCATTACCCCTGCTGTCTGCAACTCCCCTCTGCTTCTCCCTGCTTATTATACCCCAGCCTCTCCTTTCCAATTCCATACACCCTTCACTCTTCTGCCTCCCCCTTCACTCACGGTCCCTTCCCTCCATGCACCTCTCACCACATCTAACCTCTCTTGCACCTGTCCCCAGTGCTTAAAATATTTTAAAAATAAAATA
This sequence comes from Sphenodon punctatus, assembly GCA_003113815.1. Taxonomy (NCBI): domain Eukaryota; kingdom Metazoa; phylum Chordata; class Lepidosauria; order Sphenodontia; family Sphenodontidae; genus Sphenodon; species Sphenodon punctatus. Next base: position 1,680,972 of record QEPC01003095.1, read on the forward strand.
ATAAATCATAATACAAAAGTGCTGGGTTTCAAGTATGCCCCTTGCCTCAGAAATGTGTGTAATAGTCAGAGGGGCCAGTAGGGCTACCATGCTAAGCTTCATGCCTCCACCAGCCCCTGTTACTGCCGCTCCTTTGCCAGTCCTTGCATACGGCCAGATTAAGTTTGAGGGGGACTGGCACTACTGCCACTCATCAGCTGTTCAGGGGCATGGTGTGCTAGCACTGGGTGATAATTCAACCTTTGCTTGCTTTCAGCACCATTCACCCTCCTCAGTTGCGACACTCTGCCCTGGCACCTGGAATGCCAAACAAGTGATGAGTGGCAGTAGCAGCACTCCCTGTGCCCGTCCAGAGCAGTACCAGCACCAACCCAACCAAGAGAGAGACTGGTAGGGATGGGCGAACGCGGTTCGGAAGTTCGGACCGAACTCGACCAGTTCAGTTGACCGAACCGAACTTCCGAACTGAACTCGATTTTCAAACCGAACCGAACCGAATTTCCAAACTCGGTTCTGTTCGCCCATCCCTATAAGATAATATTCCACTTAGTTCAATGGGGTTTGAATTTCCGAACTCTGTTCAGAAGTTCGGAGTTCAGACCGAACTCGAATAGTTAGGTCGACCGAACTCGAAAAGTTCGGTCAACCGAACCGAACTTCCGAACCGAACTCGATTTTCTAATCGAACCGAATTTCCGAACTCGGTTCTGCTCGCCCATCCCTAGAGACTGGGCCTGAGGCTGTGAGTGGGTGGGAAGGGGGTTGCTGCTGCCACTCTAAGCCACAGCTGTTTGGCAGTGAAAGTGTTTTGCTACCAAAAACTGATTGGCAGCAGCCCCAGCCTGGAAGAGATGCCAGGGCCTGAACCTGGTACAAATTGTAATTAAGCCCTGCCTGTCCGTTTTTTAGCCAAGACTTCTGCTATTTCTTACAGAGCAGCCTTCCAAGTTTTAAAGGGCTTACACGGTAGCTCAACTCTGCACACGTGCAGACTGCTTGCCCTTTCTCCCCTTCCTGTTCCTGTTTCTTCCTGCCTGTAAGCATTGCAATATCCGGGATCTGGCCTCTTTAATAGCCTGAAGCCTGCAGTAGGGGAGCTACCGGCTGAAGCCAGGGGCCCACATGAACCGGCCTCTGATCCAGTGATCCAAGTAGTTTGCATTCTAGTCCTATCTTTGCTACTGACCATGGTGAAGTAAGTTCATCTCCAAGAGCCTTTGTTTTTCTCTTCTGCCTTACTTATTTAGATTGTAGGCTCTTTGAGGCAGAGGCTATTTCTTATGATGTCTCACGTTTCTTAGAAAGCCTAATCCTGGAAATCCTCTGCATTGGACCCAGCCTAGTAGAGAAAACAACTTTGCTCTGGCAAAAGAGGCCAGATCCATTTATCCTGTCACGCATTTAATCAAATATCCACAAGAAACCTAGAGCAGATTGCATGGCATTTCCTGTTATTTGCTTGATTCTAATCTTTGCCCGCGTTTGCAGAGACTGCATTAAATACCAGACAGAGAACATAGCAGCATGCAAGAGAGGGAGGAGGGAGGCAACTTGGTCTAGTGGTGGTTAGCATACTAGATTAGGACTTGGGAGACCTGAGTTCAGTTCAGTCAGGTCAGCCGTAGTCTCGTCTTTGCTATTAACCTTGCTGTGTGGTCTTCTGCAAATCATTTCACCTGTTTCTGGGGTTATCACGTGGCACCTCTCTCTTGGATTTCAGGATATTGGGCTAGACTGACCTCGTTGATCTGACCCAGAATAGCAGCTCTTATGTTCTTAACAAAAGCAGAACAAAGGCTGATTGCTACTTGACTACGCCAGGTGTAAAAATGCCCGTAGAGCAGCAGTTTCCAAAATTCTGCATATGACACCTCATTTTAAGATTTAAACATAATCTCATGACCACAGTCAACAACAAAGACATATAACATCATCATCAATAGGGAGCATGACCCCCATCTGCAGATGACATGATCTCAGTTTGGTCCTGACCCCACAGTTTGAGAATCTCTGAACTAGAGTCCTGTGTCCTTCTGTACACACAGAATGACAAAGGAAGCCTCTTCCTGGGGCTTGGTATGCTAGCTCTGGGTGATAAGTCAACCTTCTCCAGTGTGGAGAGACTGGCTCAAAACTTGCTTGCTTTCAGCAACGTTCACCCTTCTCGGTTGCAACACTCTGCTCTGGCAATTGGAAGCCCTTTTTCTCAGAGGGGTAATGCCAGCTGTATTCGAGCACTGTGGGGAAGAAGCACTGCCCCTGCAGGGCTGAATATCTCAGCTGCTGAGTCGAAGGAAACATCCCTCTGAGGAAAGCAATAATTTATTCTCACATATGTGGTATTGTGGCACCGGAGGCAACATCTATTTAAGAAGCCAAAGATAAGAGTGAAGAATTTACCAAATAAACTATAGCTGTCTGCTTTCAGACAGACTAATATTTGAACAATACACAAAGTAGTGTCCGGGGATGGGGTAAGCAGACATTCTCTCTGCAACACCCTCATTCATTCATTCATTCATTCCTATAATTTCTGTGTTCAAAATGCTTTACAATCCTTCTCTAGTTCATCAGAGCAACAATCCTGCAAGGTAGGTCAATATTATTTCCATTTTACAGATGGGGAACTGAGGCTGAGAGATAGTAACTTGCCCACGTCCACCTAGTGAGTTCATGGCTAAAATGGGATTTGAACCCTGATCTCCCAGGTCCAAATCCAACCAAACCAAATCATTTTAGTGTGATAACCTTAGGCAGCACATAATATTTAATTATTTACAAACACACATACAAGTACAGATACAAATAAATGTCTAAATAAGTAACACAATAAGACAGGGCAAATGGTAGACCTGGTCAATTTAAAACCTTACAATTTTATAAAGCCTCTATAGCAACTTTCCTTGCTTGCCTGGCAAGAGCACAACGTTTTGCAACCCGCACAGATATAGAAAGGTCTCTGTCACTCAGTAAGGACACCAATGCCTCTTGTTGACTATATGTCCTCAAGTTCATTATAATTGCCCCAAGAATCTCTTCGCGGGTATCATTATATAGATGGCAGTCAAAAAAGAACATGTGCAATTGATTCTGCTACTTGCTGCAAACAGAATTTGCAGTCTTTGGTCACAGGGGAATTTCGCTATCCTACCCTCCAATATCGCTACGGGCATCAAATTGAATCTCGCCAGAGTAAAGGCCGTTCTAGAGGTCCAGTTAGAGATTCTCGACAAGTACGCGGCACACCATGCCTGAATAGGAAAAGTAACATACATGTTTAATATCTTTTGATTACTGACAGCTTCTATAAGCATTTGCTTTTCTTGGTCTTTAAGACATAGTCTGCTCAGACTGAGAGCTTTAGCATAGGGCATAGAAAGAAGATATTATTTGGAAAAGCCCAACAAAGATAACAGATGGGTTATATTATTTTCCCATGGGTCCACCACCACTACAGAGAGGGCAGAACGAGCAAGACGTTCATTATCCCAAAAATTTAAATATAACCAAAATTTAAGGATGTAAGCCTTGGCAAGCGAGGCCATTGAGCACAGCCCAAGCTCAGCTCGCCGCAGTGCAATAGGTGTATTCCTTGGTATATGCAAAATGGCCCTGCAAAATCTATTCTGTACTGTACTACCGTCTCCAAGTGAGATACTAAAGATGGGCTCCATATTGGGATTCCATAAAGCAGCTGAGGTGGCAACTTTGCCTTATAAATTTTAATTGCTGGCATTTTCATTTTGCCTCCTTTAGAAGAGTAAAAGCTAATAATGCCCTTAGAAGTACCCTTGGCCTGAGCAACTGCTGTTTTATTATGCAAATGCCAAGATGCTGTCTGTGAAAAAAACCACCCCTAAATATTTACAGGAAGGGACTTGATCAATAGAGTGCCCATTCACAAACCACCTATGCTTAGCTCGCGTTTTGCCCACGACCATGACTTGGTCTTAGTATAATTGACTTCTAGCTGTTCAGCTCTACAAAAGTGGGAGAAACCCTCCATCAGACATCTCAGGCCAATTAGAGTAGATGACACTAATATAGCGTCATCTACATAGAATAGGGTAGATAAATTTGAAGCACCTAGTGTGACAGGATGATATGCTGGGTCCTTCAAGGCATTAATAACTCCATTAATATAGATATTAAATAATAATGGTGCCAGTAAACATCCCTGGTGAATCCTTCTCATAGAAGGAACCGAAGAGGATAGGGAGCCTGGGTGGTTGACCCGAATTTTTAGGGAGGTACCTTGATGTAGAGACACAATCAGATAAAGTAGTCTATGATCTATATTAGTTTGGGCCAGGTTCAACCATAGGCACTCCCTACTAACTGAGTCAAATGCTGTTCGAAGGTCCACGAAACAAATATATAAAGCTGACCCAATCCTTGATTGAACATATTTAGTTGTTAGTTGATTTAAACAAACCTTTACGGAAACCTGCTTGTTCTAGTGTCTTAACAACAAATATTTAGCATAAAGCTTTCCTATAACACAGAGGAGGCTAATTGGTCTATAATAAGCTGGATCTTTGGGGTCCCCTTTCTTAAAGGTTGGGACCACCACACTTTTATACCAGTTTCTAGGGATAACCCCCATCTCATTTATTGTGGTGAATAGTGAGGCAAGTGGACGGACACCACCATGATGGATTAAGTTTCAATACCTCTGTGGGAATAAGGTCTACACCTGGTGCTTTATTGGGCTCTAGCTGAGAAATCAGCAAGTCTATTTCTTCTGCAAGCACTGGAGGCCAGCTAGGGCAATCTTTAATGGGTGACAGAGTTAATTCAACAATCAAGTAGGTTTAACTGAAAAAAAAGACTACAACAATGAGTCTCCCAGACACTTGTTGGAGTGTCAATTTCCTTCAAGGGATTAACTATGGATCTTGTTTGATTAACAAGCTTCCAGAAGGAAGCAGAATTCTTTCCTCTAGCTGCTGCCTTAAGGGTATCCCATACCTTTTGATGGGGAGCCTGCTTCTTTCTCTTCAATAAAAGTTGCTATTCCCTTTTATTCTGTAGGTAAATCTCAAGGTCAAATTTCTTGTTGTACCCTTTTAACAGTCGGGCCTGCCTTCTAAGATTTGCCTTAGCAACTCAACAATCACCATCATACCAGCATTCGGGTTCTGCCCTAGCCCAATTGGTTGTAGGTTTGGAAGAGTTAGCAAGAAAAGGACGCAATATCTGCACAATCATATCAAAACACACAAAGGAATGTGTGTGAATTAGGGTGGCCATACCTCCCCTTTAAAAGAGGATGCTTATGAAAAATACATAGTGCAGGGCTGCACTGGAACCAATGCAGCCCTGCAGCATGTATTTTTCATAAGCGTTCTCTTTTAAAGGGGAGGTATGGCCACCCTAGTGTGAATATATCATTTTGAAGGGTACAAAATTGGTCTGAGACCAAAAGTTGAGTTATTAATTCTTTTAACTGAGGGGTCCATTTAGCTCGGCGCTCTATTCTCTGATCCTGGTCATGTAAAACCAGGGTTAGGTCCTCCTTAACTGTACCTGGGGCAACCGGGTCTGCTAAAAATAGAGCCAGCAGCTGGTGATCTATATCTACTTCCATCTGGATACAAAAATTACTAGGGATGGGCGAACGTGGTTCGGAAGTTCGGAGTTCGGACCGAACTCGAATAGTTGTCAACCGAACCGAACGGTCGAACCGAACTCGAACTCGAATTCGAACGTTTGGTTCGGATGCGTTCGGTGAGTTCGGAATTGAATTTCCATTGGTTGCAATGGAAAACACATTATTGGCTGTAACTTTTTTGTTTTTTAAGCTATGTGGCTGAGATTTGGGGTGCCTCTACCTTCAATAGAACTCATTATGTGCACCAAATATCAAAACAATTGGATAAAGGAATCCGATTTTAGAAGCAGTTGCATTATTGTATTTTGCAATATTCTACATATACATTCTTAGCTGTAACTTCTTTGCCTCACATCTAATGTAGGTGAAACATGTTAAGTTTATACCCCTTCCCATAGTAACTATCTTTGCCAAATTTCAGAAGGATTGGACAAAAGGTCTTGGTGGTATAAGCAATTAACAAATAAATGTAT
>QEPC01003095.1:1693954-1709556 GCA_003113815.1 Sphenodon punctatus
AAAAATGTTATGGCCAGAAATATGTTTTTTAGTTTTTTCCTTTTATTTCAAAAACTAAATGTCATTTTCAGTTCCCGATTGCACCAAACTAAAGACCGAACCTATCCCGACTGAACCGAATCCCGAATCCGAACTCAAAGTTCGATCCGAACCACCGAACGGCCAAACATTCGAACCGACGAACCAAACCAAACGGGCAAACTGAACGGACGAAACGAACGCAGCCGAACCGAATGGCCGAACTCAAACCACGATCTGTTCGCCCATCCCTAAAAATTACAAACAAAAGGGAGGATCACTTCTGAAAAAATCCAACCATTTATCCACTTAGGCCAGTGGATATAACAGACACTTTCAGTTGTCTGTTGTAGTTGAAACTCCCCCCACCCCCATCCATCCATCCATCTCACTCTTTCTTCCTCTCTGTCTTCCCACTCTTCTATTGCTTCCCCTCGCTCTCCTCCCTTGTCCTTTGACTCTCTCTCCTCTTACCACCCAATTATTTTGGAGATTTCCCCCTAGCTCAGTGAGAACATGGAGCTGGAGTGTTTGCCATCTGGGGTCCTTCTCACACCCCTCTTCCCTGAACATCTTTTGTCCTCCTGGGGAGGGGGCTGCTCTCCAGTCTGAGAACCTAGGCACCAGGCTACACTGGCTCTCAACAGTCAGGCCTGTTGCCTGTTTTTTCCAAACAAACAAGTGAAGTGCCAGACCAGATCAAAACCAGCAGTCCATCAGAATTCCATCTCTGTCAAAGACCAGTGCTAGATCTTTTAGGACAGAGCTGTATCAAAGTTTTGTTTCAGGCTGAAAATTTCAACAAATAATTTCAACATTTCAACTGGCAAACGCCATCAGCAATCAAGCTGGGATTTTTTAAAAATTTTGAATAGGAATTTCAACACATTCTGAAATTTCAGTTCAAAATTTCAGTTTCCATATTTAGTCAGCTCTGCTTCAGAAGTAGCACGAAACTCCCTAGCAGATTGCTATGGAATAAGCTGCCCACACTCACAAGGGTCTCCTTGATGTAAATCAGCGAATGGATGATTTGTACTCTGAAAACAGAGGCTTTACAAAAATGTTTGTTGCTACCAATGCATTGTGGGTGTTCTTGCTTGTATCTACAAGAAATCTACAGTCTTGTGAAATGGCAATACGACTTTTACACACAGCTAAGACAACATGCCGCCTGTCTTCTATCCATACACTGAAAAATTGAGGTTCGTCAGATTCCCATATTAAGAAATATGTGATACTCTAGATTGCCCAGAAAGTTAAAATCCACTAGGGTGCACGATGGGAGGTGTGGTTTCAGCTCCATTCTTCCCTATGGGCTTTACTCCCTGGAGAACCCTGTCTCCCATCAAGCATCTCTGTAGAAAAATGTGACAAAGCTGCAGTGAGTTTTCCCAGTGCAAAAATACCATCATGGTTTCAGGTAAATACAGCAACTAGTGAAGACTGCCAACACTGTACATGCTTGTGGTGCTTTGGATACTTAAATAGTTGGGCCAATAACTTTTAAGTGAAGATGCAATCATGTTATTCCAAGCCCAGGTTAGCTATGGATTGATGTAGATTTGGGTGGATGTTGCATTTCCACTCTGTGTGGTTCCATTGCCCCAGACACATTGAAAGAAAAGCGCTCCTGCACAGAGTTGCTGGTAAGCAAGGCATTCATTTCCCCAATACCGGCAGGTGTTGAAAACGATAAGGCATGTAAGATTTCTGCAGATTTGTTTCAACTCTGTTCTGAACATAATGAACACTTCATTTCCTCCGTCAGAGAAATAAATAAAGTCTCCCCTTACCCGGAGACTCACTCTGTGTTTTGATTAGTAGTGTTTACATTTCAAAATCAATGATGTGGGTCTCTAGAGGAAACAAAGCGCTTTGGGTAATGCAATTACTCCCAAATAGCTGGCAATACCTTGTTTTGCACAGCGCAATGATCCTGCTAGGAGAGTGGTGCCATGGTGGGAAACCTAATCTAAACGGAGGGATCGTGGGTCTAATCCTCAAAAGGCTGCAAGGCCCTCTTTACCACAGTCTCAAGTCAAAATGCTGCTAGAAAAGCCCTTCCCTGCTGCTGGTGGTCATCAGCGTGAGCCTAGCACTCGTCGAGTGAGCTACTTCCAATGATTTGACCACTTTGGGAGGGGAGCGGAGTGAGGAGATTGTCACCCTGAGATCACATGACTGCAGGGCTCCTGCTGCCCTGTCATGTGGTGCACCTGGCCATGCTCTGTGGCTCAATAGCACTAGCAGCTACGTTTGGGCACTGCCGAGCTGTGCCAGCACCCAGAGGCATACAAAGCTGTTGTTCACTGAGTTCTGAGGGCTGCAAATTGACCTCTGGGGGACCACGGGCAGCAACTGAGTTACTCTCCAATGTGCAGATAGTAACTGTGGTCATTATGTTACTGCAGTGGGCCTATTTTCCAGAGATGCAAATGCCTGCTGTCTTGTGTGCATAATCAGTATGTGCTAACATCACACACAGGTTAGCCTTCCACTCATCCTCCAAAAAATCATGGGATTTCTTTTGGAAAGAGAATGCATTTGGAGCTCTTTGGTCTCTAAACCGTTAGGCTATAAATTAATTGGGTCATGTTTCCAAGCTCTTCTTTACAGCCAGGAAAGGGAGAAAGAGTTCCTGAGGCCCCAAGAGGAGTTATTTCTGTGAGACCCCCTCACCTCCTGCGATTCTCAGCCCTTGGGGTGGCTGTTTCCTGCGGGGCCCTATCCACCCTTTCTTCGCCTAGTGTTGCGGGGGAGAGGGTGGGGGGAAATGGTCCTGCAGGAAATGGCCGTCCCCAGGCCTGAGAGTCATGCGCAGGAACAATGCCACCACCATCTCTCCTTGCCCAGAATCCTCTCTCACTGTTGGTGCTGCCTGTAAAGCTCCTGCCACCCATGCTGAAAGGCTCTTTGGGCCAGTAGTAAGGCCCTGGTAGAAGTCTTCAGGGCAGCAATGTCAGGCAAGACACTGTCAAGGTGAAACACTGCTCCCCCTACCATGGGCAGGATTCACCCACTGGGTGGGTACTTTGTTTTTGTAAGTACACCCCAGTGTGCCAGTTGTTAAAGGGGTGGGGCTATGGAGGGTGGGACCATAAGGGCCCCAAATTTTATTTCTGCCCTGGGCCCCACAAACTTTAAGGCCAGTCCTGCTCAGAAGTAAAGCTGAAATGAAGAGAGGTTTATGTATTCAAGAATATTATTCATCTTTTCAGATAGTCCTCCAAATATTGGGAGTGATATCCGCAGCCGAAATGGATATCCTCATGTCTGTTTATTCAGTCAGATTTTGTTTACTTCATTTATTTCAGTTATTTTGATAATTTCTGTATTTTGGTTCATTTGCTTCAGCTGCTGCACATGCACAGAAGTGCTAACAGCACCAAAATGAAGCGGCCAAAATTACCCAAATACCGAAACAAACACAATAACCATGCCAAAACAACTAAAATGGATAGCTGACGAACCAGGAAAGAAGAGCGGTTAATATCCATTTTGTCAGACCCAAACGGAATAGGGTAAAACCAAATAATATATATTCATTTTGGCCAATATTCAGTCACAACTCTAACTCAAGCATTCGTCTTTCAAGGCCAACATTTTTAAAGAGTTTATTTTGTGCCAGCAATATACCTTGTGGCACTGAACAATCATTAATTAGAGTCCAATCCTGGTTTAGAAAATGAGGCAAAAATCAGTTGGGCTTTTTTGGAGAGAAAGAAGAGTGGGATAAAATACAGTTTTCTTTTAAGAAAAACAAACATCCCTTGTGTTCTGGTTTTTTTTGTCTGTTTTGGGTTGGTTCTTTCTTATCAGCTCCACAGCCCAAAGGGTGGAAGCAGAATTTGGCTGAAATTAGGTCTCTCGACAATTACAAAGCAAGCACGGGCCTGGAAGGAGAGGAAATTGGTTCTGAACTGACCTGTGGTGAGGTCCTGTTATTCTTCTAAGAAATTATACAAGGGGCAGAGGTAAATAAAATGCACAGCGAATGACTGGTTCCTTCCAGCTGGTTTATGAACTTCATGCTCCTAAACACAGAATATCCGTGCAGCTTGCCACCTCGCAGCACAAGAGAATTAGCCCAAGAGTGTCTGAGTCCTATCCCTCCTCCTCCATATTTTTTTTTAAAAAGCTCTCTGCAAACAGTAAGTCATTAATGTGAGTCATGCATTCAAACAAAGAACAAACCCTCCAGGCTGTGCTCTTCTGCACTAACTTTCACGGGACTACTCCAGAGTAAGTAGTTCACGAATGGCAGTTTGATCCGAGCAAAGAACAGAGTCTTGTCTCCGATTCCAGGCAGTCGCTGTCACATAGCAATTACTTTTGGAATTGCAGTAAGTGTAAGTGACAGGCAATCTCAGACCAGACAGGCAGCTACACGGCACAAAACACCAAGGAAAGCCCAAGGAGTTGCTATGTACTCAACTACAGATCAAGTTATATTGGTGACCCAGAACAGTTTTCATGCCCAATTCGGACTCTGTGGAGTTACTTCAGATTTCAACTCCGGTGAGAGCTGTTTGATTCAACCACCTACAGAAGAAAGGTCTATGAAATCAGAAACTGATTCAGCTCATAATTGCAGCGTTCGCAACCAGAAGTGCTCTCCCTGGTGTCTATAGCAGGGGTGGGCAAAGTTCCCAAGCCCAAAAGCTACACACCAGAATTTTCAAATTGCAGAGAGCCACAAGACACTTTACTTTGGGTAAAAACAAAAGCGATAGTGACCCGCTCTGGCCAGCGGTGGCCCAGCAGATCACTATCATGTTTGTGCTCAGGCCCCCAGATGTTTGCCCTGGACTGACCCCGAACATGCCAGTGGCTAGCCCGGGCTGTTACTTGGCAAAGGGCCAAACTCACCGCCTGGGCTTCCCACCACCACCGGGGTCAGTCTAGGGCAAAGAGGAAAGTGACCTGTCCGGGATCATTGGCTGCTATGGCAGCCAATCATGGCGGGAGGCAGGGTGTCAGGCGCAGCGTAGGGGCAGGGCCAGCATTCATTGTGGCCCCCAGTCAAATGGCAGGACAGCTCCCCAGCTGGGGTCACATGTGGTCGGTGCCCTGGTCCAGGTCGGGGACTTTTCCATGCTGCTGTTACTTCTGTTTTCACCCATTGATTGCAACTTCCTCCTGTCCCAGGGACAGGACATCATGGCTTCCCCAACTCCCCTGCTCCCACACCAAAACTCCGCTCCCATGTGGTTTGGCAGGTTTGGGTGGTGGCAACAGTGGCTCAGGGCAGACTGCCTCCACTTCCACAGCCTCCAGGAGGCTCTAGCAGCAGCGGAAATAGTGCCTCAGCTTCTCTCGCTCTTGAAGGGACTGCATGGACCCAGGCAGCCACTTCTGGCAAGAGCTGCAGCACGAGGGCCTGAGAGCCACATACGAGTCCTGAGACACCATTTGCCCACCTCTGGAATATTTATTTATTTATTTATTTAAAACATTTTCTACCCTGCCCAGCCTGCCACAGGCAGCTCGTGGCGGCTTACAAATATTAAAAACAATACTTAAAACAACATTAAAAGGAGGACAATATCACATCCCACCCCACCATCCCCAAACACCCCCACCCTCACCATAACCCATCTCCCCCGCCAAACGCCTGGCAGAACAGCCAGGTCTTACAACTTTTCCGAAAGGAGGGAAGATCTGGGGCCAGCTGGGTCTCCACCGGAAGTGAGCTCCACAGCCATTTTTATTTATTTATTTACTTATTTATTTATATCCCGCCCCTCCTGCCCACAGGGCAGCCCGGGGTGGCGAACAACATTCAATACAAATTTTTTAAAAACAATTTAAACAATTTAAAACAATTTAAAATAAAATACAATGTGGGGAACCCTCCACCCTCACCCCTACCCCTCGCCAAAAGCCTGACAGAACAGCCAGGTCTTACATACACGCCGAAACAGCAGGAGAGTGGAAGCCAACCGAGCCTCCTCCGGGAGCGAATTCCACAGCACAGGGGTGGCCACCGAAAAAGATCTAACATCGGTGGCCACCCGCCTCGCCCGGGAAACCTCCCAAAAGGCCCCCACAGATGATCTCAAGGGTCGCACGGGCACATGGGGAGTGAGGCGATCCCGCAGATAAGCAGGGTCCAGGCCATGGCGCAGTCACCGAGAATGCCCTCCCCTGCATGCCCCCCCCCCGAAAAATCTGGGGGACCTCAAACAGGGCACCCCCGAATGACCGCAGGGGCTGATCCACGACCTAGGGAGTGAGGTGATCTCACAGACAGGCAGGGCCCAGGCCATTTAGGGCTTTACAGGCCAAAACCAAAACCCTGAATCGGGCCTGGAAAACCACCGGCAGCCAGTGCAGAGAACGGAGCACTGGTGTAATGTGCTCCTAGTGGCCCAGTCCCACTAAGAGACGGAATATAGAGTTACAATGGCATAACACTGGTGCGAGTACTAGCACATCTAATCCCTACCAGAGTTCAATCTGTAATTGCCCCAGGGGACGCTGCGCTAAAATTGGGGCTAAGGAACCAAATACTTGGGGAGGGGGACACACAAAAAATCAAAGATTCCTAATTCGGAGTGCTCAGCTATTGTTTCTGTGCAAATTAAAGGAGGAGGAAAGGGTTGAGGTATAAACACTACAGTTATGGTGATGCAAGTCAGAAAACACAATAGCTATGAAAAATCAGAAGGGTTGCAGGGTGAGGGGTGTCCAGGGCCCTTTCCACACAGACACTCCAACACTGATCAAATGGGTGTTACATTTTATTATACATGTTGCAGGGCACCCATAGAGCACACCTGCAACATGTATAATAAAATGTAACACCCATTTGATCAGTGTTGGAGTGTCTGTGTGAAAAAGACCCAGGACGTGGGCAGACATGAGAGGATCAGGGCTGGGACTGGAACAAGATAGTAGGGGTGTGCATGTCGTTTTTGTTATTGCGCTAACGAAAACGACGAGAGAATAACGATAACGAAAACAGCAATGTTGTTATTGTTGTCGTTGCTATTAGTGCTGTGGCAGTTGGGTTTTGGAGGGGAGGGGGAGCAGACATCTCAGAGCCCTAAACAAGGTTGTACTCTTGAACTGTGCCTGTGTCGAGAGGGGCGAGCAGCTCAGCAGTATCTGATGGATGTATCACTGACCAATGAGCAGCGCAAGCAGGCCCCAGCGGTCTCATGGCACTCTGTGATTGCTCAGTGCCTGCTGCCTCCCACAACCAATTGGGGGGCTCTGGGGGAAGGCACTGCAACCCTTTATAATGGGAGGTTTCTCTCTGTTCTGTGAGAGCTCTGCTTGTCAGATTGCGTTTACAGAACTGGTGCTTGCACATAAAAAATCCTTCCTAGCCCTCACTGTATTACCACCAATACCTTTCCTTCCTCATACCCTACATTTTACCTTCTCCCGTTCCCTGCCCTTCTCCCTCCTGTACATTATATATAGATAGTGGGGCTGGGAATACCGGTAAATCCGGAATCCGATAATCCGGTCCGGTTACCGGATTCCGGGTACCGGATTTTTTTACATTGCAGCCATTTAAATGAATGGCTGCAATGTAAGAAAGCCCCACCAAAAAGTCAAAAAAAAAACCAACCCTCCCCGAGTAGGGGAGGGTTGGTTTCATTGATTTCAATGGGGACACAGTGCCCCATTGAACTCAATGAAATAAAACCGGTACCGGTATACCGGATTTAATCCGGGAATCCGGTTCTTTGAGAACCGGAAACCGGTAAATCCGGTATCCGGTATTTACCCCGGGGTCCCAACTCTAATAGATAGGTAGTATAAATTAGATATAGATATATATATTATAGCCATATAGATTAGATTACAATAGTTATATGGATAATTGATTAGATAATAGGTTGTTTTCCTTTTCCCTTCCCCTGTCTCCCTTAGATTTAGATAGATATTAGTTGTGCACAGGAATTGATAACAATACCGATGGTGCTGATACGGATAATGATAATGACAATGACATTGTCATTAATAACGATAACGAAAATGATGTTTTTGAATAACAAAAAGGAAAAGGAAAAACGAAAATGACATGGGGGCCTGGTGTACACCCCTACGAGATAGGGGAAAACAGGAGTTAAGGCTTAGGGCAAGGGCCAGAGGAGAAGCAGGACTAGAAACAAGAACAAGGCACTGGGAACAAGGAGGACAGGTGGAAGAGCAATGACTGACAGGCAGGGCTGGAAGCAGAATGTCAGAGAGAAAGTTGTTCCACCCAGCTTCCTGGTTCTACCAGACAGCCTTACATGCCAGCCGGCAGCCATCAAGGAAGCTCGGAGGCATGGCAAGGACAGGAGACCGACAGGAGGGGGTGTGGCAAGGGTAAGGCAGAGAGTGAGGCATGACTGTGCCTGAGGCAAGGTGAAGCAGTGATGCTGCAGGTCCAGCCACTGCTCCAAGAACTCCAGGGGTGAGGGTTCAAGACCTGGGCCCTGACCCAAGGAGAGCTCAAGAGTGACTTGTTTAAAGATTTATAAGAGAATATAGTCACTGCAATACTAGGTCAGAACAATGGTCCATCTAGCCCAGCATCCTGTCTCTGACAGTGGCTACTATCATATGCTTCAGGAGAAGAGTATTAAAACAGGGCCCCCTGGCATTCCCTCCCAACATCTGGCAGTTGGAGCATGAATCCCCTGACATTCAAAGATGCTAAAATCAGAAAGGATTACCGAGATCTGTTCCAACCTCTTGTTTAGCACTGGTCAACTGTACCTCTGCCATTTACTATATCATGCCTGCTATTTGACTCTCTCTTAGAAGGGTGTGTAGTTTTGATCCGAAGACTATCTAAAAGACCTCCCCCCACCCATGTTCTGTTGTGATGTCTAAAAATTAGCTGGGCGTGTCCTCTTCCATCACTGCACCAAATTTGTACAGCAAGGGCACACAAACACCTTCTCAATGGCTGCCCCACAGCTTTGGAATTCTCTTCCTCTGGAGGTTTGCCATAGCCTGAGCATTTTCCAGAAGCAACGTAAGACCTATGTATCTGGCTAGACAGTTGGCAGGCAGATATAGAGTTTGGGATATTGGTTTTAGATGGGATTTATATATCTTTATATATCTTATTTATATAAGATTTATACAAGATTCTTATATATATATAAAATCCATCTTATTTATATAAGACGAGGTCATTCTCTTGACTTCGTCTTCTCTAGGAACTGCTCTGTCTCTGATCTCTCCTTTAATCCTCCTCCCATCTCTGACCACTTCCTTGCTTCTTTCAATGTCTCCCACTGCCCCCACCCCCATCCTCTTCCCCATCTCCACGCCCCTTCTGTCACCTGCAGGCCATTAACCCCCTGGACTCTGCCTCCTCTCCCCCTCCCACCCCCCAGTCTTCTCCTCCTCCCGACTGCTATCTCTGCTTTCAGTGCCTCTCTCTCCTCCACCCTTGACTCCCTTGTCCCCCTCTCCTCCCGCCCTGCCCGCTCCCACAACCCCCGTCCTTGGCTCACCCCCAGCATCCACCACCTCCGCTCCTGCACCTGTGCTGCTGAACACCTCTGACGCAAATCCCACTCTCATGCTGACTTCCTTCACTTCAAATTCCGTCTCTCCTCCCTTACTTATTTATTTATTATTTTATTTATTTATTGGATTTTTACCCCGCCCCTCCTAAAAACAGCTTGGGGTGGCTCACAATCAAAAATAAAATACAAATATAAAACCTATCCATAAAATACATTAAAACAATTACAGAAGTTCCAACCATTAAAACAGGACTAGGGAACAACAACAAAATAAAACAATAAATAAGGATGAAGGGGAATAAAACCTCTCCCCCCCTCCCCAAAGGCCTGGGCGAACAGCCAGGTTTTACAATTTCGCCGGAATGTTAAAAGACTTGAGGCCAGGCGAGCTTCCTCCAGGAGGGAGTTCAAAAGGCACGGCACGGCTACCGAGAATGCCCTCTCCATTGTGGCCCCCCGCTTAACACAGGGGACCTCCAAGAAGGCACCCCCGGCAGACCGAAAGAGCCACTCTGGGGCGTGGAGGGCGAGGCAGTCCCTGAGATACGAGGGGCCCAGACCGTGAAGGGCCTATAGATCAATACTAAAACCTTGAACCCGGGCTCGGCACGCTACTGGCAACCAGTGCAGAGTCCGGAGCACTGGTGTTATGTGCTCCCGACGGCCCATCCCCCAAAGGAGCCGGGCCGCCGCATTCTGCACTAGCTGCAGCCTCCGAATCAGGAACAAGGGCAGCCCCATGTAGAGCGCATTGCAGTAGTCTAGCCTCGAGGTGACAAAGGCATGGATGAGGGAGGCCAGGTCCGGGCCGGAGACGTACTTCTGCTATATCTCCCTCACTAGACATCATTACTATGCCTCCCACATTGAGTCCTATTCTCGGGACCCTCGCATCCTGTTCTCCACCTTTTACTCCCTCCTCAAGCCCCACCTGTCCTCCTCCTCCCTCTTCCCTTTCTACTCAGGATCTCGCTTCCTTCTTCACCTCCAAGATAGACAAGATCTGCCTCGACATCACTTCCTGCTCCTCTCCTCTTCCTACTCCCTCCCCTCTCCCTCCTCCTCCTCCTTCTCTCCTGTCCTCCTTCCCTCCCACCTCCCTTGAGGAAATCTTCTCCCTGCTCTCTTCCTCCAACCCTTCCACTTGCCCCCTTGACCCCATCCCCTCCCGCCTCCTGACCTCTATTGCGTCCACTGTCGCTCCTTCCCTCCTGCACGTCATCAACCTCTCTACTGGCTCCTTCCCCTTGTCATGCTGCACGGCCAGGCTCGGGGGGTGAAGCGGGGCGCAAGGAGAATCCTAGGGGAAACCCCGGAAGAACCTCCCCCAGCAAGGATCATAGCTCCGCCCCTGCTGCAAGACACCGCGCCGCCAGCCTCGTCTCCGCTGCAGGGGGACGCTTCGCAAGAGGATGTACAAGCCCCGCCCCGACGTAGCAAACGCATAGCAGCGCGACGCACGTCTTAGGGGGCGGGACATTCAGGGGCTCAATAACAAAGGCCTATAAAAGCACCGGCGGGGCATTAGCTCCCCGCCGGTAATCGCGAGAGAAGCTAGCCCCCTTGCCTTTGACCCTGCTGAAAGCTAAGTGATTGATTGCAAAGTGGTGACTTGTTTGGTGTCTACTGTGTGTTTCCCCATTGTGCTCCTACCTACCTGTGAAGCCTGTATTACTTGTTGCTGATTGTGTTCCTTACACCCCTGGTTGCCTTTCCCCCTTGTGCCTTAGTAGAATAGCCCCGAGCCCCCAATCTCCGGTTTCCTTTAGTTGTGCCTGTGAACCCTTCTTCCCTTTCCAGTCCCTGGGACAACCCCCACTCCCCTTCCCCTTACCTTTATCCCATTGGGGCCCCCTCGCATCCCTGGCCCTGCATCCCCTGGTCCCTGCATTGTCTCACTCTACCCTCACCGTGTGTCACTTTTTGGAGACTGGGCTCCCCAGGCCCCTGGCCTCATTGCTACGATTGTGTTGTAAGGCTGACCCTCCCCCCTCCTATTCCCTCCCTGGTTGGCATTATCTCTCTCTCTACCCCTATGATGATAAAGGTTGCCTTGTAACTTGCAAGGAAAGCCCACCTACTATCCTGAGGGGAATTTCGGGAGCCTCGCTACTACCAGAGAGAGATTGCCACCCCTTTGACCAAACTCGAGTGAATTCTCGGCCACCCTCCCTTCTTGCCCTATCCACGCTGACCCTCTATCCCCTTCCCTTCCCTCTCAACCTGAGAGACCTGACACCCCTCTGCCTTCAAACACGCCATTGTCTCTCCTATCCTCAAAAAGTCCACTCTTGACCCCTCTGATCCTTCTAGCTACCATCCTGTCTCACTCCTTCCTTTTGCTTCCAAGCTTCTTGAATGTGTTGTCTACTCCCGCTGCCTTGACTTCCTCTCCACCAACTCCTCCCTTGACCCGCTTCTGGCTTCCGCCCCCTTCGTTCTACTGAAATTGCTCTAGCTAAAATCACCAACGATCTTCTTGTGGCTAAATCTAATCACCTTTACTCCATTCTTGTCCTCCTTGACCTCTCTGCTGCCTTCGATACTGTTGACCACTCACTCTTGCTGGACTCACTTCACTCCCTTGGCTTCCGTGACTCCGTCCTCGTCTGGTTCTCCTCTAACCTCTCTGACTGCTCCTTCAATGTGTCTCTTACCAACTCCACCTCCTCCTCCTTTCCCCTCTCAGTTGGTGTTCCCCAAGGCTCTGGCCTTGGCCCTCTCCTCTTCTCTATCTACACTCTGTCCCTAGGCAAACTCATTGCCTCCAATATCACCTCTGCACTGATAACACTCAACTCTATCTCTCTACTCCCTCTCTCTCTACATCTGTTCAAGCTCGCCTCACCAGCTGTCTCTCAGATATCTCTACCTGGATGTCTCGACGCCAACTCAAACTCAACATGGCTAAAACTGAACTCTTTATCTTCTCCCCCACCCTCCTTCCTCTCTGTCGATCCTTATTAACGGGGTCACCATCCTTCCCATCCCCCAAGCCCATAGTTTAGGCTTCATCTCTGACTCATCTCTTTCTTTTAAACCCTAGATCGACTCTGTTGCCAAATCCTGTCACTTCTCCCTCCATAACATTGCTAAGATTTGCCCATTTCTCTTTGACTCCTCTGCCAAAACCCTTGTTCATGCCCTGGTCATCTCTCGCCTCGATTACTGTAACCTCCTTTTCACTGACCTCCCCGGCTCTCCCCTTTCTCCCCTTATCTTAGTCCAAAACTCTGCTGCCAGGATCATCCACCTCACCCATCTCTTCGAGCATGTGCATCCCCTCCTCTCCTCTCTTCACTAGTTCCCCCCTTCCTGAATGAATCCTGCAAAAGCTCCCAGTCTTTACCTATAAAGCTCTTCACAACCTTGCTCCCCCTACGTCTCTGCATTAATTTCCCTTCGTACTCCAGTCTGTGAAATCCACTCCTCCTCTGTCCCCTCTCTCGCCCTCCCATGCCCCCCTGCTCCCCTAACCGCCTTCATCCCTCCTCTCTAGCTGCCCCCCATGCCTGGAAATCCCTCCCTGCCCACACCCGCCTCGCCCCTTCCCTTCATACCTTCAAATCCCTCCTCAAGACCCACTTCTTCCGCTCTGCCCTCCCCAACTCCTCGCTTCTCTCTCCTAACTCCAGCTGATGCCTACCATTCAGTATAATCTGTTACCTGAGGTTTGTGTACTCATGTCCGACTCCTCACCACATGGACCAGCCATCCATCATTCTTGATGTAACCAAGCCAAGCACTTGCACCTGAGACCTCACATCTACGTGAATGTTACACCCCTTGTCTCTCCCTCTGTTCCCCTTCCTTCATCTCCCTCCCCCTCTGTCTCTCAGATTGTAAGACAAGGAATAGGCAGGAATCGTGTCTATTCCATTACTTTGTAAAGTGCCAGGTACATTGCTTGCGCTATATAAATTTATTTATTATAAAATTTGTATGCCACCCCCTCCCGCTCAAAGCATCTTGGGGTGGCTAACAACATAGTAAAACAATTTAAAACAAAAAAAACACAGTAATACAGTTAAAATCGCCAATAAAACAAATTCAGTGCCAATTAAACATCCTAATTTGCTTGCTTGCTAATAAAATAATAATAATAAAATAATTAAAATAAAATAATAATAATAATATAGTTTTGTTTTAAATCAGTTTTATTTTATCCGTTATACATACATATGTGTGCATGTATTATATTTCTCTCTCTGCACACACACACACACACTTTGTTAACTGCCCTGAGACTTCAGAGAAGGGCAGGCTATATATCTAATCAACTGATATGTCTTTGCTGGGCAGTTAGTAACCCGCGCTGGCTGTAACTGTGCCTTATTTGTAATTTGACTTTGCCCACCTTTAACTGCCAACCATTGGTTCTTCTTTTGCCTTTTTCTGCCATGATAAAGAACACTTGAGTACCAGTTCTTTCTCCACAATG
Source organism: Sphenodon punctatus (assembly GCA_003113815.1). Classification (NCBI taxonomy): domain Eukaryota; kingdom Metazoa; phylum Chordata; class Lepidosauria; order Sphenodontia; family Sphenodontidae; genus Sphenodon; species Sphenodon punctatus. The sequence continues at coordinate 1,707,902 of QEPC01003095.1, forward strand.
ACATGTCTGGAATTGCAGGTCACGTTTTGTGCCATCTTCAAGTAGTACATATTTCAGAGGCTCAGGCTGCCATTGTGGTGTAATGGCTAAGTGTGCAATACTTGGACTGGGAGGTAGGGGGGACCCTGGTTCAAGTCCTGTCTTAGTTAGAAACTCACTGGGTGACCTTGGGCCAGTCACATTATTCTCTCAGCCTAACCTACCTCACAGGGTTGTTGGAAGGATTAAAAGTTATATGTAAAGTGCTACGAGTGCTATGGCAGGGGGGTGATAAATGAAGTTTATTATTTATTCGTTTTGCCTCTGGAACACATACTTAATAAAGTTTCCAAAGGGAATGCTGCTGGGATACTCCAGGGTTAGACGCAAGGACAGTTTAATGCACTGAGAGATGACTTGGATTCAACAGACATGTTAAATTCCTGAGACATTTGCTGGATTTAACAGACACATGTTAAATTCCATAACCCACCATGTGCCACTATTACCCCTGTGAATAGCTGTAATAGTACCTCAGGGGGGTGTTTTGAGGATAAATACATTTTAAAGAGCTTAGCAGTGGCTGAAAACATGATACATAAGAGAAAAGTACCTTCATTCAAAGAAGAAAGAATGGTCCAAAAGTTAAGGGAATGGATTCACTCTTGGGAGACTTGCATTCAGTTCCTTGATCTGCCTTAGTTCTCCATTTGTAAAATGCAGATAAGACAACTTCTATATCTCAAAGAGGGACTGCAAAGATAAATGCATTTGAGATTGCCATGTGCACAGGGACACTCGGCAATCTCAAATACATCACAATGGTTGAAAATGCCAAATTTCAATCTAAAACCTCCCTGCGGCTTTTCCCATCCTTTCCTTCAAAGTGTCTAGTACTAGCTGTTGTTGGAGACAAGATGCCAAGCTAGATGGACTCTTGGCATAAACTCACAGGTAACTCTGCTAAACTCTGATGTCTGCGGAGCCCCGGAAGCTGTATAATCAGTGCCGGATCATCCCTGGATCGCTGTTGCGTGTGAGTGAGGCACTCTGATTTCCAGCCCCGCTTTAAACTCTGATCTGACGTTTAGCTCTGATCTATTCATCAGATCCAAGTTTAAAGCAGGGCTGGAACTCAGAGTGTCTCATTCACACGCAACAGCAGTCTGGGGATCATCAGGGCTGATTATACAACTTCCAGGGCCACGTGGACATCGGAGTTTAGCAGAGTTACCTGTGAGTTCATCCTTGGTCTGACCCAGTATAATTTATTTATTTATTTATTTATTTATTTAATAAATTTGTACCCCGCCCCTCCTGCGAACAGCCCGGAGCAGCTTCCAACAATAAAAACAATACAATAAAATACAATTTAAAATCAACAATAACAATATAAATTATTAAAACAGGGCTCCGGGCCTTCATAATATATCAATAGATAATAAATAATAAATCAGGTGGGGGAGCTAAAAAATCCCCCCTTACCCCACCCTCCCCCAAAGGCCTGGGCGAACAGCCAGGTTTTACAACTTCGCCAGAATGTCAAGAGGATGGAGGCCAGGCGAGCTTCCTCCGGAAGGGAGTTCCAAAGGCGCGGCCCGGCCACCGAGAATGCCCTCTCCATTGTGGCCCCCTGCTTAACACGGGGGACCTCCAAGAAGGCACCCCCAGCGGAC
>QEPC01003095.1:1712015-1762951 GCA_003113815.1 Sphenodon punctatus
CCCCCCCAACCAGGGGGGCCACTACCTCCTTCGCTCTCCTCACCAACATCACCTCCGTCTTATCGGGGTTGAGCTTCAGTCTGCTCTGCCACATCCACTCCGCCACGGCCTCCAAACATTGGGATAGCAACGAGACAGCAGGGTCTGGGTCAGTTGAAAAAGAGAGGTACAGCTGAGTATCATCAGCATACTGGTGACACTGCACCCCGAACCCTCTCACGACCTCCCCCAAGGGCTGCATATATACATTAAATAATAATGGAGACAGAACAGAACCCTGCGTTACGCCGCATGATAAGGCGCGGGGTGTAAAGCTGTAGTGTTTGCATAAGGTTTTTCAGTTTCACTCTCTTGCTGCTTGTGTTTGTTTAACAAGAAGTTTCTGTCTGGTAAAGCCATATTTATGGTTTATAATGTGGAGGACAGACATGTTTAAATATTGCAGAGGGTGTCACAGTTGATCCCGTAGAGTAATTGAAAGTGCTGTCTCCGTTAACGTGAAGAACAATAAAACAGGTATTGCTTGCTGTATGGTAGGTATCTCAGTGAAAGGAGATGACAAAATATGTATTATCAACATTACACACATTTAAAGATTTAGTCATTTTTTGTGCTGCACCAAAAATAATTGTCACAAAGTCTAGAGAGAAAAAAATATGAGATGCTGGCATTTTGAGAAATCCTGCCTAGAAAGAGCTCAGCTGGGCTGAGAATGTGTTTATATTTGCATTGGTTATCACAATAAGGTAACGCATGCGCTTCCCATATTAATATTATTATTAGCCACAGAACAGACTTATCTGCAGAACAACAGGAAGCAGTATAGTTCCCTGGAGCCTCAGAGTTACAAGACCAGAACAAGAAATGCTATGAAGGGGAATAAACTGTAGAGGCAAACAGAGAAGAATGGTTAAATCGTTAAAACAGTCTGGAATTTGGGAGGCCCCGATTCAGTTCCCAGTTTTTCAGTGATTTCTGTGATGTTTGGTAGATTCTGATTGAAGTCTTATAACAGAGAACTTGTGAGAGATAGAGGTTTCACCCAGACTCTGTGTTTGGAGGAGTCTCTTCTCTTAGTGTTCAGACTTGCCCATCACCTGATAAAGAGTCCCATGTAACTTGAAAGCCTGACTGGGACATGGGGAACTCAGCTGGGCCTCCTGTCTGGGACTGCTGGCAAGATCAGGCTGAGGGCCTAAGCCTGTACTCACGGACACCAACATGGTAACAATTGTCTTCTTTATGCGGCTTCAGGGCCTTCTGGTTGCATGGGCTCACACACAGGTCTTCCACTCAGCTCTGTGACCAGCAGCAGACTGAGGCTGAGCGCGGGTGTGGGGGGGGGCAGACCGCTCCACCCAGCTATTCCCGCGTGCAGACTTCTGGCCCCTCCCACCTATGTATGTGGTGGGATGTGCATGTGCGCAAGGCACACATCGCCACATCCCTCCCATCCAAGTTCAAAGTTTCTTCTTGTAAAATAAACAATGACCACAACAAGAAACAAGGGTAAACACCTGCACCGGTGTACACAAAAACAGGTCTAGGAGTCAGAGGTCACTAGTACATGACTTATGGATGTGGGTCAATCTTTACCACTGCCCCACATAGAAGTCTAAGAAGCGAGCAGGTAACCAAGTCTCCCGCCTGCTTCTCACGGGCTCACAGCTGGGGGAACATCGTGCACGGTCAGAGGTTCGGGGGATGGTGGGACCTGAGAGTGTTCCACCGGGGACAGGGGCGCTTGTGCCATTGATGTCAGTGGAACAGGTGGCTCTGAGGGTACATCTGTAGTAGGCTGGCATGGCAAGAACGTAAGGGAAGCTGGCAGGACAGAGTCAGAGGGAGGAGCAGCCACAGGGGGCAAGCAGGATGCCTTGCGGAGGTGGCACCGGTTGCACCGATACATGTTACCTTGAAGCATCTGCACCACATACAACCGGGGCTCTGGACGATTAGTGACCACTGTGGCAGGGACTCATCCCGAGGGTGTGTGCATGCGAACAGACTCCCCAACAGTCAGGGGGGGTAGAGGTGCAGCTCTTCTGTCATACTGACCCTTCTGCGATCTCTGGCAGTCTATGAGCCGCTTCTGCGCGCTGAGGGGAACCTCTGGTTCAAGGACAGAGACAGTACCTGGCAGGGTGCTGCACAGGAACCTCCCCATTAAGAGTTGCATGGGAGAGAAGGACATGTCTGAAACCAGAGTGTTGCAGAGGTGCAAGAGGGCAAGGTAGGGGTCAGTGCCGTCTTTGAAGGCCTTCTTCAGCATGAGCTTGACCGTTTGGACTGTGCGCTCAGCTTGCCCATTGGATTGAGGGTAGGTGGGGCTGGAGTGTGTGAGTGAGAAACCCCACGCATTTGCAAACTGCTGCATCGCATTGCAGGCAAAGGAGGAGTAATCGTACACAATTTATCTCGGGATGCCGTGGCGGGCGTAGACCGTTTTCATTCGTTCGATGATTGTGGAGGGAGTCTTGTCAGGGAGCTGCAGTACCTCTGGATACTTGTCTGCTATGACTAGAAACGAGTGCCCTTGGAGCTCGAAGATGTCCGAAGCTACTTTGAACCACGGAAGGGAGGGGACGTCATGGGGTATCATGGGCTCTTGCTGATTAGCGGGACGCAGTTCCTGAAAGGAATCACACCCAGCAACCTATTGCTCTAGTTCCGTGGTCATGTTGGGCCACTACATGAGCGCTCTTGCCCTGACTTTTGACCTCTGGACCCCTTGGTGTGGCAGGTGAATGGCATGGAGCATGTCTTCGCGAGATTCCTTTGGGATGAGGATTTTTGGACCTATCATCATGAGTCCGTCTTCGACTTGGAGCATGCTTCGAAGGGACCAGTATGGCTTGAGTTGTGGGGGGCACTGTTGAAGCCAATCAGGCCAACCTCATTCCTGGAGGGACTTCAGGAGCTGAAGAACTGGGTCGCAGGTTGTGTGATCCTGAAGCTGACAGAGTAGGGGTTCGCTCAAGGGCATGGTGCACCTGGTGCTGTAGATAACTTTTTCCATGTGCTTTGCATCCCCTACGATGGGGGCTTGTGAAAGGGTGTTGGCAAAATGCATGTTTTTGCCTTTGGTGTATTCAAGTTCCAGGTCATACTTCTGGAGCTGAAGGTGCATATGCTGCAGTCTCACTGGGGCTTTCCCTATGGGCTTGGTGATGATGGCCTCCAGCGGCTTGTGGTCAGATTGCATCCACACCGTGTGGCCATATACGTACTGGCGGAACTTGGCAGTAGCGAAAACAATGGCTAGAAGCTCCTTCTCGATCTGTGCGTAGTTTTGCTCCACTGATGTGAGGGAGTGGGAGGCATAGGTTATGGGACAGCCTTGCTGCGAGAGGCAGGACCCAAGCCCATCTTTGGAGGTATCCACCTGGATCACCAGCTGTTCAGCAGGGTCAAAGTACCTCAGAACGGGAGCAGATGAGATGGCTTGTATGATGGTGTCGAGGGCAGACTGATGGTGTGCGTCCTAGAGCCATGCAGCATCCTTGCGCAGCAGGGCACGTAGAGGGGAGGTCAGGCTGGATTCATTGGGGATGTATTGGACCAGGTACTGGATGGTGCCAGAATGCGTTGCAGGGCTTTTTTGTCCTCGGGGCGGGGGTGGGCATCTTGGTGATGGGCGGCTTCCACCTTTTCGTCGTTGGGGCGGACTCCCTCACCGGAAAAGATGTGCCCCATGTACCAGATGCTCTGTACCATGTACTGGATCTTGTCCTTATTAAACTTCACTCCATGGTCATGAGCTCTCTGGAGGACAGCCTGTAGGATCTAGTCGTGCTCGTCTTTGGTAGAGGCGGCAATAAGCATGTCGTCTGTGATGATGGGAATGCCCAGAATGTCACCGAAGCATTCATGGTTCTTCTGCTGGAACACCTCGTTGGCCAACGTGACCCCAAATGGGAGCCTGTTGAAGTGATAGCACCCCCTGGGGGTGTTGAATGTGCACAGCTCTGCTGAGGGTTTACCCGGGGCCACTTGCCAATAACCATCCTATTATGGTTAGGATGGGACTTGCCTGCTAGGTTCCTCTGCACGTCCTCAACTGTGGGAATGGACAAGTGCTGGCGACGGATGGCTTTGTTCAGGTCTCGTGGGTCGAGACAGAGGCACAGAGACCCATTCTTCTTCTGGGTGATCACCAGACTGCTGACCCATGGTGTGGGCCTGGTGACCCTGGAAATGACTCCCGACTGCTTCCAGGTCTGTGAGAGCCTCCTTGAGACCCTTCTGAACTGCGAATGGTATTTTCCTGCACCCATGAATCACTGGGGGCACGTTGGCGTCTATGTGGATGTGATGGAGGCCTGGAAAGTGGATGAGGCCCTCCATAACGTCAGAGTAGAGGGAAAGGAATTCATCTTTTGTCGAAGGATGGTGGAGTGTGACTTCGTGGACACGACAGATGAGGTAACAGGCAACGCATGCAGCCTTGCTGAGCAGAGGGGGGTCATGAGTGTCCATAACGTAGAACGACAGGCATGCCTCACCCGCAGCGGCGGCCGTGATCAGCCCTTTTGGAGCGACTGTGGAACCTCTGAAGGCAACCAGCATGACGTTGGGTTTCTCCCAGGTGACCTGCTGCAGTAGAGACCTGGCCACCTTTAGGGGAATCGTTTTGGCCTCTGCCCCTGTGTCCAGCTTGAATGACACGGGGACACCTGCAACCCAAACTGTGTCAAACCATGCCCCATCTGAGCCAGCGTGTTGGACAGGGCTACTCAGGGTGACCGCGCTCAGGAATAGCATGTTCACAGCTCGTGGGGGTCATGTGACAGGGAGCTTTGCTCTGCACACCTTGGCAAAGTGGTTCCATCCTTGACATCTGAGTCAGGTTTCCCCGAATGCAGGGCACTGGCAGGGTTCGTGGAGCCATCTGCATCTCCTGCAGGGCGCAGACGGAGTGCCCAGCTGCTCTCTGGACCAGGGGGGAAGGACTATTCGCTGGGCGTGGCTGAGTTGGGGGAGTCTTGGGCTTGAGGGCGAGGACACTGACATCAGAGGCCAGGGCAGTGACCTGGGCCCTCGTGATCACCTCTCTCCTGCAGATACCAAGGGCTTGCTGGAGGGTTACATCAGGCTTTTCAAGGAGCCGCTCCATAAGCTTTGGATCCGTGATGCTGAAGACTATCTTGTCTCGCAGCAAAAGATCCACGGTGGACCCGAGCTCACAGTGTTGGAACTTGTCTCGTAGAGCCGTTACAAAGGCATTGATGCCGGTGGCCTCATCATAGGGCAGTCACCAGAATCTGAATCTCTCAAAGACGGGGTTCTTCCTGGGCTTGCAGTAACCTCTGAATGCAGTGAGCAACTCCTCTAGTGTTCTCTGAGCGGGGTCGGCGTAAACAGCACTGAGGGTATTGTACACCTCTGAAACCGCCTCTGACACCATGTAATGTCCCCTAACTGAGACACGAGGAACTCAGCTTGGCCTCCTGTCTGGGACTGCGGGCAGGATCAGGCTGAGGGACTAAGCGGGGCCCCCAATGTACTCACGGACACCAACGCGGTAACAATAGTCTTCTTTATTAGGCTTCAGGGCCTTCTGGTTGCATGGGCTCACAAACAGGCCTTCCAGCTGGGACACAGCCAGGCAGAGCTCCACTCGGCTCTGTGGCCAGCACCAGACTGAGGCTGAGCAGGGGACAGAACACTCCACCCAGCTGTTCCCACGTGCAGGCTTCTGGCCCCTCCCACCTACGTAGTGGGATGTGCGCACGGCACACATCGCCACACCCGTTACACCACACTGGCTCTACACCACCATCCCTACCCCCTGGTCAGCAACCCCACATCCCATTTCTCATCCCTAAGCCCTGTTACAGACCCACAGACCCATCCCTACCTCCTACACCCTGGACAGCACCCCCACATCCAATTTCTCGCCCCCTAGCCAGCAGTCCACCTCCCGTCCCATCCCTATACCCTGGCAAGTCCCCCTGTCCCATCCTACCCCCTAAACCTTGGCCAGTCCCCCCTCCCAGCTTCATCCCTACCCACTAAACCCTGGAACAGGGGCTTGTGGGCAGGGTTTGCCACCTCTCATGTTTTTGACCCTGGCATTCCCATTTTGGCCTAATGGAATGAAAGGGTCAAAGCCGGACAAGGTGGCTACCCTACTTGAGGAACAGAGCTGTTCTAAGAGGAGGAGAATGGTGTCTTTGGGAAGAAGTGCTGATCTGAGAGGTGGGAGAGGGGACTGGGGGATTTAGGTGACAGGGCTCACAAGGGGGTTGAACAGGGGTGATTGGAGGAACAAGGCTGCTCTGTGGGCTACGAGGGGAATCATCAAGGTTTGCAGGAGACAGGGCTACTCTGGGGATTTGGGAGAGCAGGAAGGGGTTTGGGGTAGAAAGAGAGAAAGTGGAGGTTTGTGGCGGGAAGGGCTGCTCTGAGAGTTGTAGAGGAGTGGGGCACAGGGTGGCTTGGATAGGTGCAAGCCCCCACCTTGAGGCAGGTAAGGAATGGGGCGCATTTTCATATTTTGCTTAGGGAAGCAAATTGTGTAAGTCTGGTTCTGGGGACCTGTCTCCACTAACAACAATTGTAAAGGACCAGGCAGGCTTCTGGTGCTATATAACTGTTTAATAGTTGTACTCTACATTTCTATTGGAATTGGACTTCTGGACTGCTTCAAGATTAACGTTTTCCCTTCAAGTTAAGTTTCTTAATATCATTTTTTATTTTTTTACACACTTCCAAGACAATTCCAGTGATACCTGAAACATTACATGTTTTACATAGGGTGTTTTCAGACGTTACGGGGTCACTTGGCCCCGTACCGAAAACAACCCATTCATTCCCCGCCGGGGTCACCCCGTCACGCCATATCAGACGTGCCAGGGGGATCCCGGCGGGGAATCTGGGAGGGGGCGGGGCCGCGCGGCGCAACGTGCGGTCGCACAGCCCCGCCCCCTCCACGCACCTCGCCGCCCGCCCTCCGGGGAGACAGGCGGGCGGCAGGGCCAATGCGGCCGCCGCATCGGGCCAGATTCGCCACGGCCCGGGATCCCGCCGGGGATTCCGGGCCGTGGCAACCGGCCAGAAGTTACTTTTTTTTGGTCCCCGCTGGGGATCTTTTTGACCACGCTTCCCGGGACATTCCCCCGGCTAGCCCGGGAAGCGTGGTTCAAATTGACCCCATGTGCGGATTGACCGTGGCGAACATCTGGCGGCCGCCAAACAGACGTTAGAGTCACAGTGACCACAGGTGGGTATTCACCGTGGTTCACTGTGATCTCGTAATGTCTGAAAATACCCATTATGGATTTAAAATTACAAGTGTCTTGTGACAGATTTACATGTAACTGAACACTACATACTTGACATACATGTTCAGTTATTTTCTCCCAAGCCACTCCCCTCCCCCCTTTAGCAACATGTACCATCATGAGTGCGAAACACAGGCAGCCCTCTATTATTGGCTTTTGCATATCCCGTTATGCCCTTTAGTGGTCAACGCTCACCTCTCCTTTGAGAGAGTAGCCACATGGGGTTCAAGTCCAGTGGGGTCCGGAAGTTATCCTGGACTCCTTGTAGCACAACCCCAAGAGTAACAGTCTCAGTTGGGGCTCCCTTGGGGACGTACACTAATCTTGGGTTCACCTCTCACTCCAAGGAAACTCTATTACGGTAAGTATTCCTTATATCGTCTCCCATATTAAGGGGGAGCATGGCTTTGTATGTTAAGTATTCTATGTATTCTTTATATAGTCTCCACTATAAAGGGGGTGTGGCTTTTAGGGGCTCTTGCCTGAACTTTAAAATTTAGCACTACCCCCCTGCGAGCCCAGTGGAGGTGCAAAAAGGACCTCAGGCAGCATGTCTGGAACTTCAGTGGCCCAGTCCATCTTGGAAGTCCCTGAACCTGGACTCCCAGCCTGGTCTGCTCTGGAGCCTGCTATGCTGGGTATTGGTAGGGTGGCCATACCTCCCCTTTAAAAGAGGACGCTTATGAAAAATACATGTTGCAGTCCTGCATTGATTCCCGTGCAGCCCTGCACCATGCATTTTTCATAAGCGTTCCCTTTTAAAGGGGAGGTATGGCCACCCTAGGTATTGGGGACCACCAGACTGAACCACTGTGACAATTCTGTGCCCTCGTGTCATGTCACCATCAGCAATTGGGAACCTCTCTTGATCTCACCCTGCTGGGGCTGTCAGTGGCTGGGACTTTTGGTGCCGGGGATGGGGACTTTAGGTGACAGGCAGAAAAATTCCCTGTACGGGCCCTGCTTTGAGTAGGATCAGTGGGAGACTGAGAAACTTACAAGCACTTTGCTTAGCTTTCATCAAACCAACCAAAAGGACATTCCAAGAAAACAGGAGCTTCCTTTCTGGGGGGAACGGAGAGGCATAGCAGAGCGTGGCTGCCACGAGGCCAGCCTGCCTGCTTCCAAGAAACCTTGCAGAGGCTGAGACCAGTCACAAAGGCTGGGGCTTGTCTGGACTTCGAAACTGGGCCTTCCCAGGGGTCATATCTATTTATCCTCTTCCTTGCAATCCTTGTGCATTTATCCCCCTTCATCTTCTCCCTCCCCTCACATCATTTCAACCACAACTTGCCCCCCTGTTTTCTTCACTCCTCTCTGTATGAGCTCAGCATTCTTGCCCACCCCAACCCTAAGTATAAATAATACACTCCCATTTCCTCTTTCTATGGCTGGAAAGACACACACACACACACACGGCCAGGAACATCTGTTTGGATGTCATTTACTCTCTCCAAACCAGTTTTGCCCTGCAGCTTGGGAGGCTGATAATGTAGTGCTGACTTTGTCCCCTGCTGTCAGTCTATATTGCTAACCTCCCCTGTAGCTCAAATTGCAGGGGACTGAGGTACATTAAGCCACAAGGGAGAAGGCACAGAGCAGCTGTGGATCCGTCACCTTTTGCCTCGGTGTTGTTTTCTTTCCTGCTAGAATATTCAGGTCTTGACTGGGCAGCCACGCGGGGGGTGGGGAGGATGCATGAACTGGAAGGGACAATAGTACCCAATAGACACTGCCCCCCCCCCCCCCCCAACCAGACAGGAAAGAAATCCATAGATTTTAAATCGGTTCTTCCCCACTGCTGCTCAGCTGGCTGTATGGTTTTGCACTCACTCTGCTAAGGGAGAAGTAGGATGCTCCCCCACTCCTCTTCCCTTTTTCCCTGGTTTGTCCTTTTAGTTGTTGTTTTTGTTTATGAACTGGAGCTCAGGGACTGCCAGTGTGGCTGCAGCTCACACAGAGAGTGAGATGGTCTGACACTACGTGAACTGCTGTCTGAGAATCCGTGGAGAAGAACGACCAAGTTCATCCCATTTCCTAGTGGAGCTGGGGCCTTTGAATAAAGAGGGTCCGACTATCCTCCCTGCGTGCTGCAATAAGGAGACGACCGTGTGAGTTGGTGCTGGAAGGAGGTTGCAAGAGACCCGGGTTACACCACTGCACAGAGATGAGAAACTGAGTTAAGTGACCTGCTGCTGGCATGACCGATCGAAGGGATGGGACTGGGAGTGTTTAGCTGTAGAGCTTGGCTCGTTAGCTCAAGCTGTAGTAATGCTTGCTTTATACTCGAGAAGTTGCCAGTGCAATCTATGGTTGGGGTTGGGGCCCACATGCAGCTCTCGGGCACTTCAAGCTCTTGGCACACAGCCCTAATGGTGCTTTGTCTTCCTTCATTGCAGCCAAGTATCAGCACCTGAATCGCAGTAGCCAGAATCACAGAGCACCAGCTCCACCGGCCAAACAGGAGAGGCAGGGAGAGATGAGGCTCAGCCTGTGAGATGCTTCAAAGAAGCACACATGTGTCTATAATATAGGTTTATTGTGCTGGCCTAACGGCCTTGACAAAATAATACATAAAGAAGAAACACACATCCAAAGAAACACATATTAAAACATAAGTACAAGACAACCTAACAAGCATGTCTTGTTGGGACTTTCAGCCATATGAAGATTTTGATAGACCGCTCTTGGGAACTTTGCCCACCCCGATCGATGGCATGTCCACCAAGGTGGTAGGCGGCAGCCATCACGCAGCTCTGCATAGGCTACCCAAACTTTAAAACCTACTAGTTAGCTACTTCTGGAAGCACAAAAAGGGGTGGAAGTGGCAAGAAACGTGGCTTTATCCTTTTGGGTCCTGAAGCTCTGGCACCGATTTGTGGAGATCCCCATTGCAAAGAGTCTACACAGGGTTGCTCAGTCACGCATGGAAGAAAACTCACAAATCTAAATTTGATTTTATTTGCTTCTGTTGATTTATGTAAATGTATGCATATTGAAAGTCTGAATAGCATTGCGATTGGTCTAAAAAAACAAACAAAAAAAGAAAAAACACCAAGAGATACACAGCCAGGTGACAATCTTAACTGATAAGTCTGGAAAAACAAGCCAGGTCCAGCCTAAAAGTGGAAAGCCAAGAGGAAGGGGAGAGAGAGAACTGAGACTCAGCGAGGTGTGTCCAAGACACAGGATCTCCTGAGGTGGAACAAATTCTGCGCCCCGACTCAAGAAGCCACCATCACCTAGACTGCATGCAGAAAACAAAACCCCAACACCTGTGTGGTTGGTGTCTGCCATAGTTCCAATGGAAATGGAAGCCAATATTAGTCCTAGGCCATTATTGTCCTCTTTCCCTGCCTCAGCATCTCTCAGTGCTGAATCCCGAGCTGGCTGGAGAACTCTTCTTCTCTGCAGGTTATTTATTTTAATTTTGAGGAAAGCGCACAAGCCAATTAAGTAGGAGCCAGGAAATTGATTTTAATGGAAATTTCATGAGTGAGAAGTCAGTGCAGCTCCTCAAAGTTGAGAAAACAAATGGATTTTTGGATGTCACCTCTTTTAATATCTGCCGATTACACAGTCTCCGCACCTCCATTATCTGTAACATGACAAGTCTATGCAAAGCACATATCGGGTAGAGAGAGACAGAATGCATAGGCATGCAGGGTGTCTGTTAGAGAGACTCTGTATGCGCGTGCGCGTGTTTGTACAAATCAGAGAAAGGGAGATGAGGGGTGTGTGAGTGTGTAATAGCTAGCAGTGGTGTCAGCACATGTGTGTGTGTAAGATGCTGCCTGTGATTCAGCTACTGCTTTGCGATGAACCAAAAGGGCAAATGCCAGCCTCCTTCATGTCTTGGAGAAGAGGTTCACCCTTGAGGGTTTTTTTCATTTCTACAATTCCAAGGTTCAAAAGGCCCCCACATTCTTAATGTACCCTCAGACTCTAGATTATGCTACACCTTTAATTTGATCAGAGGCTGCCAACTCTGCCAGTTCTGTGGGGTGTGAACCTGCCTCACTTCCTCCAAAGCAGAACCAGGTGGGGGCTTGACCTTGCCATTTTAAGTGCATTTGCAATGATGCTGTAAAGTACAGGGCAAAAGGCTACAGATGTATCATCAGACAGGAGTCGCAAGCAGTGAGTGGCAGCTGCAAGAACCTGCTCCTTGCCCAAATCACAGGAAGAAAGGGAACAGCCAACAGCGACTAACTTGCACATTGCTTTGCAAAACCATCGTGATTCCTGTGCCTTTTTTATGTTGTGATCCTCACGCCCTTCCGGTGAATTAAAATCAGATCCTGCTGCCACTTACGCCAATGCAACGCCAGTATCTTCCACAGGGCAACTCTGGAGTCACAATCTAGTCCCAGAGCTCCCCGCTTGGGTCCTTAATGTGATACTGACCCTTGGTAAAGTGCTTGGTGTTTGACTTCACAACTCCCAAGGTGGGTTGGGAAAGGATAGCAGGAGAGAAATGTGTCCTTGGCTTCTTCTTGCCATTCATGGTCTGCAGAGACACTCGGCTTTTATGGTACAGTGTTTGAGAGAGTTAGAATTTCTATACAGCTTTTGGTCCCATCACTGTAAACGGCTTGGGCCCCACGTATCTGAAAGACCACCTCTCCTTCATGCTCCACTCTGACCTCTGTGGTCAGCTGGGAACACCCTCTTGTGGGTACCATTGGCCAATTTTATTTATTTATTTTATTTAACAAAATGTATACCCCGCTCTTCCCACCACAGGCAGCCCAGAGCGGCTAACAATAATAGAAAAAATATAAATATGATAGAAAACAATTTAAACAATTTTGTCTCTACAAGGACCCGCAGAGAGACGTTCTCGGTTGCTGCCCTAGTATCGTGGAACTCCCTTCCCCTGGAGGTCCATCAGAGCCCGGGCTTGAGCATATTCCGGTGACAGTGTAAAACGTTACTTTTTGGGAGGCAGAGATAGAGGTTGGGTGGTTTTTTGGGGTGAGGATAGGGATTTGGGGGGATTTTAGTTTTGTATTTTTTTCTTTAGGTCTTCTGCCAAGTCTAGCATACCTTCAGTTATTAAAATCTTTAAAACTAAGCATCTGGCTCAAGTGCTATATGGAGCAGAGCTATGGTTCCACTTGATTTACAACACTCTTGAAGCTATTCAAAACAGAATTTTGAGAAGAATCTTATGCTTACCTAATTCTACTCCTGGGTCTATGATTCAAACTGAATTAGGGCTGTTTCCCATCGCCAGACAGGTTTCTATTATAGCTCTCAAATACTGGGCCAGGATATCCAAATTGGACTCATCAATTACACCATTTTTGTCTAATAGAACAGGCTGACCACAATGGGAGTTACCAATATCTGTGGCTTAAATCAATCTGCTTTTACTCTCAAAACTTGGATTTTCTGTACCTTATTTTGCATTCATTTCAAAAGCACTCTTGACCGGCTTAATTAAGCAAAGGGTGCGGGATATAGCTTACCAGGAAGACATTGCTAATAATTCTCTACACCGCTGATTGAACCCTGGTATTATCAAACCTTATTTAGAGCAAATCTCTAATACGCATTTGCACAGAGCCTTTACTCTGCTTTGTTTTCAACTTTTTGATTCCACTATTTTGATAGGACATTTTGCTGGGATCCCTCATGCTGACCGTTTATGTCCTTGTGATTCGTGTGAGGTGGAGGACTTTATCCATGTCCTCCTTCTCCCTCCACCAGGAACTAAGACTGAAATGGACTAGCTACTTCACCTCTCTATGCCTCAGGCCGCTTTTAGACAAGTGGGTTGCAATAGTGAGACCCGCTCGCGCAATTTTTCAAAATCCCGCAAGGCGGGATTAGACATGACGAGGGATGCGATCATGTGCATTCAAGGTGGTTGCGCATTGTTCACCAACCGCGAATTAAATACCTCACACATCGAGGTATTTAATTCACTGTCAGTAAACAATGCGTGAATGCATGTGATTGTGTCCCTCGTCACGTCTAATCCCGCCTTGCAGGATTTTGAAAAATCGTACTAACGGGTCACGCAGCTGCAACCGGCTCATCTAAATGTGGCCTCAGTCCCCACCCACCCCCTCTACAAAATGGAAACAATGATATTGGTCTGTGCGTGAGAAGTACTACTTTGTTAGATGGCCCCCGATTTGGTAATGCAGAGACCAGTGGCTTGGAACCCAAGTGTGGTCACGGTCACAACAACAGATTCAAAATTAATTTTTAAAAAAAAACCAAATCTAAGCCTGAGCAAACAACCAGGCTCTCTGTTGACGCTCTGTGCTCCTCAGTAGATGGTGTGTGCTCAGTCCTGCTGAGTGTTGGCTTCGCTTTGCACCAGGCAACAGATGTTAGTTGCAGGCCTCATTTTAAAGCTGCCCAGATTCCTCCCTGCGTGAAACTCATGAATTCATACCAGGGCTGAGTTTGGCGGCCTGCAGGGATGGGATGCATTTTGAGTACCCTTCTCTATGATGTCCAGTCAAACCTCGCTATAACAAACCCTATTTATAACAAAACCGTGTTTATAACAATCCTGACTCCGACAACCATTTCTATCAGCTTATTCTAAACCCTAGTTAGTAGGGATGGGACCATCAGTATTGGATTAATCCGATAATGCAGATAATTGGCGATATCGGATTAATCTGATAATACCAATAATTGGTGATATCTTTAAATCGAATTTTTTTAACATTGCCGATTTTTCAGATCTTTAACATTGCAGCCATTTTAACAATGGCAGCAATGTTAAAGATCAAAAAAATCAGCAATGTTAAAAAACGGATATACCGACACCAATAAATCCGATATCTCGATACCAATAAAACCGGTAACCGATAATTCGCCAACAGTCACATCCCTACTAGTTAGTAAACACACTAATATAATGGACTTTTTCTGGTCCCTATAGTTGCTATTGCTGTTTGCCGCATCCTCTTTATTCCCTCCTCCGCAGCACAGTGGCCATACTGCATACCCTTTTAACGATCATGTAGTTTAAGCATGCATTCATCCAAGAAAATGTGGGTTATGGTTGTCCAAGATGCAGTTACTGCAGTTCAAGAATTCACAGATCAGGGGACACAGAATCTTGGGGTTATGGGTGTTTTCACACAGACAGCACCCATGCCTCTGCTCTGCCTTTTGCCAGGGCAAGCCATCCGTTTAAAAGGTGGCTTGCCAGATGTGCAGGCGGAGCAGACTGTCAATGCTCCAGAACATCCAGGAGCACCGCCAGCAGAGAGGGCAGCCCAGCCCTGGGGCGCCAGTCAGAGGCGGGGCTGCAGTTCGTCTGCCCGTCAGATGACTGCTGCTGCCCCGCTGTTGGCCAGGGGTTGCCCCGGGCAATACCATAGAGCTGTGGGTGGCAGCCCAGAGTATTGGGTGATCCGCCTGCAACTCTATGGTCTGGGGTACAAGGGTGCTGTGGGTCATGGCAGCTACCGGGTCTGTATAAACCCGGCGTAGGCGGGGCTTGACCCAGAGGATGCAGGGCTGGCCACCCTCGGAGCAGGACTGAGGTGGTCAGTCCCAGGTCTATCTAAAGACACCCTGTCTCTCAGCACACACAAGCCCCAGCATCTTGGCTTGCTCCTTGTCTCCTTCCAAGGAGGAATTTTAAACATGACTGCGCTTCCAGCCCTCAGCACGGGAAATGTCGCCTTTAGCACAGCTTCAACTTTCCGCAGCCATGCATGAAGAATTCAGAGCTGAAGGCTGTGTGTTTCTAAGTCAGTGTGGGGGGAAGGGGAGGCAGCTCTCTGTTAACGGAAGCAGCTCACCTGAGTTCTGCTACCCTCGCGAAGAAGCAAATGGTCTTAGAGAAAAGGGGAGAAAAAGAGAACTCAGAAGCATAGGTCACTGTGTGTGCAAAGCGCAGAGATGTCCCATTGAGCTCAACTGCCTGGGGCTGAGTCCCTTCTCTTTTATTGCTCATCTTCTGCCTTCTGTCGAAACAGAGCAGTTCAACATTTTGTTCACACATAACCTGTCATACTTAATCCTGTGGCTTCTCTTTAAACTAGGAAGCCTTCTACACCCCCTATGGAAAACTGACTGTAAGCAGCTAGACATCTGGTCATGGTACAAAAAGGCCAAGGGCCCCCGGCATAAGACTATGTCAATTACAGCTGAAACCAGAATTTTGCCAAAATGGGAAAACTCATCAAAATCCCGGTTCCCGATATTGTCTTGGTCAAATTGAGAACCATTTGGTACTTGATAAAGTCTCACAACCGACATGTCATTTCTCAGTTTACCAGACTTTCCGATTATTGGGATCCTGTTTACCACTTTGTTGTCCATTTCAAATCCCGAGAGGTAATGCTGACATAATACCTCCATTTCTTGAAATCCATTTTCTCTTATACTTCCTTGTAAGTCATTGGCTGGTAAGCAGATTCCTTTACTAATCTAGTCGCAAGCAAAGGAAACCTAGAACAACAAACCCCCACTCCAGTGCCTCCAATCAGAATTAACACCCTATAAATAAAATATGAAGCAGCACAGAGGTGGCTGAGGCAGCTTACAGGGACCTGTTTGTTGTTGTGGGGTTTGGGTGTTTTTTTGCAAAAGATTGGTGCTCAGTCTTAAACTGAACACCCAAACGTTTGTCCACCTTCATTCTTTTTTTGTTTGAAAAAGCATTTGGAGGGCAGGGATAGGGGTGGTTTGGGGTAGGGCTGTGAGGAGGGTTTGGGTGTAGGAAATTGGGGAGATGATATTGGGTAGTTTTGGTGGGGGGTTGTGGGAGGGTTGAGGTGTTGTAGGCTATGTTTTTGTACAGGTTTTATACATTTGTATTGTTGTGAGCTGCCCTCAGCCTTTGAGAAAAGCAGCATATCAATCAATCAATAAATTCCCTGTTAGGCCCTCTGTAAGAAGTTGGATGGATCCTCCGCAAAACTAGGTACACCTGAGCAGAGATTCCTTACAACAATTTTACAAGTCATTCTCCCATGGGAAAATGATACAGACAAGAAGTTTAAAAAGAACAAAACACTTTGCTAAGAACAATTATGATAAACAGTTGAACACTTCTGAAAAACAGGTTACAACTTCTAAACAAAACCCAAGTAGATGAAAAACAAGATCCAAAAATACATGGAAATAACTAACTTCGTCCCTACTAATACCTGGAAGAAAGAAGTATTAAATATTATATAGAAAGATCTAAATTCCTACGGGAGTACCCTGAATAATAATATACCTCAAGAGAATGGCTAGGGTGTTGTCAGACAAGCACGTTGATTGGGGGTGCGGGTCCATGGCCACCGCATGGCTCTACCACAAAGCACCCAGGCATGCGGACTGCATAGGGAGCAAAACCAATGGGCAGCTCCCACATGACTTCTGTGAATGTGGCGTCGGCCGCCACACACTCCCCCGGCCATGGACCTGCCCTATAAACACATTATTATTATTATTATTATTATTATCAAACATTTATATAGCGCCAGCAGTGTACCTGGCACTTTACAAAGTAATAAAATAGACACGGTCCCTGCCCCTAGGGCTTACAATCTGAGAGACAGGAGCTGGGGGAGAGACTTAGGAAGGGGAACAGAGGGAGAGACAAGGGGTCTAACATTCATGAAGATGCGAGGTCTCAAGTGCACGTACTTGGCTTGGTTACGATGAGAATGACAGCAGGCAGGTCCATGTTGCAAGGATAAGGGTAAACCGATCGTAGGTATAGGAATAGTGGCTCAGCAGGATAAAGAGTCAGACAGAGCAGAGCGAAAGAGGTGAGTTTTAAGGAGAGATTTGAAGGTATGAAGGGAGGGGGCAAGGCGGATGTGGACAGGGAGGGAGTTCCAGGCATGGGGGGCAGCAAGTGAGAAGGGACGAAGGCGCTTAGGGGAGCAGGGAAGGCGTGGAAGGGTGAGAGAAGGGACAGAGGAGGAGCGAAGTGCACGGGCTGGAGTATGGAGGGCGATAAGTGCAGAGAGGTAGGGGGGAGCAAGGTTGTGAAGAGCTTTATAGGTGAAGACTAGGAGCTTGTGCAGGATTCGTTCAGGAAGGGGAAGCCAGTGAAGCGAAGAGAGGAGGGGCTGCACATGGTCGAAGCGACTGGCGAGGTAGATGACCCTGGCAGCAGAGTTTTGGACAGAGATGAGGGGAGAAAGGTGAGACCGGGGAAGGCCAGTGAGAAGGAGGTTACAGTAATCGAGGCGAGAGATGACCAGAGCATGAACAAGAGTTTTGGCAGACGAGACAGAGAGAAAAGGGCGAATCTTAGCAATGTTATGGAGGGAGAAGCGACAGGATTTAGCAACAGAGTCAATGTAGGGTTTAAAAGAAAGGGGTGAGTCAAAGATGAAGCCTAGGCTACGGGCTTGGGGGACAGGCAGGATGGTGACTCCATCAATAGTTATTGACAGTGAGGAAGGAGAGGAAGGATGAGGGGGGAAGATAAGGAGTTCAGTTTTAGCCATGTTGAGTTTGAGTTGACGTTGAGACATCCAGGTAGAGATGTCAGAGAGACAGTTGATGAGACGAGCTTGAACAGAGGGAGAGAGAGAGGGAGTAGAGAGATAGAGTTGAGTGTCATCAGCATAGAGGTGGTATTGGAAGCCATGGGAGGCAATGAGTTTGCCTAAGGATGAGGTATAGATCGAGAAGAGGAGAGGGCCAAGAACAGAGCCTTGAGGAACACCAACTGAGAGGGGGAAGGAGGAGGAGGCGGAGTTGGAGAGAGACACATTAAAGGAGCGGTCAGAGAGGTAGGAGGAGAACCAGTTATGGACAGAGCCACAAAAGCCAAGGGAGTGAAGGGAATCCAGCAAGAGTGAGTGGTCAACAGTATCGAAGGCAGCAGAGAGATCAAGGAGGACAAGAATGGAATAGAGACGTTTAGATTTAGCCACCAGAAGATCGTTGGTGATCTTAGCGAGAGCAGTTTCAGTAGAATGAAGGGGGCGGAAGCCAGATTGGAGGGGGTCAAGGGAGGAGTTGGAGGATAGGAAGTCAAGGCAGCGGGAGTAGACAACACGTTCAAGCAGCTTGGAAGCAAAAGGAAGGAGTGAGACAGGACGATAGCTAGAAGGGTCAGAGGGGTCAAGAGTGGACTTTTTGAGAATAGGAGAGACTGTGGCATGTTTGAAGGCAGAAGGGAAAGAGCCAGTAGAGAGGGAGAGGACAGTCACATCACGTGGACAGTCGTTCCCCATCCTTACATCACCCATTGCTCCACAACCTGCCCAGTAGCCCACCCCCTGCCATGATGCACAGCCACAGCAACCATGGAAACAAGATGCCGCAGCATCCATTAACCCCTTTCTGCCCATGAGCCCAGAAAGTGGTTCAGCCCCTGCCAGTCTCGGTCAACCAAGGAGGCGTATACCTGGTGGGACATCCCCCAGCAACACCCAGACACAGGAACCCCAAGACACCACTCACAGGAAAATGGCAGCCAGTCTGTGCATGTTCAGCCGGCAGCCAGGCATGTGCAGAACGGCAGCCATTTTCCAAAAATGGCGCCGAGGCTACCAGCGTCATTTTGGAAATGGCCGTGCATGCACAGAATGACCATGGCAGGCATTTCTTGTGTATGCACAGTGATGTTCCATGTTTTTTTCTTCTCGGTGTGGTCTGAGAAAACCAAGTCAGGCACCGTGATTTGCCAGTTTGGACTCCTGAGCCTAGGAAAAAATGTAGAGCAATTCCCCCCTCCGCATTCCTGTGCAGCCCCTATACCCATAGCTCTCCCCCCTACCCCCCGGACCCCTGCCTAGTGCCTGCCCACAGAACTGGGGGCAGAAATGGATTTAGGCCCATGCTGCTCAGATACAAACTAAATCTGAACAATCTGAACCAAAATCCAAATTGAAGAAATCGGTATCGGTTCAATTCGGAACCGCATATGGACTTCAATCTGAACTACTACTAATCCTAATGACTACTATATTTAATTTATTTATCCTTAAAAGCAGCAGATACTTTGCATAAAATGCTGCCTTCAGAGCAGGCTTGTAGCTAGAGGTAATTTCAGACGTTACGGGACCATGGTCAACCGCAGTGAATCCCCTGTGGTGGCCATTTGTCCTGTAACATCTGATGTGCATTCCACCAGATGTTCACCACAGTGAACCTCCAGCGGGAAACACATTGACCACGATTCTGGACCTCCGGCCGCCCGGAGGTCCAAAATCGTGGTTACCTGGACCACGATCCAGAATCGGCCAAAAGTAAAGTCTGTTATGTTGGCCCATCCCAGATCGTGGTGCAGACCGCGATGCGGGCTCAGGCGGCCGGCCGGGGGAGCATAGGGGGGGCAGGGCTGTGCAGCCGCACATCGCACCATGCAGCCCCACCCCCTCCCCGATCCCCTGTAGGAATCAGGCCAGCACGTTTAAAGGACAGCCAGACTGATTCCTGTCTGGGATCTGAAACGGATGCCGGACCGTGGTTCAGTGTGGTGGGACAAACAGTCCATCACGTCTGAAATTACCCTAGGACATCCAGCATCAGATGGGACGGGGTGGCAATTCCTTCAGACTATGATAGAAATTTATAAAATCATGAGTGGTGTGGAGTGCGTAAATAGGGAATGGCTATTTACCCTCTCAAATAGTACTAGAACTGGGGACACCCCATGAAACTAACAAGTAACAGGTTGTTTTTTGTTTTTTTTAAAGTATTTTTCCACTCAATGCACAATTAAGTTGCCAAATTTGTTACCAGAGGAGGTGCTTGAAGCCAGTAGTATAGCTGGGTTTAAAAATTGGTTGGACAAGTTTCTGGAGGATAGGTCTATTAGCAGCTATTAGCTG
Organism: Sphenodon punctatus; assembly: GCA_003113815.1. Classification (NCBI taxonomy): domain Eukaryota; kingdom Metazoa; phylum Chordata; class Lepidosauria; order Sphenodontia; family Sphenodontidae; genus Sphenodon; species Sphenodon punctatus. The sequence goes on from QEPC01003095.1 coordinate 1,732,075, forward strand.
GGTAGGTCTGGAGGAACATAACCTTTTACTGTTGAGAGCTGGGAGTGAACAACAGGTAACAGATTGCCCCATTGTGAAGATTGGTAGGGATGGGCGAACAGAACGAAGTTCAGAAAGTCGGTTCGTTTCAGTTTGAAATTCAAGTTGGGAAATTCAGTTCGGTTTGAAATTCGAGTACGGTTCAGTCGACCGAACAGACTGAGTTCGGTCGAATTCCGAACTTCCAAACCAAGTTCGGCCATTCAAAACCAGGGTTTTTTGTGTGTGTTGCCACTAGGGATGGGCGAACAGAACGGAGTTCGGAAATTCGGTTAGGTTCGGTTTAAAATTCGAGTTTGGTTTGGAAGTTCGGTTCAGTCAACCGAACAGACCGAGTTCGGTCCGAACTCCGAACTTCCGAACCGCGTTCGCCATCCCTAAAGATTGGCCACTGTCAGAAACAGGATGCTGGGTTCAATGGTAGGGGTGTGCGCCAGGGACTCGTGTCATTTTTCATTTTCGTTTTCATTATTAAATTGTGTCATTTTCATTTTTGTTAATAACAAAATGTTATTTTTCGTTATCGGTATCATTATCAGTACCAATTTCAAACAAAGATTTTGTTTTTGGTATTGGTATACACACAATAGCTATATATATATATAGGGGTGTGTGCGTGTATACACCGACACACACAAGCTAAGCTAAACCTAACCTATGTATAATAAAAAATATTCCTATGCTATAATCCTAATATATATAATAAAACAGCCTAGTATCTAAATATCTTCTCTCTCTCTCTCTCTCTCTCTCTCTCTCTCTCTGTATGTATGTGTATAATATATATATATATAGAGAGAGAGAGAGAGAGAGAGAGAGAGAGAGAGAGAGAGAGAGAGAGAGAGAATATAATAATAATATAATATAATATATGGACAGGGGGAGAAAGACAGGGGAAGGGAAAATGAAAATTCAGATGTATATCCACTATATATATATTAGATTATAGAGATAGATTAGAGATAGTGGATATACATCTGAATTTTCATTTTCCCTTCCCCTGTCTGTCTCCCCCTGTCCATATATTATACAGAGATATTATATATTATATATAAACTATACTCTTTCTGTGTGTGCGTGTGTGTGTGTGTACAGGGGGAGACAGGCAGGGAAAGGAAAAAGGTAAGGGTAAGGAATAAGGATTGGAAAGGTAAGGTGGCAGGGATATATAGGGGAAGATTTTTAATGCAAGCACCAGCAGATTCTGCAAATGCACCCTGACAGAGCAATAGCTAACACAGAACCAGAGTCAAGCAGCCCAGCCCCTGCAGTATAAAGGGTTGCAGTGCCCTCCCCCAGAGCTCCCCTGATTGATTCTGGGATGCAGGACGCATTGAGCAATCACAGGGTGCCATTCAAGTGACTGGGTCCTGCTTACGCTGCTCATTGGCCAGTGATTACATCCATCAGGTCCTTCCCCTCCCATCACAGGCCCAGTTCAAGAGTTCAACACTGTTTCTGGCTTCAAAATGTCTGCTCCCTCCTCCCCTCACCACATTTCCCTCCAAAAAACACCTGCCAGGCTGCTAGGCAATAACAAAATCAATGACGACTTTCGTTATCATTATTGATTTCATTATTAATTATTGTTGTTTTTGTTATTGTAATAACAATAACAAAAATGACAAATTTCATTTTTGTTATTGATATAATGAAAATGACACGCACACCCCTACAGTCAATGAACCATTGGTCTGACCCAGTATGGCACTACTTATGCTCTTATGTACTAAGAAACTGAGGGGAAAACCTAGAACGAATTTTATTTTTACAGGGGAAGGGGGGATTACAATGCAGGTAGTGCCACAGACACATGTTCTCCCTTAGGTATAGGCCTGTTTCAGAGCAGCCCTGTTCCAGAATTACACAAGTCAGCTCTATGAGAGCAGATGGGCTGGGTTACCATCCCTTTAAATGCTCCATTCAGCTCTCAGCTTGGCTCTTAGTGCTATATTTTTGTGCTGCTCCCATGAACTCTGCACCCAGCACTGGGGGAATGTGCAAACTCTGCTGGGCTTTGCCTCCCGCGCTCTGTGCCGTTGGCAGGAGATGGAGTGCCGCTGCCCAGAGCGCTCTCCGCTTCACTCCTTTATGCTGCCTGTTCACTACATCATTTGTTTCAAAACACATTTTGGCAGCACACGGCAGGGAAAGGGGAAGAAGAATCACTGCCACGTGTTTCTAAAATTAGCATCCCTGGCTTCTCTGAAGCCCTCCGGAGCCTGTAAGGGCTGGGTTTACTGGAGAGAAACGGGATTGAAGCTGGAGATGCTCTGAACTTGGGAGTTAAAATACAGAGCTTTGTTTTACACTGAATGAAAGCAGAATGGATTCTCCTGGCTCTCTGTTCTCAGTCAATCAGTCTCAGAGCAGTTTCCAAAAAACTTAAAGACACTTTTATATTAAAGACTTAGGCCACAATCCACTTATTCTACATAGTCCCATTGAAGTCCATAGGCTCATTTGCCAATGTCCTCCCAAACCATCTCTCTCTCTCATCTTTAAGGCCATTTTCTGTTCTGTCCTGTGAATTAATAATGATCACTTTATATTCCTATGGCATATAGCAACTCAAGCCGTTGTATTTAGCTGTCATCACATTTCTAGCTTAAGTGGCTCTGGGGTTCAGCTTCATCACCGAGTAATTTAGGGCTAACATTATCATGAAAAACAGCCCCGTAGTTAAGAGTGATAGCCTGGGATTTAGGAGACATAAGTTCAATTCCTTTGTCATAGACTCCTTCTGTAACCTTGGATAAGTCACTTAGTAACCCATTCACTCAGGCTGCATTCACACGAGACATAAAATGAGGAACAAATTGCTTCCCCCGCATTTGTATTGCTCATGTAAATGACTTAGCTCGCAAGATCCTGCATGAGCAAGTCCTAAACCACTGCAACTGATGAGCTGCAAACCAAGGTTTAACCATCAAACTTTGCCCTCCCGCACATTGCTGATAACCAGGGCTTCTAGTTTTCTCTGCCAGCGAGTTTTTGCAGGTGGAAGTTTCCCAGAAAAACTGGGAATTCAGTGTTTTTCTCTGGGGAAACAGGAATTACGGTGTTTTTCTCTGGAAAAGCATGGAACATGAATGTCAGATTTTCCAGGGAAATTTCTGCCTGCAAAAACTCACTGGCACAGAAAACTCGGAACCCTGCCGATAACGTGTGAAGGACAATTCACTTTTACTGCCCTTCTTGTTCCGCCACTGTCATAGAGGCTGCTTTTATACGAGCGGGTCGCAGTTGTGCGACCCGCTCGTGCGATTTTTCAAAATCCCCCAAGGTGGGATTATACGTGACAATGGGCATGCGCATTCAAGGCAGTCACACGTTGTTTGCTGAACACGAACTAAATACCTCGATGTGTGAGATATTTAGTTCGCGGTCAGCAAACAACGCGCGATCGCGTCCATCATCATGTATAATCCTGTCTCGCGGGATTTTGAAAAATCACACAAGAGGGTCACGCAACTGCAACCCGCTCGTATAAAAGCACCCAGAGATGTCTTTTGGGGGACATTGTGGGTGGCCATCACACACACTGCCACGGTTCTTTCAGCCAGCATTGCCAGTGCACAAAGATCAGGGTGCGGGCCCGGTGCGCTGGTTCAGCTCCCAGGTTGCTGCTGCTTTCAATGTTTAACTCTGTCTTCTCCATGTAACAAATGCACCCAACACAAGAGAAGATAACAGCCACTGAGAATGATGGGATTGTTAGCAGCATGGCAAGATTTAATACGGGGGAGGGAGATCAAGGTCCTGGATAGGCCCCTGTGGTTGGCCAGGGGTGCCCTCCTTGGGGTCCCCCGGGTTTCCACCATGAGGAGGGCGTTCTCTGTGGCTGCGCCGCGGCTGTGGAACTCTCTCCCGTTGGAGGTCCACTTGATTACCAACCTCCCCTCTTTCCGCAGACAATGTAAGACCCAGGTGTTCCGTCAGGCTTTTTTCAAGGGAGATGGGGTGGGTGGGTGGGTATGGGTTTTTTTAGGCGGTTTTAATTGTAGTTTTATTATTGTGTATTTTGTTTTTAAAATGTTGTTAGCTGCCCCAAGATGCCTGAGGCAGGAGGGGGTGGCATATAAGTTTTAATATAAATAAATAAATAAATAAATAAATAAATAAATGTCTAGGTTTCTCTGTGCTTCAGTTTCTGGGATTGCAGCCCTGTTTTCCCTTTTTGGGAAGCTGTGAAAATACAAAGAGGCAGACTTGTTTGGGTGCTCCTGGTATTCACTCAGCACTATTCACTGCATCAGGTCCGTACAGAACACCCACCTCATCCTTACCACAATCAACGTCTCGAGGCCAGGGCATTGGAAGCAAATCAATCCATTTCACAAGGGTGCCTGTCAGAACAAAGACTGCGCCAGTGGCAATGAATCAAGGGAAAGCGGGTCGATTGCCAGTTTGAGATGCATAGCCCCATTAATGTCAGGGATTTTAAAAGCTCTGCACCTGAGCCTTGTGTGCCTATTAGCGTGGTTGCCTGGCTAGCTATTTAATGCGTGTAGAAGTTAACAATCGCCATGCTTGTGTATATCACACGCCACGGGATGCTTCACTCCGCTGCTTAGAATACTGACAAGAAAAGCTTGGAACATGGGACCTTTGTAGTTAAAAGCCTGAGCCTCTATTGATTGAGCGGAAGGCTTATGTTCTTCAGCTGAAGGAAATAGGGGACTGATAAACCTTTTACACAGATCAACCATTAGAAATGGTCAAAGATTCACATGACCTTGGTACCTCATGTTGCAAGGATAATCTTCAGTCGCGCAAAGCACTTAAGCATGGGCAGAATTTTAAACATACTGTTAATAGGAATTGAATTATTTGTGTATTATTTTCTTAGGTGTGCCCTGTCCCCACCAGCTAAAAGCTTGGGCAAATAATAAGGTCTTAATTGTCTCCAGAAAATGTTCAGGCTTATGCTTTTGCAAACCTTCAGGAGAAGAGAGTTCCAAAGCTATGGAGTAGCCACCCAGAATCCCTCTCTGCACACTCTTACCGTACAGACTTTCATGCAATGATGGAACTTGCAAGAAGGTGCACCCGGCTAACCTTAGGGAGCATGCTGGAACATAAGAGAGGAGATGGTCCTTTAGATATGTAGAGCCCAAGCAGTTTAGGGCTTTATGAGTCAAAACCAGAACCTTGAATTGTGCCCAGAACTGGCAGTAAATGTGGACTTTGGGCGTTTTCAGACAAGACACTCTCTACCCACCTCCCACCCACTATATATGTTACAGGGCATCCATAGGGCAACACTGCAGTCCTGCAACATGTATACTGGGGTGATTGGTGGGTGGAGAATGTCTTGTCTGAAAATGCCCTTTGAAGCACTGATGCAATGGACTCTTGATAATCACCCCCATCAGAAGGTATAATATATAGGCCTACAGCGCACGGAGCCCCAGCCTTTGAAGGGGATATTTCATTTAACCAAACATCAAATATAGTAACATTTTCCTTTTTCTCATGGGCGAGTCAGTGGTCACAATCCCGATCCCCGTGGGTGCCACTAGGTGCGTGCACATGACCACACGGTTTGTGTGTGGGCTGCGCTCCTCATGCTGGGGGTGCACACGATTCGTGCACACACCGTATGCACCGGTCCACAGGGCTTGGGATTGGCCCCATCATATTTCTGTGAAACATTCCTGTGTTAGAAGGGAACTCGCACCATCATTTTGCAAGAGGCCCAGCTTCCCTGAATCCAACACTGGAGCCAAGGTGGGGAGAGAAGTGTCTTGCCAAAGGCCACCAAGCAAGACTGGATTCATATCCCAGATTCCCCTCACCCTGCCCCCTCTCAGCCCCGGACTGCACTGGCTCTTTAGTATAGGACATAGACCCTAAAGCAAAGATGTGTATTATGCCGAGTTATTTTCAATTGCAAGACAGAAATTCAAACAGAAGCTTGGGGTTTCTTCTTATAAAAACAAAACAAAAAACCGTTCAATGCAAATTTAATTACTGAAAAGTCACATTCTGACCTTCGTTATTTGACAGTTGGAAGGTAGTTTTATAAAAGGAAATATAAGAGATTAATTCAATTTGAAACTGATGCTTGCAATGCAATGGCATTTTGCTCAAATTGCTTTAGGAATATGTTGGGTGGTTTTTTTTACCCGCAGTCTGCTCAGGGAACAAGAGAGAGAGAGAGCAGCATGACCTTTAAGGAGAGAAACAAGGTGGGCTAGAGCAGAGAGATAAGTTCTGTTTTGGGTAGAAGCTCATCAGAGAAAAAGCAGGAAGCCCTGCTGAATAGAAAATGGCAGTTTACAAAGTTTATAACAGTGTCAGTGGCTCACAACACACAGTTATTCTTTAGAGTGGCAGACTTCTGATGCGGCTGTGATGCGGCTGTGTAGGATACATTTACTTGGGAATGCCTAGGAATCTGTGAGCTGATAATATGAGTTGTTGGTGAAAGTCTAGTTCCTAGTGGTTGGGAGTCCATAGTGTAACTGGAATTAGCAGGTATTACCCCAGATATTACCCCAGATATTATCAATTAGGGGTGGGAATTCCGGTTCTCCCGAGAACTGATATTGCCGGTATTTGGGTGTATTGGGTTAATCCGATAAATCCGATATTTACCTGTACCAGCATACTGGATCTTTAACATTAGGTGCTTTACTGGTTTTTTTACATTGCGGCCATTGAGATAAATGGCCGCAATGTTAAAAAAACCAGTAAACGCCCAATGTTAAAGATCCGGTATGCCGATACTGGTAAATCCGGTACTGGGGAGATCCGATACTGGTAAATCCAGTATTCTCCTCGGCGTCCCACCCCTATTATCAATTCTGGATCCAGGGAAGGTGGAGCACTGTACAAAATGGTGGTTGGTGTGAACCCCTTCCAAAATTATTGTGAACCCTCCAACACACCAAGGCTCCTTACATTTCTGGCTTGATGGGCCCACATTTCAAAGTGCTCTCTTGCACTCATGTTGTCATTTCAAGTTTATTCCTATAGGCCCTGTGCAGTCACACAGTTTGCATATACCTGGATCCAACCCTGAGTATTCTGCTGGGGAAACAATGCTTCGCTGGCTGCCCATGAAGAATGAAGCTTACACAGCAAGTAGCAGCTGAAATAGCCTGCCAGAAGGATTTCTTCAGTAGGAGAAAACAGAAGCGGAAAATGACAGCTGACCCAAACTGTGGCTTTCTCCTCAGAATGCTTAAAAATCAGGGAACAGACTGGGTTGGGGCAGTATTTCCAAAGCTCCACCCTCCACTGAAGCTTCACCTACCTGGTGCTCCCCCTTTCTTCACCCCTGCACCATGGGGGAAGTTGTTCCTCTCGTCGGCACCCTTACCATCAATCTAGGGAAAGACTCTGGAAGTGGTGGCTTCTTCTACTGCTGCTCTATCAGGTCTGGGTTATGTGGGTTGCTCCATCTTCTGCCAAATTCAGATGCCTACGCAAGGTTTCTGTGCCCACTTACAGTCATCAAAAGCTTTGAACTTTTATGCTCTTTTGGCTCCAATTGGCCAGTGGTATTGATGGAAGAGTGGGACATAATGGCAGCTGCTTCAATCCCAGAAGGTCAGTATGCTGTACAGGTGTATACCAGCTGCTTTCAATCCATGCAGAGAAGAGAGCACCTGCTATCTCCAGCTGCGCTATAGACACCCAACCACTAGGGACTAGGCTTTCACCAACAACTCATTCTATATCAACTGCCTCCTGATGGAGACTGCAAGAACCAAGTCTGAGGAGTTGAACATCTGCCAGTTTTTATTCAGTAAGTGGCTTCAAGTTTGAGGCTCAGAGTCATTATTGATCCCATCAACCACCACACCCCCTGGGATACAAAGTTCCAGAGAAACTCCTATCTTAGCACTTCATTTAGATGCACAGAGAGCAAGCAGGCTGAAGCCAACACTTGTTTCGGGCAGACCAGGAGAAATTATCTTTAGCTCTTCCTCAGAGTCAGAAGATAGTTTCATGCTAATGTTCTCTTTCTATTTCTCTTCAGGGCATTGCTGCTTTAGAAATTTGCATTATTTTGTCCAGTAGCACAACAGAAGGGAGCTGCTGAGGTCCGGCACTCCATCACCGCTGAGTGACAGGAGAAGGGAATCATTTGTTCTCCTGAAAACCCCTCCGATCCTGCCATTTATCTCCAGCTGCAAGCTTCTGCCAGCCATGGCTCGAGGGTTTGTTTGCTTCCTCGTCATTATTGCTATTGAGCTGGGTGCCCTTCAGGTAGCATTAGGAAGCAAAGTCTGTCCTTTGCCAATGACAGCTGGTAGCATGGCACCATGCCTGGGATGGGTGTAGCTTCAGCCGGGGGCAGGAAATTCTAGTGGCTTCTCCCTCTTGTTTACTAGAGTGCTTCCTGACTCAAGCCGTTCATGCGATCTTCACCCTGCAGCAAGGGTCTCAGTCAGGAAGGTGCTGAGAGCCCTCCACTCCAATGGCGTTTGTTGATTTGAAAGAGGTGCTGGGCTCCAGAGCTGGCCATGGAGCAGAACTTTAGTAGAAAGACACTTCCTAATAAAGTTCAGTGGAGTTTTGCAATGGAAAAGGCTTTGTTTACCAGTTCTTAAAGACAATCAAAAATTTCCAGTTGATAATCTATTTAGCTGGGAAACAGTTTCAAATAGGAGTGCGGACTGGGGGGGGGGGGGGGGAAAGGGGGAGTCTACTTTAGAGGCTGTGAATTGCTGCAGCCTCCTAAAGGGCAGCACAACTGGTGTATTCCTCTCATTGCTAGGGGAACTCAGACAGGCAGTAGCCTTTCCTTTCTTGCCCTAACCTGGAATCCTCAATGTCACCACCACTACTACTACTACTACTACTACTTATTCCTTATTCCTATAGCACTACTAGTCGTATGCAGCAATGTACTGATACACAGTCCCTGCTCCATAAGCTTACAATCTAATCAAGCCATAGACCAATACAAATCAGAGGCTTCCTATGAATAATGGATTCCAGGATGCCAGTATTCAGTAGGCTTATTTGTTTCAGTTAAAATGGTTGAAATCCACAAGGCTATGATATGGATACATACCCTCCAACATTTCACAGATGAAAATAGGGACATTTGCCTTTGTGTCCACTGTGGGCAGGCCTAGGGACACTGCCTGGCTCGGACGGCTTGGGAACGCTAAATCTTGACTCGCATGCATGTGGATTAACTTTAAAGGCGCTTTTGCCCTTCCTCAAAATGGAGGTTGTCTGTGCTCACTACACCCTCAATGAAAGTTTACAACTCGGTGTTTCCCACAATTCCAACTACAAGAATTCCACAAGCAGAAAGCAAATAACGTAGAGCACTAAATTCCAAATGGCCAAGCCACAATCAGACACACAAGACACCACAAAATACAGTCTATTAAGCACATTATGCCATGAAAAGAGACGTTCTTCTAGATATATAACCAGTTCATTTGTGCCCCCCATCAGTTCATGCTGCCCCCATAATCAGTTGGTCGCATTCCCATATAATCAATTCATGCTGCCACCACCCATAACCAGTTCATTTGTGCCCCCAATAATCAATTCATGCTGCCCACACACCATAACCATTGTGCCCCCGCCCCATAATTAGTTCATGCTGCCCCCCCCGCCCGCTCCAACCCCCACTCCCTCCAACTGTGCAGAACAACAGCAGGCCCCACCTGCCCAGCAAGCCCTCCCTCCCCTCCCCAGGCCTGTAGTGTGGTGCGTCCAGTGGCTGGTGCAGTGGCTGGGGCTGCAGCCGCCTAGTATCATCTGCTTCCAGCTCACCACCTGGGGAGAGTAGAGAGTGGGAGTGGGCAACGGTAGCCCGCCGCCAGGAGAGAAAAAAATGCCACCACAACTGGGTGCAGCAGGCTGAGCAAAATGGGATTTTGCCAGGGCAGTGATTCATCCGGGAATTTTTATTTATACCTGTGACATTCCCAGGAAAATCAGGGCTCTTGTAGGGTCTGTGGATAGGGCCTGGGTTCATGATTTAAAAGCAATCTCGAAGAAGTGAGCCTTTAGGCAGAACTTGAGTATACGGACAGGGAGGTGGCCTGATGCACCACGTCAGGAAGTTTGTTCCAAGCACAGGGTGTAGCAAGGTGGAAATCATAGAGTCAGGCATTGGCGATGGAGGAGAAGGGCACAGGTAAGAGCATCTTGCCTGATGAATGGAGGTCACGACTCCAAGTACGGATGTAGGGGGAGATAAGAGAGAAGAGGAACTCAGGAGCTGCAGACTGAAGACACTTGTGGGTGAGTACGTAGGAGAAGCATGAACTCTATGCAGAAGGGGATGGGGAGCCAGTGCTGTGACTTGAGGAGAGGTCACATGGTTGTAACGGCATACAACGAAGGTGTGTCTCACAGCTGAATTTTGAAGAGACTGTAGTGGAGATAAGTGGCTCAGTGGGAGACTATGAGAAGCATGTTGCAGAGATTAGACTGGAGACTGGGGAAATTTCCCATCTTGCTCTCTGTAAAGCGCCAGGTACATCGCTGGTGCTATATAAATGCTTATAATAAAATAAAATAAAATAATAATAATAATTAATTGTAGCAGGGAGCAGTCCTGCGGGGAGCAGTCCTGTTCACCCCACCCAGAGGCTCTTCCCCAGATATGGGGTTGGCTCTGCCACACCCCTAGACGGGTTCAGTCCTCTATCTGACCCCCGCAGCCCCCCTTCTTAAAGGGGTACCTTTAAGAAGGGGGGCTGCGAGGGTCAGACAGAGGACTGAACCCGCCTAGGGGTGTGGCAGAGCCAACCCCATAGCTGGGGAAGAGCCTCTGGGTGGGGTGAACAGGCTGAGAAACCCCTGTGACAGAGTGGGCGGGGTTAGTGGCCCTTTAAGGCTGGAAGACGAGGAAGCCTGGCCACGCCCACTCTGGCTGTATAAGAGGAAGGCTGAGTAAGGAAGAACTCAGTTTCTACCAGGGAGACAAAGGAACAACATCTCCCTGAATGTCTGCCTGGTCTATGCTGTCCAGGGTTCTGAAAGACTGGAGAACCAGCAAGACCCAGGTATTGTGGAGGAGAGGCTATGCCCAGGAGGGAGCCTGTTGCTTGGGGAAGGCTTGGCCAGAGCCTGGGGTTGTAAGGCCTGGCTGGATGGACTTTGGGAACTTGTGGTTGGGTTGCTACTGTGTTGCTCCTAAGTTAAGGAGAGATGGACCTGGGCCTGTAGGATGGAGGCGGATGAGCCGGCAGCCCCAGGTACACTGGACACGGGTGGTGTTCAAATAAAGGACTGTGACTAAGACCCTCTGGATTGTGTTGTGTCCTGAGCGGGTACCCCCTGCCAGGAAGGAGGAGGTTCTGCCTATGCTTGAGGTGGACACGGCATAGCAGGGGGAGCACTAATTCCCCTGAGTGTGACTCCAGTGGTCCTGGGGACCTCCCCCCCCCCCCCCACAATAATAATAACCGTCTTTCTCCATTTGGGTGAGTGGAGCCTTTTGTACATCTCTTCCCACGGCCAAATCACTACCCCATCCCTCACTGGTGTATATAATGATTTAGGCTAAACATTAGGGGGAAAATTCTAACTACGCAGATACAGATAGTTAGACTGGAATAATTTACCAAGGAAAGTTACAGAGACCAACACTGGAAGACTTTAAAAATAGGTTAGACAATCATCCCTCAGAGATGGTGCAGGTAGAGTAATCCCGTCTTAAGCAGAAGGGGACAGGACTAGAGAAACATTTCGTTACTTCCAGCTCCATTATTCTGTGATTCTAACTCTGCAGGTTTTGATATACTTTGCCATTGGAGCTCACTGGCTAGCAGACAGCCCCCTAATTAAAGTGGTTTTCTTGCTTTGAAGCAGAGGTTACGCTGCTTAGAAAAACAGCAGAGCTCAGAGACACAGGTCTCTCACGATTTAAGGAGTTAAACGCTTACAGTGTGTGGCCTCTAAAGTGTTGCTACTGCTATTATCGGGAGGGAAGCCAGCAGCCCTATTAATTCTAAACAAGCACACAAGAGCTTAGGCTTCACCACTGAATGAACAGCCTGGATTCTGAACCTTGTCCTCAGCAAATTCCTGCAATTGCAAGACATACCTGGTGCATTATACTCTAAAAATCTCAAGCAAAGCAGAAAACTAGTACTATGTACAGAAACACTGGGATGCTGAGGGCCTCGCTGACTAACCTCCCATGAGCAAGTGGCTGTTATCCACACACGCCTGCGCCATACCAAACCAGAACCATAGTCTAAGGCTATGGTGACTCAGAGACAAAAGAAATCCTTGTAGCCCCAAGCATTGGAAATCTTCATATCTAAGTATGCAGATCCAGGCCACGTGGGGTCCTGGCCACTACTTTGGGGATCTTTGCTCTAAGGGACAATCTTGGTCATGGAGTAAGGGGGTGTCATTCCATTGGCTTCAGCTTCAGTTCTAGAAACACAAACGTGGTAAATGGTGTAGCTAAAACCCTGCCACAAATTCTTTGAATGTTTCTGTTTGTTCTGCAACACCGCCTGGTCCTAACTAAGGCTTCATTCCCATCTGCAGTGACGGCAGAGAGTGCGGCGAGGGAAGACGTAGCAGTGGTGAGGAATTGGATGACAGGAAAAGAGCCGGTGTAAACAGGGATCTGCCACGGCTTCTCTCGCGCATGTCAGGGCAGGATTTTGTGCCCTGACATGCGCGAGAGAAGATGCAGCAGACCCCGTTCGCACCGGCTCTTTTCCTGTCGGCCAGCTCCTCCGCACTGCCGCGTCTTCCCTCGTTGCTCTCTCTGCTGCCACCGCCGCCGATGGGAATGCAGCCCAAACTGTTTGTCCAGGTCTTTGGGGAAGGAAGTGGGGGAGGGGGGGCGTGTTAGTTTGACTGTTTTTACCTTATTTTATTGGTTTTAGTTCCCTCTTTGTTTCTTTTTATTGTACTTACTGTTTTATGATCTTAAAATGTAGTTGTGAGCTGCCCTGAGCCGTCTGTTGATGGGAGGGGGTGGGATATAAATTTTAATATAAATAAAATATTTAAAGCAGGATTTTTCACACGTGCATTGGCTTATATCCACTCCTGTTGCTTTCAACAGCAACAGAGTTAGGCCAAGATAAGAGTGCTTTTGATAAATCCTCCCTAGATGTTCACTGAGGAAGATAAAGTGTTTACAGAGACAGACACACAGAGTCTGCACGAGCTGCTGTTCTTGAGGCATTTCTATTGAATTTTGGAATTCTGGCAGTCTCCAAAAAGGCCATTTCTAGATAAGACTGGGGGCTCAAAAGAGAAGCAATGTGACAAAACATGGTGAGAGGAAGGGAGAAAGGGGAAGGGAGAAAGACAGAAGCAGTTATCAGCATATTGCAATTGTTAAATCCTTGGGGTTTGGCTCTTCGTCGCAGTTGACACACATAAGCCACGGATCAGGTTAAAATCCCCAGCTAAGCCTTTCTCTGCCCGTGTCTCATTTGCTATTCAGGACAGGGGTAGAATAGGGCTAGGATGGGAATTCTGAAGTCATAGCAGGTTACAGTTACAGTCAGTCTAACTTACTACTAGTTTGTAAGAGCAGGTGGAGGATAAATGGGTGGTGTGGGCAGCTCCAGGGTGCAGAGGATCAAACAGTAGATTTGGGCTGCGATTGACAAACCACTTATTCTAGATTAGTCCCATTGAAGCCCATGGGACTAATCCAGAGTAAGTGGTTTGTCAATCATGGCCTAGGCAAATAGACACAACAGAATGCAGAGACAGAGAATGGAAAAGGGGAGAGATCGGACATGCATGCCACAATATTAGATGAATGATAGACTATCTATCTATGATTAGATTAGATAGATATGAAATGACAAAATTTGTCTGCTACCAAAGACCATTTTTTGGCCACAACTGAAACATCATCTTCAATTATCCAGTAATTAGTCATTAAACATCCTCAGCTGTGGCCTACTTTCCCAGACTGCCATGTGTGTCACTCTTTACACTGCTGGCAAAGCCTTGTGCCCTAAGAGCAAATCTCTTATTATTTTCTTAGACTGTGAATGACATTTCTCAGTCTTCATCTTGCACATAAGTTAGACAAAAGCAAGAGGCTGTTACAAGGTGATATGAAATTCGCCTTGCTAATATTTGTCTGCACTAAAGCTCAGCTCCAGGGTGCAATTAGAATGTTTCAATAAAATACCATGTCTGACACATATTAACGCTATCGCATCCTGCTGCTCCCATCTAATGCAAAACCTTGCCAAATAATAACCACCCTTCGACAATATTCAGCTTGATTTATCACTCAGGTGCTGAAGCTGCCTTATGAATTGAGACTATAATCATTCTCTATCAGACCGTGCTGCTCAAGCTAACAGCCATGACGTCCCAGCTGCTGAATTACTGGGAAACAGCTGGGGCTGATAAAGCCAAATTCTAAGTTTCTTTTACCAAATGAATTGCATGATCAAGTTCATCGATTTAGAGCATGGTTACCGTGTTGGTCCCAAGTGTGAGAAAGACGAGACAAAGCAGTTTAGCTGATATCTTTGATTGGACCAACTCCTGTTGATGGAGTATGCAAGTTATCTGGCTACAGAGGATCGCTCCTCACACATTAGTTAGAATGGCATGAGAGCCAATGCAGTATAATGGTTAAGCGCACAGTACTTGGACCAGGAGATGGAGGGGGACTCCAATTCTAGTCTCACCTCAACCAGAAACTCACTGGGTAACCTTGGGCAAGTCACATTATTCTCTCAGCCTAACCTACCACACAGGGTTGTTGTGAGGCGAGGATTAAAAAGTTGTGTGTGTTATACGTAAAGCACTCTGAATGCCATGGCAGACGGGAACTAAATAAAAATAAATATTATTATTATTAGAACTAGCTGAAAGGGAATCTTCTCAGGACCATTTATGCTTCCTGTGTCAAATCACCTGCTCTAAACAGCCCTGCAAGACAATTGTGTGAGTTGTGCCCATCTTATTTAGAACTGCGCAGGAGTTCCTTCCAAGAATAGGGAATTGGGGCATGCAATTGGGGCATCTCACAAAAAAGGAGATGATACCATATGGAACCAGAGACGCTTAGGAGCTTCTGAGTGAGGGGGTGGAGAATTTATGAGTAAGGGAAAGGTCTTTCTAGGTTAGGGAGTAGAGTTTCTGTGGGTCAGGGCATGTCTATCTTCCAGCATCCCCCCTCCTTCTCCCTCGTCAGGAAAAAAATTAGCCCAAAGTTATGCCACTACGTAACTATTTAGCCTACTGCAGATAGGGAAATGTTTCTAGTCTCTGTAGATATTTCACTGATCATTTTCTAATAAAATGCAACTTTCTGGTGAAATTAAAGTGAAAAACTAATTATTATTTTTGTGACTAAAACAATATTCCTCAACAAAATCTGGTTATGGCCAGAAAAGCAATTCTGTCCTTGCTGTGTGGATCTTAGCTCTATGCCACTCCAACTTGTCAAGCCCAAATGTGACGCACCAGCTTTCTGAAATATGTGACAAAGATCCAGACTGAAATGGCTGGTACATTTAGCAGGGGACAGAGCTGGGAATGACATGCCATAAACTTTTCCCATCATCTCAGCGTCAAGATTCAGCCTTCCAACTGAGAATTCAATTAAGGTGCTGAATTAAACCATGAGGCAATAGCGGGTTTGTGTGGGATGGAGGCAGATGTGGGGCTGGGATGAGTGATGGGCCAAACGAGGCGTAAGTGAGGTACACTCCTTCCCTTATGCCTGAGTCATGCCTGCTTAAGCAACTTGACAAGAACAACTTTCTCCTCTTGTCAGCACTGCAGAGTTAGCAGAGCTGCCAAGAGAGCACAAACTGGCTTTAATTCTGCCTAGGGCTGTGGCCTCGGGTTCTGAGTGAACCTGATTATGCATGAAAATCAGGGGGTTTGGGGGTCCCGATCCAAATCCCAAACTCTGCATGTCACTAGGCGGTGCCAATAGATCTCAGGCTCCCTGCTTCTCCCAGACAGGGAGCCTGCAATCATCCCTCCCTGCCTGCAGGGGCCACTGTCACCTCCATCCTGCAGCTTCTAGCCTAGCCTGCCCAGCCCTGCCCAACTGAGTGCCTGAGAGCCCCACCCCATTCCCATCTCAACCCTTCCCCAAGCCACACCCTCTGTGCTCCTCCTCCAGGACCCATCCCCTCCCCACAGCACCCTCACCCTCTGTGCTCCTCCCAACATCCTCCCCTCAAGACCCCACCCTCTCTGCTCCCCCCCACACTATCAAACCCCCAAACCTAACTCAGGCCCAAACCAGAACCCACCCCAGCTCTATTCCTCCCTCTGCCCCTCCCCCAAACCCTTTCCCAGTGGGGAGGAGGTTGGGGGAGTAGGGGCAAGGAGCACAGAGGGTGGGGTGCTGGGAATGAGGAGAGGGTATCGGGAGCAGAGAGGGGGGCAGTGATAGAAGTTGCAGGTGCACTCAGGATGGGGAAAGGGAGGGTCCAGATCATGTACCTGTGACATGGAATCGGTCCCCTCTCCTTGTGCGCATGCCCTCATCTTTCTCCCCTGAGCCCAGTCTTTCAGCACTTGTGGGTAGGAACTGGATCCAGTGGCAAGATCAAGGAACTGGAAAGGGGCCATATAAAAGCTAGCCAAAGTCTGGTCCACGCTTGGCCCCGGACCCGAGGTTCACCACTCCTGCCCTAAACATACACACCCCCTATCGTCATCAGCCACCATGTATAAATATGGACACACCCCTGCTATTAGCACCCTCCACACCAAACAGAGCCGCATACACCCCTGTGAGCAGCAGCCTACAATCAAAACACACACACACCTGTGCCAGCAGCACCCTATATGCACATCCGTCTGTTCTATGGAGGTCTGCGAATCTCGGGTGTCTATTCTAGGGAATTCTCTGGAATTGGGGGTGTGGTGTCTATTTAATAGAGCTTTGGTCTTTTGAGTTCTATGGAGCTGGGTGGGGAAGGGGGTTCCATGAAGTTATGTGGAGCTAGTTCCATGATGTTCTATGAAGCTATGGGGTGTAATCCTCCCATTATAATCAGTGGGAACTGATCCTCTGACCTAAACGATGGAGGATGTGCCTTTGGTGTCCTGTTCTGCAGAGGTGTAGTGTGTGTTCCGTAGCATTCTAAGAGCTATGGCATTTTGGTCTTTGGAGTTTTGAAGTTCCATCCAACATACATCCCCATGACACTAGCTTTTTTCATCCGCCCTGACCCAATTTCAGGCAAGTGGTTATTTCAAATTGGCATAAACACATGAGCATTTATGCAAATAAACCATGTGGCTGATCCCAAGCCCTGTGGATCCCGTGCGCAGCCATGCACAAGTTGTGCAACTCCCTATTGTGGGCACATTGCGTCTCACAGAAACCACGCGCATGCAGGATCCACAGGGCTTGGGATTGAGTGCCCAACGTCCAGTCGTTGCCTCTAGGAGAGAGGTAGCAACCCTACCCTTCCTATTGCAAAGCATCCAGAGCAAAAGTACAGTGGCTGGTAGTGGTAATGTCAGCGCTTGTGGCTGGGTTATTGTGTGTGATCATTTCCATTTTTTATTGACATGCTTTTCCTATAAAATATTTTAAATTATATATTGTTTAAATTAACATTTAACACTGATAGCAGATTAGCAGCAGTTTTAACGGCATGTCAAAATGGCAGAGCCTCTGAACTCCTACTCCAAAATCCATATGAAAAGACACAGATACAAATGCAAATAAATACAAATACCAAAACTACAAATACCAATAAATACTTGACGTGGGCACAGTCCTAGTCTTGTCTGTCTTTGTCAGCATAGCTCCCAGTGACCCCACATCCTTAGGCCTAATCTAGTTCAGTTTTGAGAGACAAGAATAACGCGGGCCAAATGTCATAGGATCCAGCTACCTTGCCCTACGGACTGTTCTTTGTTTCATCTCCAGCTCTTTGACTACCTAAAATGCAAAGAATTTGAATAAATGAATAATTCACCAAATTCAAGCTATTTAAATTTGTTTATGCACAGAGAATTTGGAGAACTTGTTTGCAAAAATTGTTTTGGTTTCTGTGTTGGTTGTTCTGTTGCTTCAGTACTTTGGTATTCAGGTGATACTTAATTCAATTTGTTTACCTTGGCCACTACAAGGGCAGAAGCAAGTATGACATTTCACATTCACTAAGATCATTTGCATATACTTTCCCATGAATATCTGAATTTGTCCTTGTTACCATTGCAAAATATTTGTGTCTTTGCTTTCTTAGCATTGGTATTTCATTTACTGCGTTCCCTTCAGCGGTACTATTTACTGGGCTTTGGGAATTTTAGAAGGCAAGTTTGATTGCTATTTGCTTCATCTGGGACCAAACACATTCAGAAATTAAAATAACCCTGCCAAATAATACTGCTGAAGTAAACAAAGTATGGAACATGGAAATACCAAAGTGACCAAAATACCAGTCCTGAAAATACTGAAATGAAGATTCGAAAATGCAAACTTTTCTGGAGCAACTGAAACTGGGCACTGTCAGAGACAGTGTATTGGGCTATATGGATGGACCATTGCTCCGACCCAGTACAGCACTTCTTATGTTCATAAATACCACATGGTTTCATCTTTGTCAAATGGACTTGAATCCACCTCATGCCTTGGACGGTGCTACTTGGTGGGTTTTGTGTTGTTGTTTTTTTAAAATATGACTTTGAATTTGAAGGGTCCAACTATGCAATGTAATGCAAGAGAGTCACGCAACATTCCAGCTAACAAAGTACTGGATACCAAAGTGATGAACAAGTGAAGTCAACATGAGCTTATCTGCAAATTTAAAACTGCATCTTTGTCCCACCTCTACTATTATTTATTATTATATTATTAATATTAAGCATTTATATAGTGCCAGCAATATACCTGGAACTTTACCATTGTAAGAAAGAGACATGGACCCTGCCCAGCGGGCTTACAACCTAAGAAAGACAACGAGGGGGTGGTGGGGGGGGTGAAGCACAGGAAGAGACAAGGATACATACACAAATTTCATGAGGTCTCAGGTACACGTGCTTGGCTTAGTTACAAAGTTGTAGTTACTCATTTAATGTTACACAAGATACGATGATTCACGATGTCAGCAAGGGGGTGAGGGGAACGAGGAGCCAGGGAAAGCTTGACAGAACAGAAGAGGTGGGTTTTAAGGAGGGATTTGGAGGGAGGAAGCTGAGCGAATCTGTTCAGGGAGGGAGTTCCAGGCATGGGGGGCTACCAGGGAAAAGGGGCGGATGCGTTTTGATGAGCAGGGGAGCCGTGAGCATGCAAGGGTGGTGGCAGAGGAGGAGTGGAGCTCCCGGACAGGAGTGTAGCAGGAAAGGAGTGTTGAGAGACTGGGGGGAGCAAGGTGATGAAGAGCCTAGTAGGTAAAAACTAGGCGTTTGTGCAGAATGTGTTCAGGAAGAGGGAGCCAGTGGAGAGAGGAGAGGAGGCGCTGTACTGTGGTCAAAGCGGCAGGCAAGGTGGAGGACCTTGGCAGCAGAGTTATGAACAGAAATGAGAGGAACAAGGTGAGAGCAAGGAAGGCCAGTGAGAAGGAGGTTGCAGTAGTCAAGGCGAGAGATGACCAGGGCATGAGCAAGAGTTTTAGCAGAGGAAACAGTGAGGAAAGGATGGATCTTAGCAATGTTGTGCCGAGAGAAGCAACAGGATTTGGCAACAGAATCGATCTGAGGTTTAAAGGCGAGGGAGGAGTCAAAGATGAACCCTAGGCTATGTGCCTGAGGGATGGACTGGATGTTAACCCCATCAACGAAGACAGAGAAGGAAGAGAGAGAGGAAGGATTAGGGGGGAAGATGAGGAGTTTGGTTTTAGCCATGTTAAGTTTGAGCTGATGAGGAGACATCCAGGCAGAAATGTCAGAGAGGCAGTTAGCGAGGTGAGACTGGATAGAGGGAGAGGGGGGAGAGAGAGAGTTAGGTATCATCAGCATACAGATGGTACTGGAAACTATGAGATTCAATGAGTTTGTCTAGGGACAGAGCATATAGAGAAAAGAGAAGAGGACCAAGGACAGAGCCTTGGGGAACTCCAACTGAGAGGGAAAGAGAAGTAGAGGTGGCACCAGCAGGAGACACATTGAAGGATCGGTCAGAGAGGTAGGAAGAGAACCAGTTGAGAACTGAGCCATTGAAGCTAAGGGAGAGGAGGGAGTCAAGTAAGAGAGAGTGGTCGACAGTGTCAAAAGCAGCAGAGAGATTGAGGAGGACATGGATGGTGTAGAGGCGATTGGATTTTGCTAAGAGAAGGTCATTAGTTATTTTTGCAAAAGCAGTCTCCATAGAGTGGAGGAGGTGGAAGCAAGATTGGAGAGGGTCAAGGGAGAAGTTGGCGGAGAGGAAGTCAAAGCAATGGGTGTACACAGCACGTTCCAGGAGCTTAGAGACAAAAGGGAGGAGAGAGATGGGGTGGTATTTAGAGGGATTGGAAGGATCAAGGGTAGGTTTCTTGAGGATAGGAGAACCAGTGGCACGTTTGAAGGCAGTGGGAAAGGAGCCAGTAGAGAGGGAGAGATTGACTATATGCAGGAGGGATGGGGAGACGGGTGCGATAGAGGTCAGGAGGCAAGAAAGGATAGAGTCAAGGGGACAAGTGGAAGGGTTGTAGTAGCAAGTCCTCGCATTAAGAAGTCTCACTTTTATTCCTGTCTTTGGCTCCGCCCACAGATAGAACCAATTGTTTTTGCCAGTGTTCTTATTTATTTTATTTATTTACTAAAATCTATACTCCGCCTTTCCCTGAAGGATCAGGGCAGCTTACAGAAACAAAAACACAGGGGGAATAAATTATAATAAAATCCTCTGAAAATCTCTACCCTCACCCTAAAATCCAACCCCACCCAACCTGCCAAATGCTTTGCCAAAAAGAAAAGTTCTGCACCACCTCTGGAATATGCCCAGGCTCTGACGGACCTCTGTGGGAAGGGAGTTATATAATACTGGGGCAGTAACCGAGAATGCCTCTCTGCAGGCCCTTGTAGAGACAAGATTGGCTGGTGATACCCACAAGAGGGCCGCCCACAGGGGTTGCAGCGGACTGTGGACGGAGAGGCGTTCTTTCAGATATGTGGGACCCAAGCCATTTAGGGCTTTAAAGGTCAAAACTAACACCTTGAATTGTGCCTGGAAAACTTGCTATAGGAAGCCAGTGCAGACTATAGAGTGCAGGCGTAAGGCGCTCACGGCGACGCACCCCCCAAAAGTGAATTAAATATTCTTGAGAGACAGGTTTCCCAAATAAAAATGCAGTCCACTCACTCGTGCTGTTAAAAAACAAAACAAAACAAAAACCTCAGGGTTTGTCTCCTCAACCATTTTGTCTCAGAAATTGTCCAACAACGTAACCTAAAATGGTTTCTCTGACCACATGCAGAGTCTTATTACTGCAAGCCGTTTCCCCGTGCCTCTCCCACCAGCACCAACCTCCTTCTCTGGCTGGAGGAGACTTCTTACTAGTCAGCATTTGATGAAGTAGGATGTTGTCTATGAAAGCTCCGTACCCCGTTGCACCAGGTGTTCTCTCCTGCATCCGCCCCATCCTCCAAGCTTCCCTGGTAGGTCTCCTCTCTTCAGTTAAATCTGGGGGTTTATAGAGCCTGTGGCCAGCTGACCTCCTTCAATTTCAGCTCCCCACAAGCAGCTTCCCCTTTGCATGCAGCTAGGCCAGAAGCAGAGCAGCTGAGCACATTAACCCCATCAGGGCCAACTTGGCCTGTTACAGTTCATTCTCATTAGATTTTCATTTTAAAGACTACCTGAATGTTTCACCACATCTGTTAAACCAGAAGAGCCCACTCTGCATTTGAATTAAGAGTGAGCCACTCAAGGACTGAATCTGTTTGAAATGAATGCCTCTAGGTAATCAAGATCAATTTTTCTACACAGACAAGACTTCAGTATCATTGACTTTTCCCATTCTCCTCTCTTGGCCACCAAGCTCTGCTATCTCTCCCACGATCCCCTCTACTGAAGTAAGCTGGTTCATGGATCCCTCCATAGCAGTGCCTTCTTCATTGCTCCATGGGAGGTATGGAACCCCAGAGAGTTCTTTTGCCAGAAGCCTTTCTTCCCCAGGCACAAAGCAGGAAGAGCACAGCTTGAGTTTTCCAGACGACAGGCCCAGCTTGCATATGCAAAAACCTTGTTTTGATTCCAGAGATGATTAGATATGGAAATTGTTTAAGGGGAAAAAAACAGGCTGCTGAAGGTGTCACTAGAACAGAAGCACTTTGTAGACCCAACAGCCCTTCAGGAACGTTGATTAGCAAGCTGACATTACAGTGAATACTTTTCTACAAAACACACCCATTCGCTGTAGAGTTTGTTGGAGACTGGCCTGCTGTTTACCGGCACTTAATAATTATTCATTTGTATAGCACTTCCAGTGTCCAAAGTGCTTTATGATCCTCCTTACCTAGTTCACTCTCACAACAACCCTGTCAGGTCAGTCATTACTATTCCCATTTTACAGACAAGGAATTGATGCTGAGAATTAGCAACTTGCCCAAGGCCACCCAGTGAGTTCATGGTTAGGAAGGGTCCGGATTTGAGTCCTGGTCTCCCAGAGAGAAGTCCAACATCTAATAGCTTATCCACTAGGCTACACGGGCTCCTAATGATGGCTTGGCCATGACATGGTGACATGTAGCAGAGTGATGCTGTGTCTAAGCTCATCAAAGACAAGAGCGTCACCTGTTCCAACGATTTCCTATTGGGAAAACTGTCTCTATGAATTAATTGGGAACTGATGGGAATGGCCAGTTTATCCAGAGCCACAACCCAACCCAGCCAAAAGGAAGAGAGGACCTGAATGCAGACAGACGAATGGCAGCTAGAAGGCCAGACTAGCTGAGTATGGAAGATGGGTACAGGTCTTCCTTTCCCAGGTGAGCCTGAGGTGACTGGGGCTTCTCTCGCCTCTTGTGGAAGTTGCTCCATGTCTGTAAATCATGCTTGTTGCCCTTCTTTGTACCTCTCCATTACCAGACAATGCAATACAAGCCAATAGGTCCTACAACTCTTCCACTTGCCCGCTTGATCCCATTCCTTCCTGCCTCCTCACCTCCATTACTCCCACTGTCACCCCCTCCTTCCTGCACATCATCAACCTCTCCCTCTCTACTGGCTCTTTCCCTTCTGCCTTCAAACATGCCACAATCTCTCCTATTCTCAAAAAGTTCACTCTTGACCCCTCTGACCCTTCTAGCTATCGTCCTGTCTCACTCCTTCCTTTTGCTTCCAAGCTGCTTGAACGTGTTGTCTACTCCCGCTGCCTTGACTTCCTATCCTCCAACTCCTCCCTTGACCCCCTCCAATCTGGCTTCCGCCCCCTTCATTCTACTGAAACTGCTCTCGCTAAGATCACCAACGATCTTCTGGTGGCTAAATCTAAACGTCTCTATTCCATTCTTGTCCTCCTTGATCTCTCTGCTGCCTTCGATACTGTTGACCACTCACTCTTGCTGGATTCCCTTCACTCCCTTGGCTTTTGTGGCTCTGTCCATAACTGGTTCTCCTCCTACCTCTCTGACCGCTCCTTTAATGTGTCTCTCTCCAACTCCGCCTCCTCCTCCTTCCCCCTCTCAGTTGGTGTTCCTCAAGGCTCTGTTCTTGGCCCTCTCCTCTTCTCGATCTATACCTCATCCTTAGGCAAACTCATTGCCTCCCATGGCTTCCAATACCACCTCTATGCTGATGACACTCAACTCTATCTCTCTACTCCCTCTCTCTCTCCCTCTGTTCAAGCTCGTCTCATCAACTGTCTCTCTGACATCTCTACCTGGATGTCTCAACGTCAACTCAAACTCAACATGGCTAAAACTGAACTCCTTATCTTCCCCCCTCATCCTTCCTCTCCTTCCTCACTGTCAATAACTATTGATGGAGTCACCATCCTGCCTGTCCCCCAAGCCCGTAGCCTAGGCTTCATCTTTGACTCAGCCCTTTCTTTTAAACCCTACATTGACTCTGTTGCTAAATCCTGTCGCTTCTCCCTCCATAACATTGCTAAGATTCGCCCTTTTCTCTCTGTCTCGTCTGCCAAAACTCTTGTTCATGCTCTGGTCATCTCTCGCCTCGATTACTGTAACCTCCTTCTCACTGGCCTTCCCCGGTCTCACCTTTCTCCCCTCATCTCTGTCCAAAACTCTGCTGCCAGGGTCATCTACCTCGCCAGTCGCTTCGACCATGTGCAGCCCCTCCTCTCTTCGCTTCACTGGCTTCCCCTTCCTGAACGAATCCTGCACAAGCTCCTAGTCTTCACCTATAAAGCTCTTCACAACCTTGCTCCCCCCTACCTCTCTGCACTTATCGCCCTCCATACTCCAGCCCGTGCACTTCGCTCCTCCTCTGTCCCTTCTCTCACCCTTCCACGCCTTCCCTGCTCCCCTAAGCGCCTTCGTCCCTTCTCACTTGCTGCCCCCCATGCCTGGAACTCCCTCCCTGTCCACATCCGCCTTGCCCCCTCCCTTCATACCTTCAAATCTCTCCTTAAAACTCACCTCTTTCGCTCTGCTCTGTCTGACTCTTTATCCTGCTGAGCCACTATTCCTATACCTACGATCGGTTTACCCTTATCCTTGCAACATGGACCTGCCTGCTGTCATTCTCATCGTAACCAAGCCAAGTACGTGCACTTGAGACCTCGCATCTTCATGAATGTTAGACCCCCTTCTCTCTCCCTCTGTTCCCCTTCCTATGTCTCTCCCCCAGCACCTGTCTCTCAGATTGTAAGCCCTAGGGGCAGGGACCGTGTCTATTTTATTACTTTGTAAAGTGCCAGGTACACTGCTGGCGCTATATAAATGTTTGTTAATAAATAAAATAAAATAATAATAATAATAATTAATAGGTTAACTAGGTTCAAAAAAGCATCCGATATGTTCTTAGAGGTATTAGTCAAGCCGGTCAGGGCAGAAGACCTCCGACTGTTGGGAGTTGAGAATGGATAGCAGGGCATGAATCACTCCTTTATGATCTGTTGTGCACTTCCCTATGGCAACGGAAGCTGCCAAAGCTGAGGATAAGACACTGGAGTAGATGAACCATTGGTCTAAACCAGCGCGACAGTGGACTATGTTCTTACATTCTTATCTTTTCCAGTTCTGCCTCTTCCATTTTGAGTTGGGGTGATCAGAAAAGGCACCTAATATCCAGGGTGTGGGTGTGCCATGGACTTAACCCCATTATAAGAAAATGAGATGAGGTGGTATGCAGATTGGACTGGAGACCTCCACAGCTGAAAACCTAAGTCTCTATAGCTCGAGCTAGCAAGTCAAGCTTGCTATCTGTGGAACTCTAGTAGATCAAAACTCTGTAGCTAAGCCACAGAGCAAGACATACTAACATCACACTGGCCAGTGGGTTACACAAGATTTTTGCAAGCCCTGCAATTTCATCTTCAAAGTCAGAGCCTAGTTCAAGAAGGAAAACCAAGTTCTTAGCGCTTGCTATTCGCTGTTAAAAATAAAACTGGTGCCAACTTTTTGATCGGGGAGGGATCCTTCCTTATAAATTCTATACAACTACACAAGGGACCAGGACGAAAGGCAAGAGGTAGCTCAGTCTTTATGTCCATTTAATCTTTTAGTTTCCCTGCTGGAGGGCAGTGCTCTAGCTTCCTATAATACGGCACCAAGCTATTTGATTTAACAAGCGCAACAACATTTGCCTGTTAACTCCAACAAATGAACTGGCTGTGTAGCTGCATTAGTTCAAACCTACAAAAAATAATAGCTAATAATTGCACCTGGATGATATCTTCAGTTCACAGGAGATTAGCATATCTCTGAGCACTTCAGAGGAGTTGCTTTATATAGTACAATACATCTTTTTTTAAAAAAAAATACTTGCAGCATGCTCAGTCCTTAATTGAAATTAATTGAAATAGTAATTTTCACTACCAGCTTTATTATTAAAATAATGACAATGCTTTATTTTTGGAAGCAGGTGGGCAATGGGGCATGCTGTTGAAATTATTATAATGTTGCCAGACAGAATGAAGCAGTGACAGTGACTAGATTAAAGGGGACAGCACAATTATAGGCTCTGGCAGCTCCAGCGATATTTAAAATACAGTCTCAGACACACCGAATGGAGGGATGCGAGGAACAGCACATGCAATTTCACTCCTTGCAAACGTGTAAGCCACTAACTCAACAGCCTTGGAGGTACAAGGCCAGATCCTGTGAAAACAGGCAGCCACATTTCACACCCTGTAGGCTAGCTTTAAAAAACCACTGGCCACCATTATGGGATCTAGATTTTGGGAGGTGCACAGTACACTTGCACATCCAGAAATACTATAGTCAGTGCAACCTAGAGCATGTAGTAACAGCCTTCTGGTTCTACACATGGATTGAACACAGTTTGTAAGATGCCACAATGGCGGGTGTTACCAGATAGAACTGTTATACAAAATCTTTCCTGTTCTTTCTTAGCATGTGGATCAAAGTCAGCCCACCGTGGGTGCATTTTTAAAATCAAGCAAAGAACCAACATACATCTCCTCTATCACACTGTAGTGAGAAATAGATCTTATTCTCCAGCATCTAGCAATCATGAATTGCCAAACTGTACATCCCTTTGTGTTTTGAGCTAGAAGCCTGTAGAATGTGACCCAAGTGTCTTGGGCTCAAGTCACATTTAATTTCAGACCTGTGGTGTCAGACCACAAGCTGCCAGAACCACCCTGTAATTATCAGTCTTGGGCTGATCATGGAACCATCTCACTGCTATGCCTGAAGCACTCATCCATTCGGACATTCTCCTCTTACAGGTGAGGGAATGGTTCCTCCTCTGGACAAAAGGAATGGAGAGCTCAGTCCAGGGAAAGAACCATTTGTTAGCAGGATCTGGAAGTCTAAGGCCGCTTTTAGACATGTGTGGTGAACACGCAGCATAAAATCACGCTGCATGTGAATATGCCGTGTGTAGGATTTAGACGTGACATTTTGTGCGTTAAAGCCAATCGCACATTCTTTTAAAGCCATGAATTAAATACTTCGACCTTGATGTCGCGGTATTTAATTCACAGCTTTAAAAGAACGTGTGACTGGTTTTAACACGCGAAATGTCACGTCTAAATCCCACACGCAGCATATTTACACACACTGTGATTTTATGCAGCGTGTTTGCTGCGCATGTCTATGGCTGCTTTTAGACGAGCGAGTCGCCGTCGCATGACCTGCTCGCACAATATTTCAAAATCCCGTAAAACGGGATTACACGGGACGGAAATAGGGGATCACGCGCATGGAAAGCGGTCGCACATTGTTTGCAGACCACAAATTAAATACCTCGATGTGTGAGGTTTTAATTCATGGTCGGCAAACAATGCGCGACCGCCTTCCATGCACGTGATCCCCTATTTCCATCTCGTGAAATCCCGCCTTGCGGGATTTTGAAATATCACGTGAGCAGGTCAAAGAGCCCTAAAAGCGGCCACAGTAGAGAAGGACCCAGGCAAAGCAGTTAGATGGCTCCACATGGACCTTAAGAATAATACACCCAAGGTATCATTTCTATAAATCCCCAGCGTCATTTCAGATAAAGTTGGGTCATAAACAAGGTGTGCACTTTCACAGATCTGGTTAGGTTCAGCTATTCTGCACCATCGTTGTGTTGGGCTGGAAAAATCAACCCCATGTAGAGCTCTACTTTTAGCAACAGAAAAGTTTTCTTCTCTTTTTCTAGTCTTGGGATCTTTGCAGCAAAAATCCCACAGATGAGGACAGAGATAAACAACAGTCCTTAAGACCTTCAAGTTATCTGCATGTGAATGAGCATATTCCCCTCCAGGCTGTGCACAGAACACCAAAAGCATCTTACACAACTGCAGAAACCTTCTATAGATCCCTTCCTGCCCAGGATCAAATAATCCATCTTGCTTGGTTGGTTCAAGACCCCAAACATGGTATTTTATCTGGGGGAAAAGGAATTCCACATTTTTTCATGAGACACAGTCCACAGAGTCTGTTCCCCCAAAACAAGAATGAGGGAATATTGTAGTTTGACAATAGACAGAGTTGCTCAGCCTGGTGGTCACCTACCCTCTCCTAAACTTAGTGACTGCGCCCAGCTTACTGTCAAAAGAAAATATTACAGCTCTGCAGTACTCTGGGCAAACTGATTGGTGCATTGAAAAGCAGGGGGCATAGCTAGGTTGGGATGGCCCCAGGTGCAGAAGCCCAGGTAGAGAAGCTAGGGCAGAGGGGGGTAGCTGAGTAAGGGAGGGGGGACACAGGAGAGTGCAGGGGCTGTGGGGGCAGGAGGGAGTGTAGGTTGCTAGAGCAGGGTGGGAGCAGGGGGCTGCCAAAGTGAGAAGAGAGCAGTGTGGGAGGAGGAGGAGGAAGAATAATAATATGGAGGCTAAGGAGGAGAGCAAGGGAATCGGGGGGCAAGGCAAGCGGGTGTTGGGAGCAACACACACACACACACCCCACTTGCATACCTCCCATTCTCACTAATATATGCTCACATACCCTGCAATTCACAAGCGCGTGTGCACGCACGCACACACACAATTCCCATTCCCACTCACATACTCTCTCCTATTCTCTCACAAGAGCACACACACACTCCCATATCTCCCATTACCACTCATACACTCTCACACATCCTCCCATTAACAAACACACACAAACACCTCCCATTCCTGCTCACATACAAAGTTCTCCACACCCAGATGCACTCCCATTCCCATGCCTCCCATTCCCACCTATACATACATACTCGCTCCCACACAAGAGCACCACATGCCCTCCCATTCCCATACCTCCCATTCCCACTCACAGAGTGGAATCAAATGAGACAATCATCTGCTGGAGTCTTTGTTCAGTCCATGCAGCCCACAGAACCCCCAATCACATGTTTGTTTATTTATTTATTCATTCCCATACTTCTAACCCGCCCCCTCCTGTCAAATGGTAGCTCGGGGTGGCATACAACAAATAAAAATACAGAGTAATAAAACAGTGCAAAACAGTATAAATAATTAAAATTCATAATTTCAGAGGCCAGACTAAAACCCCATCAACCCCCCATAAGAAAACAAAACACAAAACATCCCCCCGCCCACTACCCATCTCCCCCGCCGAATACCTAGCCAGGTCTTACAGGATTTACAGGAGGAGGGGAGATCCGGGGAGAGGCGGATCTCTAGAGGGAGGGAGTTCCAAAGTTGGGGGATGGCCACCGAGAACACCGTCCCAGAGGTCGCCACCCGAAAGACCAAGAGGGCGCTCCCAGACGACTGCAGGGGCCAATCCAGGACATGGAGGTTGAGGCGGCCCCACAGATAATCAGGGCCCAGACTGTATAGGGCCTTAAAGGTCAGCACCAACACCTTGAATCAGGCCTGGTAGACTATAGGCAGCCAGTGCAGAGAATGGGGCACCCGTGTTATATGCTCCCGACTGCCCGTCCCCATCAGGAGGCGGTCTGCTGCATCCTGACCCAGCTTCAGTCTCCAGGACGTCACCAAAAGGTAGCCCCATATAGAGTGTGTTGCAGTAGTCTAATCTCGAGGCGATAAATGCATGGATGACGGTGGACAGGTCAGAGCCAGAAATATATGGCCGAAGATGACAGACCAGATGTAATTTACAAAAAGCGCTCCTTGTCACAGCCACCACTTGCACATTCAGAAGGAGCTGTGCATCAAGGAGCACTCCCAGGCTCCAGACCTGGGGGGCCAAGCAGGGACGCACCCCATCAATGATGGGGCCCTCCACTCCTTTGCCCTTCCCCACCAGCATCACCTCCGTCTTATCGGGATTCAACTTCAGACGGCTTAATCACATCCAATCCCCCACCGCAGACAGGCACCGGGTGAACACGAAGATGGCTAGGCCTGAGTCAGATGAAAACGAGAGGTAAAGCTGGGTGTCATCAACATACTGATGGCACCCAAACTCAAACCCTCTCACAATCTCGCCCAGAGGCTGCATGTACACATTGAACAGGAGATGGGACAGAATAGATCCCTACAGCATTCCACATGTAAGGTCCTTGGGGGATGATGCAGACTCCCCCAGCACCACACACACTGAGTTCTATCAGCTAGGAAAGAGCAGAACCATTCAAGAACAGTCCCACCCACCCCAGCATGGTCCAGCAGGCGAGTCACCAACATCTCGTGGTCAACCATGTCAAAACCTGCTGACACATCTAATAAAATCAGAAGAGTGGACCGGCCTCTATCCAACTCCTGGCACAGATCGTCGACGAAATCCACAAGTGCCGTCTCAGTGCCATGACCTGGATGGAAGCCTGACTGAGAAAGGTCAAGGAAATCAATGTGGTCCAGATGCCCCTGCAGTTGTGTGGCCACCACCCACTCAACAACCTTTCCTAAAAAGGGAAGGTTAGAGACTGGCCGATAGCTGGCCAGGGAGTCAATGTCAAGAGATGGTTTCTTGAGCAAGAGTCACACCACAGCCTCCTTCAGGCACCCTGGGACTCTGCCCTCCACAAGGGAGGCACTGACCAGCCAGGATGGCCACGGGTCCAGTTCACAAGTTGTGGCCCTAATAGCCTCCAGCATCTCCACCACATCGTAAGGTGACACCTGCTGAAATTGATCCCACAAAACTGGACCAGACGGGGCATTCATAACCTCGGGTACAATCACCACATTAAGTGCAGCATCAAAGACGTGATGGATACAAGTGATTTTATCGGCAAAATAATCAATAAACATGTCACAGCGAGCACTGGACGAATCCAGTTCCAGGCTGAGAGAGGCCGAACTAACCAGCCCCTTCACCACCTGGAAAAGCTCAGCTGGACGAGTTTCAGCAGATGTTATGATGGTAGCGAAGAACCTTCTCTTTGCTGCCCGCTAGCCACAGCATAAGCTTTTAAACACAGCTTTATGCTGCAATTGGTCAGCGTCAG
>QEPC01003095.1:1767310-1817955 GCA_003113815.1 Sphenodon punctatus
CGCCCGGCGGGGGTTCGGCTGCACGTCTGTTGTGCTGCCGCGGCCCGCGATGGTGCGGCCCGGTTCCGGCCCGTGGTCCCGTTCCCGGCACGTCTGTTTGGGTCGTTTTCCCACCCCCGGGCGTAGTTGCGCTGCTCACCCGCCCTGGTGGTTCACTGTGGTGAACCGGCCGCCCGTAACGTCTGAAAATACCCATTGACAGGCAATGTATGTCAATTTCAGTCAGGATCAGAATCTCATCCACAGACAGTGCAGCCCCACTTGGGGTCCTAATCCAGAGTTTGAAAGCTCTCGGGCATCAGGGCTCAGCCTTGCAAGGTGCCGTGGCCAAATGAACGTGCTTAGCTTTAAGCTCGTTAGTAGTCCTACTTACTTCAATTGAACATCTCATTAGTTTGACATTAAGCATGTGTTAAAGTACTTCCCAGGATCAGGGCAAGGGCATTCAGTGCCTCAAGCATAAAGCCCTTGAATCCCCCCAAAAGTTCTACTTTAGGGGACACGAGGAACATTTTGTAATCACTGACATTTTCACTGGGAAGATCTCCCATTTCCCAAGGAGTTCTATAAGCAATGGCTGTCCTCACCAAGGGAGAGCGTGTGTGGTTGCCTTGTTGGTCCCAAGTGACAGAGATGGGGTGGGGTGGGGTTAGGAGAGATGCCAGACATTTAAAAACAGAGCCATAAAAAATGTATATTGGTGAAGGAGAAAAGGAACAATGAGTAGTGGTTTCTCCTTCACCAATATACCTCTTTTATAGTTAAGCACATTCCCTTCCAGACTGTGCAAGAAATACCAAAAACTTCTATGGATCCCTTCCTGCCCAGGATCGAAAAATCCATCCTGCTTGGTCGTTCAACACCCCAAACATGGCCTAAATTGATAAGACATAGTCCACACCATCTGTTCCCCTAAAACAAGAATGAGGGGATACTGTAGCTTGACAATAGACAGCGTTGCTCAGCCTGGTTAAAATGCGGCAACCTCACCTACCCTGTCCTAAACTTCAAATGGCTGCCCAGCCGACTGTCAAAAGGCATTACAGCCAGATGATGGCCACCACTTCCCTGAGACGGGTAGGTAGCTGGCCAGGAATGTGTCTTCTGGAAGATACTGGGCGCCCAATTTCAGGCCAAGGGCCACCCACACAGGCTAATGCATCTGTTTGGCCCTGCCATTCCCACCACAGGGCAGGTGGCCGCCATGGCTGCCCATCATTGCAGGGGATGGGGCGCTTTGGAGTGGGGGACGGGGCTGGCCAGCTGCATGTCTGCTGCAGTCCCACCCCCTGCAGTCTGGGTCATGCAGGCTCTCCTGGTGGCAGCGGGCAGATTTGTTCAGTGGTGTCCACCGACCCGGAAAGTTGCAGCCGCGGTTTTCCACCACAAGCTAGGGAGCCACCCCACCACCTGCATGTTTGCTTTTACCCAGACAGGGCAACGTCAGCCAGCTCTTCCTCTAGCTGGATTAATGAAGTGCTAATGACCTCCGTTGTCTGCTGAACCCGGTACAAACCTTATATTGCTGGGAACCCAGTACAAGATAACAAAATTTGTCAGTGTACTTGGGGGGGAAAAAGGTATTGTTGGAGAATATGCATTCACACAGCTCCTGACGTCCCTACATTTCAATGGCCACATCTCACACTCTTTGCAGCAGGTGGCAGAGATCACAGGATCATCAAGGAGCACAGGAAGTGGTAAGGATTTTTTGCCACTATCAGAATATGTTTGTGTGGCACTTACCACTGCAAAAGAGTAAAGTGTGTTATGTGAAGGAGCCCTTAGCCAATCTCATCTTGGCTTTATCTAAGTAGTTTGGAATATGTGCCCCACTCACCCAATCTTTAGATAAGACACATACTGCCTGGTTTGAAATTTTAAGCCATATTGACGTGGAGTCCCTACACAAATCCAGATTAACCTGGCTTTCAATGCCTGCACACACAAAAATGGTGCTATCTCCAACAACATATTGCCTGCCTGGGTGATCTGTACAGGAGCATGCACTCTTCTTTCGCAACGTATGGGCAGCATATTAACTTTGATCCTTTAAACTCTATTGGAGTGAAGACCGATTGTCATTTTCATCTGAAATTATTAGCATGCAGTGCTGTCTGAAAAGCCATCCCCAGCTCCAAAGGAATCAATAAAACTCTATTAGGAAATCATTGCCTTCCTTATCCCTGTGCTTGATATGATGCCATAAAGATATGAAAGCCTTTTCAACTTTAACTATGCAATATGTGCCATTGGATCAGAATAATTCAATAGATTTCACGGAGAAGACATAGCAATTATTGTGTTTCTCTGTCAACCTCGGTGATTGCAGCTAGGGACATTTGCTTTCAAAATTCCAAACATGTCCAGCAACACCCAAGTTAAAAATAACAAAACTAAGGATTTATTCACTGTGGACATGCAGAGCTGCAACAACATTTGATAAAGAACTGGCAGCTTAGCACACAAAAGACTTGCTTAGGCTGAACATGGGCTCTTCAGGGGCACAGAGAAAGGCAGCCGTTGATCAGTAAGAGATGAAAGGTGCAAACATGGTGGGAAATCGGTTTGCCTACTAATGCCAATTCACTCCAGTGAAACTGGATAGGTCCGGATAATGGAACGTATTTTTAAAGCCGTCTCAAACTGCTCCTACAGCATTTGTGAATGGACCACCCTACGGTATACTTGCGAATCCCCAGCTTGTGCATCTCTGTCCAGATTTTGGCATATGCTTTAGTCTGATATATGTTTACTGATGCTCTTCTATTAGGGCAGTGGGGCATTTTCTCCCTCGTATATCTGGTCATAGTTCCTCTGTCCATGAAGAGAACAAAAACATTCATTGAAAGATTTGAAAAATTTTGTTAAAATATTAATTAAACTGAACTTTATTCTTACTGCTGGCAGGCGTAACGGTTCTTTTGGGGTCAGAGACAGATGGCATTAGTTACAGTAGTCCTGCAACTGCAAACCAATGAGTCTCAAACGTTGATGGTAGTTGAGGCCCTTCCCCCACCATACACACATCCATATGCCTTGCTCCTTCTCTTGCTCTCTCTTCCCCACCCTTATGTTACTTCCCCTCTTTCTACACCTTGTTCTTTGACTCTTTCTCCCTCATCACCACATTGTTTTGGAAATTCCCCTGCCCTGGTTCAGCAAAAGTGAAGCAAGGCATTTGCCAGCTGTAGTCCTTCCCATCCTCTGTCACTCCAGCCAGCCGTGGACACCGCCGGGGTGTGTGTGTTTCTCCAGGCCCCTGGAGTTCGCCGGAGAGCCGCCTTCCCCTGCTCCAGATCAAACCGCTGCGCCGTCAGCCGCAGAAGCGGCTGCAGCATTGCCTGAGGACTCCCGCAGCAGCGGGTTGCTAGCAACCCACCCCCATGCCAGCTGCATGGAACCCCAGCCATCGACCTCACACACCGTGAGGTCAGTGCCTGAGCCAGTGTGGCGCTCCGCACAGCTGTAGGCACGTAAGGGGGCAGAGCCTGGAGTATAAACTCCAGCACTGTGAGGCACACAGCGCCAGTAATCAGAGCCTGAGAAGCTGGCCCCTACGCAAAGCTAAGTGTGATTCTGTCATTGTCTCCCAGTGTTTACTTGTCAAGTTATTGTGGTGCAGTAGACTGTATCCCCTGTGTTATTCCCCTGTGGTTGAGTGTATGAGGGTGTGGTGAGTGAGAGAAGCGCACGTCCCTTCCCCTTCCTGGGGGTCCTCCTCTATCTCCTGGAGAGCAAGACCCCTATTCCCCCACCTCTTGACCTGGTGCCCCGTCCCCATACCCCCCACCTGTCTATCACCCGTCTCTCCTGTCCCCTTCCAACCCTGTGTGTGAAGGTGGAGTACATGTGTGGCGTGAGGCCATACTCTCATGTAAAAGCTCTCCACCCTACGATGATAGGGGCCTGATCTTGTTGAGATCTAAAGGCCACAATACTACCCTGACGGGCGTTGTTTCCCAGGTACCCTCCAGCAGAGCGTGGGTCTGGTTCCCTTGTGCGTGTGTGGGGGTCAACCCTGGGTGGTCTTCCCCCCCGCTCCAGTGACACTCTCTCTCCACCCCAAATAACTTTGGTGCCCCCACAGAGGCCTTCCCCCCCAAACCCCATCCCCCACCCCTATTTGAGAAACGCTGCTCTAAGGACCATGCTAGCATAGTCCCAATCTCAAAATACTGCAACTACAGCTAAACTGGACAGTTAATTCCATAATCACAGTTAATAAATGAAACTCTGGATATCTAATTAATTGATTGGTAATCATACTGCAGTGGTTAACCAGTTAACTGACATAGCAATTAATACTACTTTACTGTTATGGCATAACTGATTTACTCTGTAACCGATTTTAAAAATTTCTGCATTCTGTCATTTCCGGTTTACTTCGGGAGCAATAGAGAGCTACATTCAGCAGATTTGAACCAGGTGCATAAAGGGAAACAGAGATAAATTTGAAACCACGGTCCATGGGTTAAACAGGAAAGGAATTAAGCACAAGCAGAACTAGCTGGTAACTGGAGAAGGTACAGGAAAACAGAATGTGGGAATGCAATAAACAGAGCAAAGCGGTAATACGGGAATGCAGTAACTCGGTAATGGTTACCATTTGGTAACCAGTTGTTATTAGTTTGGTTCTGATGGTTAGTGATATTCATGAGGAAACCATTTCAGCTCTGTCAGGAAATTACAAGCAGCTTCGCCACTCAGCTGGGCACAACTAAGAATACATCTAAGAATCCTGCCCAGTGCTCTAATGCTCGTACCCAAGCTGATGGCCCAGACTCCCAGAAATCCTTCAGCAATGTCCAATAAGCTTCCAGCAATCCCTTCACGCAAAGCATGCTAAAGACTTGTTAAAAAATGAGAAAATAGTCATGAAAAGAATGCAGCCTATTTGGGGGAGAATGAAAAGATTATTTGTGTTTACTTTCAGCTTCAGGGAGGGAAATGAGAGCAGTTGATCAGCATCTCTGTGGAAACGCTGTTTACTTGCCTGGAAGAGGCATTAAATAAACCGCCCCCTTTCCAGATGGATTTCCATACCTTGGAAACTCCTTTGTGTCAGAAACAATATAATGCAGATCTTGGGTTTATGGCATCGGCATTTTTTCCAGCAGCACTGTTGACTGGAACAGATATAAAACACTATTCCGCTCTGACAGGGAGGTGCACTTGGGAATAAGACCAACTTTTGCCAGCACCATCTTAATGCAAAATGGCACAATCAAACATTTAAATCACAAAAGGGGGAGACATCTGTCAGCTGGAAGGAGCCTGTACAGTTCGCCTCTCTGATGCTAAGTATCATGTGCAGAAAGACCCAGCCAGCAGGGGCTGGACAAGGCAGTGTACCATGCTCAAGAAAACACAAGGTGAATTACTTGCAGATTTGAGAGCCTTTGATGTACACAACATGTTGGGTTCCCTTTCATCCAAGGAAGGCTTGTTGGAACAGCTTTCAAAAGGCATCCGGTAGGATCTGAGGTACTTGGGAATTAAAGCAGAGCAGAAGGTTTATGTCAAGTTTCCTATGACTTTGGTGGCATGATGAGGCATCTGGGTAGAATGCCAGCAGCAAAGCAGGAGGAGGCCAGGGCTTTGCAGATTACAGGACAATGGGTTGATTTTGACAGGGATTAAAAGCCAAGCTAATCTGAATTTAGGTGTGGATTCCATGCTTTTACATCTTTAGAGCATGTAGTCAGCAGGAGGAGCCCTCTCTGAAGATTCTGTGGTTATGATGGAATCATGAGAAACGTAGTTCACTGGGGAGCAAGCACCAGTCTTGCTCCCTAGGGATGGGCGAACAGAACAGAGTTCGGAAATCCGGTTTGGTTTGGTTTGAAATTCGAGTTCGGAAATTCGGTTCGGTTTGGTTTGAAATTCGAGTTCGGTTCAGTCGACCGAACAGACCAAGTTCGGTCGAATTCCGAACTTCCGAACCGCATTCGCCCATCCCTATTGCTCCCTGGCAAACTACAGTATATGTCTGTAACAGGGAGTAAAGAGCTGTCCCTTTAAAATGGCACCAGCATAGAAGGAACAGATGTTCAGGATAGCTGAAGGACTATGCTGGGTGTCGTTGAGTGCAGGTGCAATTGGAACTGGAGAGGCTACTGGCAATTGGGGACAGGAAACCCAGGGTTGCTTGGGTATTTAAAGCCTGAAAGCTCACTTGAAAGGGGCTGCTGGAAAGTGAGGACCTCTGACTTGGCCCTCCTAAACTCCAGGCTTGTGAGACTGCTGCATTGCATGGGGCTTAATCCAGGTGGAGAGCCTCAGGAGAAGATCCTGCAACAAAGGAGAGAGACACCTGGAGGATCTGCATCTTATTCTTGAGAACTCCCAGGTGGGATAATTCCCAGGTAATTCCTTTTGTAAGCCCAGAAGGGGCTCTTTGGACTGACTGCCTATAGATTTAACCCACAGAGGTGGGAATGGACTGGACCATCCTGGTGGGGTAGGCTGGCTGTGAGGGGACATTGGAGGCCAGACCCATATCAAGGATATGGCTGCCCAGACAGGAATACTCACCCCAGGTTTGAGGCTGTGTACTGTGCTTATTAGCATATGGTGGAGATTTTGGAACTTGTATGGGCTGGGACCCAGAGCTAACGTCCCCAAATACACACGAGCGCCCCCTTCAGGCCCTGGTGTGTACGACCTGGCAACAATGTTCCTTGATGCACTGTGCACGGGAGGCCATGCACCTGGGCTAATCAATATTTTGTCCAGGCAGATGGAAAATCTTTACAGATCACATATTTTTTCCTCCTTTTGAAAAAGTTTGAGATTTTGACTTTTCAGTCCAATTTGGGATAAAAAGAGGAGTCTCTTTTGGAATTTCCAGTGGCACTGAAATGCTGATTGCTGCAGCAGCTGTAGAGTGTAGACCATAGTTGAGAGAAACCGAGCCTGCCTAAATTAACAGCACTAAAACAGCAGCTAGTGCAGAGGTCCCCAAACTGTAGGATGGGACCTCAAGTGGGGTCGCATCATCTGTGGATGGGTTCACAAAATCATGGGGGTGGAAAGGACCTGAAATCCAGTCCCTGGATCATCTATTTGAGATTATATGTGATACATTTTGCATGTCTTCGTTGCTGTCGGGGGTCATGGAATTATATTTAAATCTCGAAATGGGGTCATGCGTGAAAAATCTGTGGACACACTGGGCGCAGTCCCGCTCCTATTAATTAAAGTCAGTCAATGTCTCAAGTCCCATTGACTTCAATTGGAGCTGGACTGTGCTCACTGACTAGTGCTAGGACGGGACTGGCCACCTCCCTCTGCCTGCTGCTCCTTGACTACTCTCAGACGCTTCAAGGAGAACAAAGCACTATTCCAGCACACCCTTTGGGGGCTCTCATTCATCTTTCTGCCTCAGTCAGATGCTTTGGGGGGGGGGGGGAAGTGAGCACTTAAAAGGTTTGATTTGTGCCTCAAATCCCCCACCAGGCTATAATCTCCCTGGCACTTTGTATCAATAATTAAAGCACGTTAAACCGCTGCTGTGCAGTTTTCATCATTCCTTTGCCTCCAGTCCCTTCTTCCAAGACAGCCGTTTACACCACAGACCTGGTGTAAACAGCAGGTTCTGTGATGCTCCCCCTCCCTCTAGTGGTGGTACTAAGGCACACAGGGGAATGCAAGCCTGTTATTTGTCACCCTTTACAGTCTCAAGTCCTCGAGCTGAAACGGTAGAGGCTCCCGTTTTTCAGCTGAACACCGGTCTCTGGTTCAGTTCCCTGTTGGTGATGTTTCAGGGTTATCATCACCATGGTTACCATGTCAGCCTCCAAGAAGCAGTTTGAATCCAGGGTGCAGGTCAGTCCTGCTTCACCACAGATATACGCCTGAATTTCTAAGATTTACACATACTTTCAAACCTTCTTTTTATTTTAAAGGGAGGTGGCCCACCCTTCTAAGTAATCATGCTGTACTCAGCGACACCCAGCAAGAAAACTAAACTACTCAGGCCATTGTTTTAAGAGAATGGTAGACTGTGACCCATTCCCACAGTTCTCCTTACTATGAGCTGATCTTGGGAGTCAACCAGGAGTTGGGTGCTTGCACCAAGTGTGGCATGATGCAGGCCACTGCTCCAACCTCGCCTCTGGTGAAGATTGGGCCCATTGCACATATTTATTAACTTAAGCTTAAATGCTGCTTTTCCCAGAGGCTCAGGGCGGCAGTATTTGTAGCTTGGGATGTCTCTCAGGCGTCCCTCTGCCAGCTCATGTTCTCCCAGCCAGACCCCTTCTGCTTTCACCCCTCTAGCCATGCAGCTCTGCAGACCTCTTTCCCGTAGGCTCCACTCTCTCTCTACACACCAGCTTCCTCTGCTGCTGCTCTATCTTTCACATTGCAGTTGTTGAGTAACAGCTACCCCAGCCAATCACGTTCTCTCTCCTCCTGCCCACCCTTCTAAGTAATAATGCTATGCTCTGGCAGGAAAACTAAACTTGCAATTAAAATGAAAGAATACAAAAGTTGAGAGAAGGGAAGGTTCGTCAGCAAGTTGGGATGATCCTGCCCTGCATGGCACTACATAGCCCTGAAGAAATTTTCAGCTGTCAGCTCAGCAGCACCAATGGGACTGAATGGAGGCTTGCATCTGGGTTTGGGGTACGGGTGCATTGAATAGTTTAAAAAAAAAATTGCAAGCATTCCAGAGTTTCCAAGGATCAGCTCCAAGTATTCGGCCAGTCCTAGTTAACGTGACCAAATACTCAGTAAAATACTTGGAAAAATAAAACCAAGCATTTTCCGAGTACCGAGTTCCCTTATATAGGGCCAGGAAAAGCCCCATATGTTGCCCATCTAAGGATTTACCCAAGTACTGGACTGAGTACCAGGCCGATTCTTCAGTTACTTGGTAAAACAGAGTCAAATACCG
This sequence comes from Sphenodon punctatus, assembly GCA_003113815.1. NCBI lineage: Eukaryota > Metazoa > Chordata > Lepidosauria > Sphenodontia > Sphenodontidae > Sphenodon > Sphenodon punctatus. The sequence goes on from QEPC01003095.1 coordinate 1,776,213, forward strand.
AGATACTAGATAAAAACAGAGTAATTTCAAAAACTGAGATTCAGCACTAGTTTGTGGGTCTAAGATAGACAGCCATGTGTTCAATCACAGCTCCCTGGCAGAGTAGGAGAAAGTAACTTGCCTCAGGCCATCCAATGGCCATAGCCAGGGCAGGATTGGAATCCAAGTATCTCAGATTTAACTTGCCCCAAGTGCTTGCCACCAGACCACAACAGGAAAAAATCCTACTATGACTTTAATGGCAAGCCAACCCTCCAAGTTGTTTCCATCTTTCTCTGCTGGCCACAGACCACCGTGTGCTCATCCCTGGTGATAAATTATGAATAGTTCCCCTCACTCCCTTCATCTGGTACTCAAATCACTCACTAAATAATATATGACTAAACAAAGGCTCAAGTAGCCATGGGGGACTGAACTTTGAGTTGTGCAGTACAGGAACAAGGATCAAAGATTTACTAATCAGGGCTGACCCCAGCCAATTAGCTGGGGAAAGGCAGAAAAAGAGGGAATATGACTAAAAACATTTGTAGATTTGAATGATGAAACAGCAGGAGCATGGAACTAGACGGACTGCCTCAGAAAACCAATAGGAATAAATACTAGGGGAAAGGGACTCTCAAGGAAAGGGAGTGTGGGAGAAATCACAGTGATCAAAAGGCTCTGGTCTCTTGTGCCAGAGATACTGACCTCCCAAAGAAGGTTCCAATAGACTCGATAATTTGAATCATGCAGGTATCCTGCTCTATCAGAAAAAGGACGCTGTCAAAAGGACAACAGCTGATGTGATAATAAGGAAAGAATGAATTTATTCAAGTGTAGCCGTAGGCCATTGCTTTGACAGACAACATAAATACAACAACATAGATACACAACAGATACATAAAACCCCCAAGGGATAGATCAGCTGAGAACTATACAAAGTGCCAGACTACAAAGTCACCTATTAAAAAGAGAGCCTACCTAACATCCTAAGTGGTAAATTATCCTAAAATAATTTAAATTTAACTAAAATTACTAGTAAGATGGGTCTCTTATCTAAAACCTACTAATCAGTTACCCAGAAGCAGGGAAATACAGCATAAGGAGACTAATTAGCCTAGCAACTACTGGCAAGCAAATTACAACCATGGAACAATAAGCATCTTTCTAAAGGGAAGAATCCAACCAATTAATATCAGCCTATGGAGCCCAGTACAGTAGTCCTGCATGTGACATCAGCAGCCACAAGTTCTTCAAGAATCGAAGCCCCTCTAGAGGGAAATCCCAATTTTTTACCAACAACAGAGACATAATTATTCAGGCGAGGGCTTGGCACAATGGGACATTGGGACAGGTACGTCTGGCACACAGGCAAGGGCACACTGGAAGACGTATGACCTGCAGCCGCCTGGGCTTCAGATGAACAAGGAGATTGTATCCTCGGAGGACCCTGAAAAGTTGTCACCAAGAAGGGAGGTATACCTGGTTTATCCAGGGAAGAGGCCCTAAGAGAGGAGTGAGCCAACTTAGATGGAGATAAAACAGCAACCGCAATGGGCCTATGAAGCGAAATAGAATCAGGCAAAGCAACAAAATCTTCAGCCCAAGCCAGTTCTTTAAGTCTGCTAACAATCGGAATGTCCGAGAGAATAAATGGCTTCCTTTTGGGTACGTGGGTCAAATTGGGATTCCTCTCGACAGGAGCCGGGAAATTCAAAGGAGCTTGCAGCAGCAGTGGACAAGTTCCCATTGTGGTATAAACATTAGCCATATAAACCCCTCATGGGCAAAAAAACCAAGAATAAGACAAGAGCCTATCCACTACGGCTGATGTACAAAAGTAAATCACAATGCGTAAAACTCCACCCCTTACAGGCAGGTGGAAGAAGCGAGTGATGTGGAAAGGCCGAAAAGTGTAACCCAAAATGTCAGTAATATGACAAGAAATCCAATATTTTGAATCCCAAGGGGGGAATAACCCAGACGACAGGGGATGGACTGTAAAAACCAGAGCATCAGTTATAGGGGTAAGCTCCCGGGCCTCATCGGCTTTAAAAGCTACGGGGTTAGAATAAACTGGGCCATAAGTAGTAGTTGTTTGACATGCCTGATCTAGTCTCTGAGGGCCCAACCAGAGCCTACTCCCTCTAAAGTCATTCGTCCACTCCCAGAGCCTAGTCAGTTGCTGCTGAATGGCCTGGAGTTGGGTGTCGAGGAAGGAGGAAGCTTCTGTTCGGACATTTGTTGAATGGACAATCGTTTGTTAAGAGCTGTGTTCTTCAGACACTAGGATTATTTTAGACCAGAGGTTCCTAAACTGTGGGTCAAGACTAGAGCTGCAGCACACAGCACATTTACTACTTGCAGGTAATACCCACATTTGTGGGCACCCCCAGAACCCCAGCGGGTACCCAGTGCTCAAAAATGCAGGTATTACTTGGGCATCTCGGGATGCCAATCCCAGCACACACAGCGACTCACCTCACCACCGGGCTGCTGCTCTTCTGGTCCTGGTTGCTGCTCCTTGCTTGCTGCGCCTCCCCGGCCCACATGCTGCTCAGCTGAGCAGGGAACTTCCCTGCGTGGCTTTTTCTGAGTGGGGTGGGTAGGTGGGTGTGAGGATGGAGGCCTCTTCCCATCTGCGTGCACCCCCCTAATGGGTTCCTTGTTTCCTGGGGGACCCATATCAGGGGAACACACGGGTCCTGTGCACACATTTTGGGTCCCCCTGGGAATAGGGGACCTGTTAGGTGGTGCACCTGGATGGGAACAGACCTGCGTGCCGCCCCGCCCCCAATCCCTGCTCAGAAAAAGCCTACCAGGGAAGTTCCCCACTCAGCTGAGCATCACACCAGCCAGGGAGGAGCCCAAACATGACTGGAGTGAGTTGGGACCCCAGGTTTGACAGGGGTGCCTGACTTGCTGAGTACCTGGTTGAAACTCTAGTCAGGACCATGGGGCCCACAATCAAGGATATCTTAGGAAACACCGCCACTGCTGGGGAACGAAACAGCGCGGCGGCAGGGATTGCAGGCAGGCACAACGGCGACAAAAGGCCACACCCCCAGAGAATGAGGGAGAGCGACCAGACGTAGTTCCACGGGGGCTGGCCACACCCCCAGAGCTAGCACCGCCCCCAGAGCGTCCAGAGCAACGCAGGTACGCAGGTAGCCCCCACGCACCAGGGAGGGGCCAAGAGAAGCAACAACCTGGGGGGCAATTAACAGGATTGCGCCGCTCAGCACGTTTGCGGGGAAAAGGGGGCGGGGCTTCCACTATTTAAGGCCAGGAGAAACTCTCGCACACTGCCGGTGATCAGCAATGCTGTGAGACTGGCCCCAGAGCGTCGTGGATTGTGGAGAGCTAAGTAGCGATTATCCTAACTTGTGTCGATTGGGAGAGAGTGTCTGTGAGTGGATGTGAACGAGTGAAAGTGGGCTTGAAAGGTATTGTATATTGTTAAGCGTTTTGGAGCACTGTGATCTATCCCTTACCCTCCCTGGAATCCTCGAAGTGTACTTCCCCGTGTCTTCCCCCCTCAACAACCTCCCCCTCTTACCCTTGGGACCTACCCTCCTTCTCCCCACAGGTAGAGCACCTCCTTACTTCCCTAGCACGGCAAGAGTGGGTGAAGGTAACAGGGGTGTGTGGGTGTGGGTGCGAGTGGAGTGGTGTGAAGGGGCTTCACACCGGGCGTGGCGGTACCGGAACCCCTGTGATGATAAGGCCCGTATCCCTTTAGGGACTTTTCGGCCACCTTACAACCTGAGGGGAAGTTTTCCAGTGTGGTGGAGCCCTTGGAAGAGTGAAGGCGAGAGAGTGTGGAGTACTGGTAGGTTAGGGAAATTCCCCATTGTTCCCTACCCTTCCATAACAGGATATCATCAATACATTTTGCTAATGTCTGGGGTAATAGGATTGGAAACTACTGTTCTAGACCACTGATTCCCAGTAGTGCCCATTATGTGGTAGATGGGTAAATATGTGGTAGCTCCCTGTTCAAACATCTTACAATCTTATGTTGACTTTCAAGCAAAAATAAGGTACAAAGGGGTGGGGGGCGAGGGGAGAGAGAATAGATTCCTAGAGTTTTTCAGGTGAGGAAGGTCCATTATGATCATCCAGCCTTGCCTTGTGAAAATTGCAGGCCATAGAAATCTATCTAGACAATCCCATGTCTAACCTAGAACACCTAGATGAGATGGAATGTCTCTTTTAGAAAAGGGCACATGCAGTCCTTTTCAAGTGATGGGAGTATCTATCCCACCTTTGGATAAGTGGTACCAATGTTAATTCCTCATCACATTGTTCAAAATCTGTACCTTTGTGCTGGTCTGATTTGGCCAAATGTCCACTCCCACCCATTAGTGTCTACCTAGAGTGAGAAGGGCTAGAAAGTGGTTAAGGAAGCAAGTGGCCATTCAAAATGTCTAACTAGTGCTATGTCTTCCCAAGTCAGTTCCCATTCAAGCCAATAGCAGCAAATTTCCTATTGACTGTGTGGTTCAGGGGCAGATCTCAAACATTTATTTTCCTCTCTCTCTAGACAGACAGACAGACAGACAGGTCCTCCAGCTATCCAGCTCTAGAGAGAAAGACGATGGGGGTGAGGGGGAGATTTTGAGACATGCAGAGTTTTGGCTTGTGAGCAGTCTTTAGTGCATTAGTAGTGCATTGCATTAAAAATGAAAACATTCCATACACTTAAATCACCCAAATTTCCAGAAATAAGAGGAATACTACACACTTCAGTTTAAGAGACATTATTAATGGTCTGTGTCCCCATCTCACCAGTATGACATTGCAGTATGGATGCACCATTGTGACTGAAAAATGTCTAAATCCTTCAGCTCATTAAGGATGGGCGAACGCGGTTCAGAAGTTCAGAGTTCGGACAAACTCGACCAGTACGGTCGACCGAACTGAACTTCCAAACCAAACTCCATTTTTGAACCAAACAGAATTTCCTAATTCAGTTCTGTTCGCCCATCCCTACAGCTCATTTTAAAAGTATAGTTAATTCTGATCTTGGATGCCACTAAAACTGGAAAAATCCTGATGACATCATCCCCTTCTCCCACTCCCTGCAGACCTTACTCCCCTCTTTGTAAGATTTTAAAATGGCTAATTATGAAACACACACCTTTCTGCAATGCAGAGATCTTGCTGTTTCTTCAGATCAAAAAAGTACCACCACTACTACAGACCTAGCCACCCCAGGAGAGGGGGTTCAAGGCCCAGTTCTTGATACCATGCCTCTGACCTGCTAGGTGACCTAGGACAATTTTATGCCTCCATTTCCCATTGGTATAATGGGGACAATGGTGTAACTTGCATTCTTTGTAAAGTACTTTGAGATCCACAGAGCTGGGTGTTACCACCACCACAGTTCCCTAGCACCTGCATAAGAGAGAGTGTAATAGCATGGACCTGGTCCAGGTACGTCTTACTAGGATCAAGCCCCAATGACCTACGTCCTTACGGGAATAATTAGCTATTTCACAAGTTATTTTTATTCACATGCAGCTTAGTTCTATTACAATCTCCAGCACACACAGTCTCTATACTACTCTAAAGCCAAGAAACAGCCTTCCAGCAACACCATCCCTATTCTCAGCCAGGCACAGTCCTCTGGCTGCTATTCCTTGTCACTTCTCGTCTTTTCCAATATAGAGTCTCTATGTGGCCTCTACTCATGCCTTAGTCTTCTTCAGGACCCTGGAGAGTGTCCCTGAGCATACCACTTCAGCAGAGTCCTTCTCTCCTTCACAGTCATACACAGACTGGAGTTGAGGACCTTGGACAAGGCTCCTCACTATAAAAGTTCCTCCCTGGCCTGCAGTCAGGCACAGACTGTCTGTCTGGCTGTAGGCTGCCTCTTATACCCCAGAGTGGGAATGGTCAGTCTAGATTCTCCAGCCTTCAAGGGCCACTGTCTTCCCAGTCTATCTCTATTGTCCTTTATGGGGGTTTTACAAGTCCAATAGGGCTGGCATTGCCAGGCCCCTACTGCACAAACCCATCCAGAGCACAGCCTACTTGTTCCTTGGCTGACTCGCTTCACTTATTAAAGGGGCCTTGGCCCTTGGGGACTCTGCCCTGTTACAGTGAGGAACTTAATACATAATATGGTCTGAGCCAAGTATAATAGGAACAGATGCTGTTCAAGCTTCTCTCTGCTAGAAGAAGGTACTAACTTAGAAGTCCTTATGTTAATTTCCTCCACCACCACCCCAGATTAAGTGTGTCATATTACCCCAAAGAAAGTGCTCGTTTGGGGACAGGTACAAAATGGAGAGACAGAGGTTAGGGTTGGCAGATGTCCCTTGCTATAAAGGAATGGCCCTTATTTTAAGGGAACAGCCTCTCTTAAGAGCCCTGCATCTCTACAAAATGTAATGACCATTCCTGATTCCCATAACGGATGTTCCGTGCCTCCCTCAGACCCTTGCAAGTTGGGGGGGGTTGGGTGAAGCTGGTGGATCAGATAAATGAAAATTCAGGTATCTGATGTGGTTTGGAGATGCTTTTTTCAGCTATGCAATTTGTGTAAGTTTCACCCTTATTTATCCCAAGCTGACCTTGCCACAGGGACCCACTGCCCTGGTGGCAATGAAGCTTGATTTTTCTAAGACCTTCTTCTTGGCTTCCAGCAGTGCTTCTCCATAACTTGCAGCTTGTTCAGAATGTAGCAGCATGGCTGCTGGTTTGGGACACCTGCCCTGCGCTCTCTGCATTGTCTGCCTGTAGAGCAAAGGACTGCATTTAAGATTGCGCTGCTGGTTTTTAGGCCTGGCTATCTTTGAGGCCTGCAGGAGCCTCACTGTGATGGGTATCTGCACTCACAAACCACCTGCTGTTTCAGGATCCTGTCACTGTGCTTTAAGTCAGTGGGTGATCAATCCTTTGCTGTGGTGAGCCCTTCAGCATGGAACTCGCTCCCTCCAGATCTCCATCTCGGTTCCTCCCTTCTTTCCTTTAAAAAGCACCTGAGGACTTATTTGTTTTCCAAGTGCTTTTAGGATCCATTGTTTGTTTGTTTATTACGGCATCAGCTCACGCCTTAGCCAAAAGTAAATACAAAGCAGTTTTAGTAATACATAAAATGTACATAAAATATAAAAGAACACTGTAGTTACAAACAAATATTGGTTAGTAAGTTTATTCTGACCAAAGATTCCAGATACGGTTCAGGCGTCCGTTCTCAGTACGTTAATAACCTGGGAGCTAAAATCGATAACAACCATTTATGTTCACATATGTTTACAAAACAATAAGTAAAAATCACAAGAATTGTATCTCAATCAAGTAAGAAATATTCCCTAACTTCCTCATTATTTACAGTACACAGCATCTGCCTTTCTTTAGTGACTAACCAGATGTAAGTTGCCACTGCCAGTATTTCCTCTCTATTAGTCAGTGTTAGGAGAGTTTTTAGGAGATCCTCCCGTCCTAACTCTCTCCTATTACCCCACAATGGTCTTAACCAGAATTCCCTTATTTGATGGTAATAAATACAACGCAGCATAAAATGCTCTGTTGACTCTATTTCATTTAAACTACAGGTACATAAGCGAGTATGGTATGGCTTTTTTCCATATCTTCCCTTAGTAACTGCTGTCTTAATCAGTTGGAATCTCAATCTAGTAAAACTCTTACGTAAAATTGGGCTTGTTACTAATGAAAGATAAGGTTCAAGTGAAAACACTTGTTTAACTTGGGCCAACAACGGGGCCACCTTCCACTGACTAACAATAGCTAGATCTTCTTGTTTAGAGATATCTTTAATCCTCTGAGATATTTCTTGTTTAATTGCGCATATGGGTTTCCCCCAAAATGATCTAAAGGTAAAACCCAAATCACGCAGCAGAATGGATAAGTAGCTCAACCAAGGATACATTCTCAGACCTGGGTACTCTAGTTGTTCTAATAGGCACTGTGTCGTTAAGGCATCTTCTTGCTGACTCAAGAGCCTCAACCAAAATCTAGCGAGAGCCAATTTCCCCAGAAATTCAATAGAATTGACTCCTGTTTCTGCATGCATCACCCTGCCTGGTATACCGTTTCCAGCTCCTAAAGCTCGCCGCAGGAATTGGTTTTGAGCCCTTTCAATTTCTTTTAAATTAGGAAATGGAATAATTTCCATTCCAAAAGATGCCATAGCCTGAGTCTTTGCCATGTAAGACTGGAGAATAGTAGAAATTAGTACTCCTTTTGAAACATTTGCTGCTTTAAGGATTAAAGGATCCACTGTTGATTTCCCTTAGTGCGTTTTCTCTACCTCTTTGCCTTCTTCTTTTTAACTGTTTTTAAATGGATTTTTATTTTAAATTGATTTTATATTGTTTTATCATTATGGTGTGAAGTGCTCAGAGTGCCATTTGGCAGGAGGGCACTGTTGACAAATTATTAATATTAATTATTATTCTTAACATCTACCACAGCTTCCTGGAACACGATGGACATCCCTTATTCCAGTCTCCCTCAGCGCCATATTGCCCCTTATTTTTGAAATTTTGATCTGGCAACTCTAGCAGGAGACCAGATGGCTCCTATTTCCTTGTGGTTTCAGGAAAATTCTCCAAACTGGGACGCTATTGAGCTAATACTCTGTCTTTCCATAACACCTTTTGGCAGAGGATCCGAAGTGCCTTGAAGACATAGACATTAGCTAATTAAACCTCACTGCAGTCCTGTGAAGGGAATGTGAAGACATTGCAACAACCACTTAACCCCAAGCAGAATGCAGGCAAATCTCAAGTGGAAGGCAACTGCTGCTCGATGGCATTTCAAGACAAACTCAAACTGCACAGGCCTCACGGGGCAGTGGATTTATTATTGACTCAAAGAGAACACAATACTGAACCACATACATCGATTCAAGTAGGCATCCCTTTCAAGTCCCCCAATCCCACTCCTGCCCCTACCCAAGCTTGCGAGACCTAACCTTATAGAATAGAATAATACTAAGTTAACATCACCCTTTCGTACATCTGACATCGTAAGCACAAGTCACCAAGGCAAACATCATCCAGGTTGCAACAAGGGAAGGAGGGGGAAAGGAGCACTTAAGTTCTATTATCCTGCACTGCCAGGAGCCTCCGCTGCAGGTGGTTTTTCAAACAATGGCGCTGACATGATAACCAGTTAATCAGAAAATGTTTCAACCTGATAAAGATGTTGAGCTCTTGTTTATGTTGTTACAATTAAACCAGAGACACGGTGACATTAATTTGTGGTACTTTGGGTTCCTGCGAGATGCACTGATTATCCAGGCATTTCAGAATGCAATTTCCCAAGCTCCCTGGCCTGTTTTCTTTCTGGCTGATGTTGAGTGGGCTCAGATACTGCCTGTCACAGGACAGGGCTTCAGTGCTGCCTCTTGGAGGAGCCATGTACCACTGATGATTTAAATAATGTTACTGACTCTGCAAGGGCTTGTCCACACAAGTGGTTATTATTACTAGTCTGGACATGAAGTAAATAAACTAGCATTGCCTGTCTGATTTTTGAAAGTTGACCTGAAAATGACTTGTGGAACTCGTTGGAATGTGGAGACCACAGACAGAATTGTTGAGAAAACTGATTCATGGATCACCACCAGATGCTATTAACTGGAATCATCAATGGATAGGGCCTCATAATTAAGGTGTTCCTAAATCTCTGGGGCTACTGACCATGACAAAGCATGAGATAGATCAATGCATAATATCACTGTGGCTTCCCCTACCCTTTCTTCTGAAGCGCTTGGTGCTTGCTACTGTTGCAGACAGCATACTGGATGAGATCTGACCCAATCTGGCAGGTGCTATGTTCTTAAAAAGTGCACCACTACAGGCTTGATCTAAAGCCCACTGAAGTCAATGGGACCATTTCCAAGTAGGTTTTGGATCAAAATCTGGGAGCAGTGCCATGACGACTAGTATGTACATTACGTACTGGCAGGCATGCCAGAGATTGGCAGCAGTCATTTCCATTATGTAAAGATTTAGGCTATTAAAAACTCCCCCCTCGCCCCCACACACACCCCATTTCTAAGATCTTGTTCAAGGTGGCCACAAAGCAAACAAAAATAAGGAGTATTTGGGGCAAGAAGGATCACATTTATCTTGTTCAGCTATGCAAACCAAACTTATTTCAAGCACTAAATAAAGGAGGAGATTTTAAATAAAGCAATAATCATCCAGAGCAGCAGTGGCCTTGAGAAAGATGTAGCCTCTCCAATTGCTTACTAAGCAGTTCCGAACCACAAGCAACCGAGATCAAAGCATAGGGTTTCCCCAGCTTTTCGCAAGCAGGAACGAGGAACCTGTTTCCTCCCAGGGGCCATTTTGAAAATTACTACAAGTTCCAAAGGTTCCCTCAGGAAGAGGGTCAAGATCATAGATTTGTACCATGAACCTCTCCCCTATAAGTGTGTGTGTATACCCTCATCTCTGCTCCCTTACCCTGGGCTCAGTCCTTCAGGATGAGTGGGTAAAGAGTAGGTCTAAGGGCCAAATAAAAACTAGTCATGGGCCATATTTGACCCTCCCAGGCCTGCAGTTCCCCACCTCTGGGCTAAAAGTCAAATAAATGTTTTGCTATGAAAAATTTGGCCAGCGCTTGATACTATTATGATGGTGGGTGCTATTTAAAAAAAAACAACCACTCGAAGACAGATTGATTTTTAAAAATGGATGAAATGATTGATAGCAAAACAATAAACAGATACAACTGATAAGATGGAAAGACAGAAGAAAGCTGAAATACAGATGCAGCATAGCCAAGTAGAATTAGTGTACTAGTCTTAGACTCAAAGACCTCTTTTTTCCCACCCAAATTCCCTCCTACTAACCCATCACGCTACCCTTCTGCTTCCTTATTAATTGCATGTGTGTTTTATCTTCAGATGGGTCACTGGGACTGCTCACTGAAGCCACTGAATCAACAAAGAGGGCGGGTGGTTTAGTCATTACCATCATCTTGTTTGATGGTAACTGAAAATGCCGCCCCCCGAAACGTGTCTGCTCAGCAGGAATGGGCCCTGGTGCAGAAGATGGAAGCCACCCCCAGCCCCCATCCAGCATCAGGGGATGCAGCTGAACCAGGGAGCATAGCCCCCCCCCCAGTTCATGGGCCCCAATGCAGCCATATCACCTGTCCTATTATACCTACACCCCTGTGTGTTCGCCTCGTGTAGTGTAACGGGCAGCCTGTAAGTGCTTTCAGGGTCCAACCCAAATGCCACACTGCTCACAGGTTCCCTCCACAGTGTGCTTTTATTTACCACACGGTTCATGCAGGTTTACCAAACCTCAGCCTTCAGCCACTGCCTTCTTTCTGGTGCATCAAGCCTCGTTAGCTCCAACCCCAGCTTTGATTCCGGTCTCCAGCACCTGGCTCCTGACCCAACTTGGGTTTCCTGACGCCTGAGTCTGATATCATGAGTTAGCGCTAGTCCCCATTGGCTACTTCACTGGGTCCTTGCTGTGACCTGACATGCAGCCCTTACCCAGGACCCTGACACTAGCCCCCAAAAGTGGTTGCATTTTTAGTAGGGTTGTATAGCATTGCCTGCAGCAAAAGGTGCAGCATAAAGATAAACTATTGTTCTACAATTATCTACTCAGCTCCCCAAAACACTGCTTTTAAGTTAGCATGTAGCTGCAAGTCTTCAAACAGCAACTTCTACAAAGGTCTTCCATTGCAGCAACCATCTTGATAACACAAGTGGAAATCCTTCAGATGGAGGCACATGTCAGATTTTCCCCATAGTAAAAGCTCTGACACAGAACGGGTTCTCTGATACAAGCCTGAAGGTTTATTTAGCACCATGCTGCTTCCCTTTGTATTATTTTATTTTTTTAAACAGTGACAAGTTTGATCACAAAACATTTGAAGTCAAATCTTCAAGCTAATTCTAAGATCCTTTTTTTTGCATAATCAGAATGTATCTAAAGCATCAGGCAGCTGGGAACACTGCTATTCATGAAGAGGCATGGCATATGGCAACTTAGCAAGCCATATGCTTTGACACAGTGGGTGGAATTTCCTGCCAGTAGCTCAAAACCAGCCCATGGAGGGGTTTGGGATATTAGTTTTTTTAGTTGGCTGGCCCCCATCTTCAGATCCTGGATCTGGCCCATGGAACCAGTCCCTAGTCTCAAACACTGAAAGAGTGACTTTGAGGAGGAGTGCAGAGAGGAGGGCAGGCAGGCACTCAAGGAGAGAGGATGGTTCTATGGCACAGATACATGATGATCTGGATCCTCCCCTTCCTTCCCGGATCCTGAGCACACCTGTTAAGTGCACACACACACACCCACCCCCCACCCCAATTGCCTGGTCTGCACAGCTTATCCTATCTTTCAAAGTGGCCTGTGGGAAGGGAAAGGATACCCACCCCAGTTTTAACACAATTAAACCTACATTAAATGAATAAGAGAGGCTGCAAGATGACTCGATGATTGTACCATAAACACCTGGTATTTACATACACACACCTCCCTCTGTGTTTGAATGCATATTATTTACACTATGAAAAGTTTCACCTTCAAGCTTGGTTTCTATCAGCTATGATCACTTCATTTTGAAGTTCAGAGCTGAGCTATAAATTAGGAATCCATTGTCAGAGAAGAGACCAATCTTGCCCAAGAATCAATCTAGCTAGCAATGGCGGAACTTCAAAAGCCTTTGAAGAGTCTTAGCAAAGCTCAAATGTGCCTCCAAGCTTCCCTAGCTGGCAGCATGTACAAAAATAACGTCTGCTCCTATTGAAGTCAATGGCAAAGTTTCCAATGAGTCTAGTAGGAGCTAGCGCAGAGGCTGGCAATCTCACAAGAACCGGCTCTGTTGTGAGATTTTGGGTATTTCTGGCTTCTTCTCAGAGAGAATATGTATGTATGCTGAGAACATTTGGTAAAATGGTACAGTGGAAGAAACTTCAAGGGTCATTTTGTCTAACCCCCGCTCCAAGTCAGGGTTCCCTATGCCTACAGCTTCATGGAGAGAAGTTGATGATGATGATGATGATTGATAATGGATTTAATACCAGTACTTTTGACACTTTTGCCTGAGTTGGAAAAAGGAGTACCAAGGATAAGTAGTGTGATACAGAGTGAAAGATAAAAAGTCAAATGTCCTCTTTTTTTCCCCTCCAAAAGTAGGTCTCAATTTTGGAACACAGGCTTGATGGTGATGATGCTGATAATGGCTATGGGTTCTTAATTTCCTTTAGTAAGTCTAGCTGTATCTCTATTAAAATTCCCAAGGAAAACAAGGGGAAGAGATAGCTTTACTGAACACTTGAGTAACTCTGAATACTAAGGGTGCAGTCCTGACTGTAATGAAGTCAATACATAGCTCAACTCCCATTGACCTCAGTGGAGTCAGAATGGCACCTACCTACTGTCTCTAACAGGGCTAGTGCTGATTCAAATCTCAGTCCACACCCTGCCACCCTTAATCATGTTAAGCTGAACCTTAATACACAAAGTCCCATTGTCAATAGTGCTAGAACTAGGTGTGCAGGAGACTGCTATCCTTTCTGCTTATCCCTTTGATCTCTATCAATCTTCAAAGCACTTAAAAGTCTATGAGAGTGATATCAAGTCAATTTTTCTTTAAAACACTAATACTTTACAGTAAGGAAGTCTAGGCACTTGATCCCTTCTTGGAAGATATGCTAACAGGTTTTGAGAACTCTCCATAACATCTTATTACAGTCTCAGATCAATTCCAATACATTTATTGGCATGATGCTTCTCTGAGTGATGCCAAAATCCCACTCTGTCATTACTGTAAATTCTACTAACACAGGATCTGAGAGCTACACCCTTCAATTCTCTTCAGTCACCCTGAGGCTATGGAGAAGGACAGGGGTAAAAATGTAAAAAATAAATAAAATAAAACAAATACATTCTAAAGAAAAGGACTTCTAGCTTTTTAAAAAATAAATCAGCAAATGTTTCGTTTTTGTGTATTCATTATTATTATTAACCAAATCGTAGCAGCATCTGCCATTAATTTATAATGCTCCATCTATTCTCATTAAAAGAGTCTCCATTTTTTTAGAGTACATTCTAAGTTGTGTCTTTGCTTGATAAAGCATGACATGCAACTCGGTTTCGAAATATGCCGCACTGCAGGAACCCACCCCCCACCCCCCCGTTAAAAATAATGTGTGGTCATTGTTTATGGAAAAATATGCGGAATGACAGGAGAGAAGCCACAACAGCGAAAGAAATGTCTCTCCAACACAGTTGGTTTCGAGGGCCATGTGGGCATAACATCGCTCTTGTGGATTCACATATATTTAGGAGGCAGTGTAAATTATGTATAAGGAAGAGTGTGAAATGTCTCATCCAGCCTACCTAGGTGATAGAATTTCAGTGAAAGTACACGCCGTCACCATAAGCCTCCCTGAATTATTCAGGCCACTGAATAAATTCACCAACTTCATAGTAAATTTCAGTTTCTTTTACCTCCAAGTGAATGCAAGTTCCGATCAGCAACTCCACCAATAAAACCCTACATGCTGTGTGGATTCAGCCAGTAGGTTCAATTAGAAAGACTGTAGTTCTGAGTTGTTACAAACTTGAGAAAGGGCCCTGTGCGGGCCAAAAGTTTGCACAATCTCACCAACTACAGTTGGTCCAATAAAAGATATCACCTGAACTACTTTGTCTCCATCTCTTATGCTTGGGAGCAACACAGCAACCATGTTCTCTCTCTCTCTCTCTCTCTCTCTCTCTCTCTAACATGCAATTAGGAAGCAGCAGAGATGAGTTTCAGACACACACTTTGAAGGATCAAGGATTTAAGCCTCGATATACTGCAGACAGTGCAGGGTCCGTCACAGAGCATAGGTTGGCCCTTGATGTGCAGCCCTAGTGCCTAGAATGGAGTTTAAAGCACAGTGCCAGCACCGGTGGCTTCAGGGCTTGTGGATATCACAGTGGGTTAGTAGGGGGCTGTTCTCCAGCAGAAGGGGCACTAGGGATGCTGCACTTTAAGTGACATCACTCATTTCAGAACCCTAAAACTCCACAGAACAGATGCCACAGCTCAGTGGAGTTGCATGCACAAGGGGTGCTCATTGAAAGAGTCATGGTGTTATCACACAAAATGGTACCTCACTTTCACCACCCCGTTGCCCCACACTCGCCACCTGTCTGAATGCCGACCCCACCAGATGTTTACCCCACGCTGGGCAGGGGCTGCCACTCATGCCATCACCCGCATTATCAAGGAGCACACCATACAAGGCAACCCAGCCCATATCAGGGCAAGGGGCAAACATGGCGCAGCCTCCTCTGTGCAAGGCCCCTGGCAGCCACGTCTGCATACATGTCCCCCAGCACCATGGACAAGGCCATGGTTCCATCAAAGATCAGGTCCCCAGAGGAAGTCACCACCCTAGTCAACTTTTGGAGCAGTGAGTGTGTGTGCGCGCACGCCCTGGGCCACCTGCCATCAGCTGTTGGAGGAGACCCCAGGGAGGAGGAGGAGGAGCAGCAGTCCCAGAATCCCTGGCTGGAGAAATTGACAAGAGAGATGATCCTTGCCAGGGGGCACAGCACTGGTCAGTGTCAAGCCAGGAAGTGCTTCCCAGCTTGAAATTGACTTGGAGGGGGGGGGATCCACACTGTGGAACACAGCACTGCTCTCCCTGGCAAGAGCTGCTCCATCCCCCGCTGGTCTATTTCAACTAGCTGGGTCCAGGCTCGAGACAGACCAGCAAGGTGATGCAGCCAGGCGACATTGAAGCTTCTCCCCCAGATCCAGTCAGAGACACCAGGGCTGATGCTCCTCCTCCCCAGGGTCCACTCCAACAGCTGATGGCAGGTGGCCCAGGGCGCACACACACATACACACCCTCCCACCCCACTGCTCCAAGAGATAACTGGTGGTGGCAGCTTCCTCCAGGGGCCTAATTCTGCTGCCTCAGTCCTGGGGTTCTACCCAGGTGATGGGCTTCCCGGGGCTGAACTGGAGTGCAGGGAAGGGTGGCGGTGGCTGCTCCCCTGCACACAGGACCCATGCATCGGTCTGCTGCCCAATTGAAGGGCTCCCTCCCAATGCTGCCCACAGAAGCGGCATGACCTGCCCACAGATTCCAGCTGTTTCCCTTCCCCTGTGAAAACAACACCCTTAGGGTTTATTGGATTGGAGGAAGTGGGGGATGGAGGTATCTGGAAGCAGGTGGAATTTATCTCCTGTGCCACTTCTGTTGTTCTTGCTGAAGGGCAGCAGAGAGACCGGTCCCTACTTCCTGGGGGAGGATTCTTTGCCTTGTCAGTCAATGTAGGAATCAGAGCAGAATATTGCACTAGGTTCAGTTCTAGGGCTGAACATCTGCCAAGCTCAAGGGAGTGCTGTTGTTATTAGGGTTCCAGTCTGGTCCCTGCTCCTCTTTGCAAGTAGAAGGCAGGCAAGGGACAAACCAGTTCAAGAAAGGTGACAACCCCTCTGAACCTTTACACTCTCTTTATGAAGGATTGCTTAAAGAGGAAGGATGGTTTTGTGGCTAAGGCACTGAGCCGGGAGATCTGGATTTTAAATTTATTTATTTATTTACGTTTATACCCTGTAACCCCACCCTTCCCTGAAGGCTCAGGGCGGCTAACAATTTGGTACAATTAAAAGGCCTTAAAGTAAAACACAGTAAAAAAAAAACCTTACCCAATCCAACCCCAACGCACAACAGTCTCCCACCCACTCCCTCTCCCTGCCCCCCAAAAGCTTTAATAAAAAGAAAGGTCTTACACCGCCTCCGAAAGATGCTCAGGCTCAGACGAGCCTCCAGGGTGAGGGAGTTCCTCAGCATTGGGGCAGCAACCGAGAACGCCCTCCTGGGTGCCCCCGTCGTACGGACAAGGGTGGCAGATGGAACCCACAGGAGGAGGTTCCCAGCTGACTGCAAGGGCTGCAGCAGAGTCTGGTAGGACAGGCGGTTATCCCCTCCTCCACCTTCTTGTGTATCTTTGAGCAATGTCACCGACTTCAGTTATCAGTATGAACACGGGATGACCATCTCTCCCTTCCGTGCCTTGTCTGCTTAGAGAGTGGTATGCCCTCTAGACAGAGGCTGCCTCTTGCTAGTTGCTACGTGTCTGCGCAACACCTTGCTTGATCTCAGCCAAGGCCTTTAATTATTCTAGTCTCATCTTTTATTGTCACTGCAGCCTCTGTGACCAGCATGAAGTCTGGATTAAGGATATGACTCTCTTATAGCATGTCTGGTTCTCTAGCGCAGTAAGCTCACTGGTTCTCAACTGGTGGGTCCTGAGTAGGGCCACAACCGGGGACCCGGCCAGTCGAGCACCCCATCAAATTTGGGGTGCTCGACTTAACCTGGTCACATTTAGGCGCCTGCTGGTACCTGAATGTGACCCGACAGGTTACCCGATCCCCCAGACTGACTCACCTCACTGGCTGGGCTGCTTTTCCTCTGCTCCAGACTCCTAGCTGCTCCCTGCTTCTCCCCGGCCTACATGCCACACAGCGCTCTCCCATTTTGGGTCTCCCTGGGGACAGGGGACCCATTAGGGGGGCACATGCAGATGGGAAGCGGCGTCCTCGCTCCCCCCCTTCAGAAAAAGCTGAGCGGGGGAAGTTCCTACAGGCTGGGGGGTAGGGAGCAGCCAGGAGCAGCAACCCAGCTGGTGAGGTGAGTTGGCCCAGGGAACCGCGAGTGCTGGGATCAGTATACTGGGGCATTCAGGTGCACGCCGGGATGCCCCAATACCCACATTTTCAGGCACCGGGTACCTGATTGGGGGGGGCGGGTACCCTGTCAGGTGCCTTCTGGGGGTCCCAAAAACACAGGTATTACCCGTGGGTAGCCAAAGTGCTACCCAATGGAGCTCTAGTCCTGGAAGGGTTTTAGGTGAGTCACACGGATGGGGTCTGGGGTAACCTGGGGCAGGGAGACACTGGTGCTTGTGGAGCCCTGGGGACCCATAAGCCCTAGTGTAGCTATGGTTTGTCTCCTGCCACATCCCTTCCTGCTACTTGTTCTGCCTGCCTGTGTTGCCAAGGGCCAGGATTGGGATAGGGAGAGCGCAGTTTGACTTCACACAACTTCCCTTCCCCTGGCCTTGCCTCCTGCTGCTTCTGGCAACCTCACGCTGCCTCCGCCTACCACTGGGATCGGGCATACTATCTTGCTGCCAGGCAGCCACTTCAGGTCCTGGATTTCTTTTTTTTTTTTTAAGGTCAGTTGCAGTTTAAAAAAATATATTTTTGTGGGGGGGAGGGGTTTTGTCCACAAAGAGGTTGAGCGCCACTCCTTTAGTTTAAGCTGCAGAGACCTCATGGTTCCAGCTCGGTAACTCCCTGGTTCCGTGCCCAGTGTGTCAGCCAAAAAAGGTGACTGTCGCACTCTAATCCTGGGTGATGGCTAAGGTTAGAACTGCAAGTGTTCCACTATCCCCAGGAAAGTTGCCATTAGGGAATTACCAAGGCATCAGGAAACAGGAAACCCCAACCATCCCACAAGGATAGTGATGGACTCAAACGCTCTTGGGCACCACAATATTATTTATTTACTTACTTAAGTTTATATGATGCCCTTTCCCGGAAGCTCAGGATGGCTCACAAGTCATAAAAAGCAAAATCAATACAAAAAACTATACAAAAACCCACCTAAGAAAACCTCAACCCTACCACAACTCCTAATGCCACCTCCCCATTCCCCATACCCAACCACCCCCCATAACCCAACCCTCAAACTACCCCAATCCCCTCCCACCAATAAACATTTGAGCACAACCCTCCAAGCCTCTACTCTTTCACAGCTGGGAATCCCCCTCCACCACACTCGGGGTCCTGCACAGACACTCTCAAAGCAAGATGTGCTTCCCCAGCTTAACCAAAACAGATTTGTGTTCACTGACTTCTCCCCATTGCCACCAATGGGGAAAACGCAGTGAACCCGGGTTCCTGGCCGTGGCTGCCTTGCCCCCAACCTGCATGTAGGTACGGGGTGGAGAGCACTGATGGATAGGGCCAAAGCACCCAGCTAAGGGGGCCTCCTGCTGGTGTTCTAGAGCCCCACAGAAAAGCAGGAGATGTGGGGTTCGGCAAGGAAGTTTTATCTGGGGGAGGTTTCCAACACAAGTTTTCCAAACAAAAAGTCCCACTTGCCCAGAGTCAGGCCAACCCTTTTCACGCAGTTCTAGAGTCTTGTCTGTGCCCACCCTAAGCAAACTCCTTGGGGAATTCATTTTAAGAAGCAGTGCTACACTGGGTCAGTGCTACACTGGATGCCCAGTATCCCTGGTCTGGCATTTGCCAGAACAGAATGTTTTTCATGCTCCAGAGCAAGCATGCAAGAAACAGGGCGATACATCTCCTGTTCTTCACTCCCAGCTTCTAGCAGTTAGAGGTTTCTCATCCCCTGATTAATTTGGCTAGTAGCCATCAGTGGACCTATCCTCCAGGAACTTATCCAATCTTTTTCTGAACCAATTCTCCTGTTGGCCTTCACAATACCTGAGCATCTTCCAGAGGCGGTGTAAGACCTTTTTGTTTGAAAAGAAATTTGGCAGGTGGGGATAGGGGTATGGGGGCTTAGTGAGTGGGTTTTGGGTTTAGAGGTGTGAGGGGGTTGGATGTGGGGAATAGGGAGGTGGTACTAGGTGCATTTTGTGGGGGATACTGGGTGGGTTGAGGGGTTGTTTGTATTTTAATGTTTTTATCTGGTTTATGTATGTTATGTTTATATTTTTTATTTTGTAAGCCGCCCTGAGCCTTTTGTGGGAAGGGTGGGGAAAAATGTAAATAGAATACATAAAATAAATATCCCCTGACAAGGAGTTCCATAGATTAACTGTGAGCTGTAGGAGGAAAAGTCCTTCCTTTCGTTTAACTCTGAAATCCATTTTAGGGGTGTCCCCTAATTCTAGCATTGTGAGAGAGTGTAAATAGTTTCCTCTTCATGTTTGCCACATAATTCATGAGCTTATAATTCTGTTATTAACCCTGCCCTGCACCCCAGTCATCTCTTTTCTGAATCCAAATCTTTTTAACCTCTCCACATATGGAAGCTATTCTTATACTCTTAATTATCTTTGTTGCCTTTCTCTGTATTTTTTCCAGTTCTGCTACATCCTTTTTGAGGTGGGGTGACCAGGACTGCACACGGTATTCAAAGTGTAGATGCATCATAAATATATTTTCTGCTTTCTTTTCTTTCTTTTTCCTAATAATTCCTAGCATTCTGGTTGTCTTTGTGATCATGCTGAGCTTTGAGTCACTGTGGGATAGTTCACTGAAAACAGCAGCTCAAAGATTGATTTATTTATTTCCTGAGTAGCAAGTTAAATTCAGAATCCAATATTTTTAATGATTTGTCTCCCAAGTGCACCCACAGTTTGATAGCTGCTGTCCACATTCTAAAAACACTCTCTGTGTATAATTCAATCAGTAGCAAGATCATGCCAACAATGCTACCAGCCTGCATGTACATCAGTATCCCATCAATAAGTCTGAAGTCGGACTCGGCACTGGCTCCCTATAGCTTTCTGAACACAATTCAAGGTGTTGTGTTTGACCTTTAAAGCCCTAAATGGTCTGGGCCCCACATATCTGAAAGACCACCTGTCCTTCCATGCCCCTTTGCGGCCCCTGCGATCAGCCGGGAGCACCTCCCTGTGGTCATCCACTCAGCCCGTAGCTTTGACCACGTGCAGCCTCTCCTCTCCTCTCTCCACTGGCTCCCCCTTCCCGAACGCATCCGGTTTAAACTCCTGGTATTCACCTATAAAACACTTCACAGCCAAGCTCCCCCCTACCCCTCAGCCCTAATCTCCTTACGTACTCCTGCACGCACCCTCCGTTCCTTCTCTGTCCCCTCCCTCACTCTCCCCTGTCTCCCATGCTCCCTTAACCGCCTTCGTCTCTTTTCCCTCGCTGCCCCCCATGCCTGGAACTCCCTCTCTGCCCACATCTGCTTCGCCTCCTCCCTCCGCACCTTCAAATCCCTCCTCAAGACCCACTTCTTCTGTGCCGCCTTTCCCAATGCCTGCTAGTTGTTTTCCCCCAAATACTTACAGTCTGCCCTCCTCTGCAGACTCCTGCCTAACTGTAACCAAGCCAAGCATGCGCACCTGAGACTTCGCAGGCGCTTGCATGTTTGTTTGCTGCTCCCTTGTCTTCCCTTTGTCCCCTCTCCTTGTCGCCCCCTCCTTGTCTTTTTAGATTGTAAGCTGTAGGCAGGGACCGCGTCTTTATCTTTGTTCTGTAACGCACCAGGTACACGGCTGGTGCTATACAAATGTTTATAATAATAATAATAATAATAATAATAATAATAATAATAATAATCCCACCCTCATGGCGGCTTCCAGTGGGACTCCTCCAGAGTGGCAGAAGACTGAAGTGTGGGGTAAGGCCTACCTCAGAGACCCCATGCCCTGGAGGCCCCCATCCCTTTGTCCTTAGGGGGATGAGGGACATCATTAGGATACGAGTCTGTGCCCTTGCAGCCTTGTTATACCCCCCGCCCCCCGTCTCCATCCCTTACTTCTTTCTCTAAACTAGAATTCCAATTTCATACTGCCTCCACCTCATCACCAATCCTACGTCAGGAGAACCTGAAAGCGGGTGGGGCGGGGGGGGCGGGGGGAGATGTTGGTACTGCTGCAATTGATGAGAAATTAACAATATGCTCCTGTCCTGACAGCAAATCAAGGGTAGTTGCTCATTGAGCCACCAGAACACAGAGCAGTATCTGCTAGCGAAATCCTGTGGGAATCATAGGGGATGTGCAAGCTATCTCACGTTCTTTATAAAAATGCTGAGTGTGACATGGCTTTTTCTTAATTAACAAAATGTTTCTTTTATGGTTTTTTTCATAAAAACACAAAAGTGCCCCCATAAGGCATCTTAGTGCCGCAATCAAATGCAGTCATGTAGGCCTTTTCGTTTTCCAGATGAAATTCTATTAATGATGGAAAAGACCAGGCGTACTTATCCGTGCACAATTATTCATAAATGAGGAACTTTTCATTACTACATAATGAGACACTTAGTGTACAGTTCAGTTTTAAAACGGGATCTGCTACAATTGCTGGGAAAGAAAGAACAAATGATAAGGCAGAACCACTCTCCATTATAAACAGGGGACTGCTGAAGCTCCAATTTTGTGGAAACCGCTTGAGTTACAGTTGTGAAAATGTATCCACGGCTTATTTGTGGGGACCATCACACATGCAAAATCTGAAGAAGATCTGTCAAAAAAAAAATCAAAAGTTATAACTGTTTAAAAGTTAATTGCTGGTGGTCAAAATGCACTGTGTCCAGTCGATTTTGAATTATCGATATCTCCTCCTCCCAACAAGTTTGGCCCCCACACTCCACAGCCTGAGAGCCTGAGATGTCCATCAAGTACTACTGTAGTAGGATAGTGCTTGGTGCAGCCAAAAATGAGTTATTAAACATTAAAAAATCAGTTCTGCTGACTGGCACATGCAGTCAAGCAGCTGCTGACCGCCATTTGCAGTGTTAGAAAAAACAGCATAAGGAAAGTTACATGACTCTGCTTTTTAAAATCACACAACTTTATCAGGAGCCAGCTCTGTCACAAAGATTAAGCTCTAGTCGGTTTCATGTCAATTACCCTCTTGCCTCAGAAGCCGCTGGCAATTCATTCACTCTGTGGGGAGGATTTTGAGTGATCCATATCTCCTCCCCCCAGATGAATTGAGCCCCCAGAGTTCACAGCCATGGAGTATGAGATGGTCACCAAGTGCTACTGTAACACAATAATGCTTGGTGCAGCAAAAACCTAGTTATTAAACATTTAATTTGCAGTTTTAAAAGAATGCACAACCGGCTTTAACGCACGAAATGTTATGTCTGCCCATGGGATTTTTACACACAGTATGATTTTATGCTGTGTGTGCGCCACACACGTCCAAAAGCGGCCTGTGTTCAGCTTTTAAAGACTCTAAGCTCTTTCCAGGTGAACATCATTTCCCCTACACACTCCTATATAAGGGAGTTCGGCTGCTTTTACAGATTTCTTATTTAGGTAAGTGACCATACCACACTGTAAATATCCCATAAAGTTCTATGCCTCAGCAGCAGGCATTTATTCCAAATCCTGCTGCAGTATATTTACTGCATTGAACCAAACCTCTCTAACAGGCCTTTAACAAACCAGGAGAAAAAGGTGCATGCTTAGAATGTTGTCACACTAGAAGGTACAATATCCAGTCTCTAAGAGGAGGTCACCTCAGGTGAATGCGGCTGACTGTGTTCTGTGTCTGTCCTGTTGCCTTGGCAAAGATAACGCATTTGAAAATCGGTGGTGAAAGAAGATGTGCCAACACAAAAGTATTAAATTGTAAATGTGGAAGAGTATTGATTTTCCTTCACAACACATTACAGTTACCCAGCATCAAATACAGTCCTGACATTTTGGAGCTGACTGTTGATAAAATTGCCCCTATATCCAAACAAATATCAGCAACTGAGCAAAACCTGCCTCCTTTACTCTGTTTCCCCCGCCACTATTACCTTCACAATACTGCTGTGACATACAGAAAAAGACTCACAGCTTCCCATTTTACAGACGGGGAACTAAGGCACAGAGGGACGTCTTGGCTCATTCAAGATCATCTGGAGTCCATGGCACAATGAAGAGTTGATCCCAGTTCCTCCAAGTCCCCAAGCCAGTTGCTCCATCAGTGAACCATCCTTCCTCTAGGATGTAGCATCCATCTTCTCCTAGATGTGAATGAGTGCCACTCAGTGCCATTTATGATGTGACATGAGATCACTCGAGTCTTATAACATCTGCTATGGAACAACCACGAGCCACTAATGTGTGCAAACCAAGACACTGGAGGAGAGGATGAAGAAAGTTAGGAGACAAGTATTGTTTGGGTGTTCGTTCGTCCTTACCCTGTACAGGAGAAACAAAAGGGCTACTGCCTACCAAGAACTGTCAACATTGGTTAAGATCCTCTGGTGGCAAACTTGGGTCCTTTCTAGTATCTCATCTACTGCAAACCATGACTACTCTCCAATAACTGAATTTGGTCACTCCAGAACAGTGATGGCTGCACATTCCCTTACCAACTCCTCTCAACTGAATGCATATGCACGTGTACACATACTTGCACATACACACACACACACCACTAAGTCATCTGCGGTGACACCTTTTATTCCTTTCTCCTCATTCGGATCCTGATGCCGGTCAGCACAGATGAGATGAACCAGCAGTCAGCAGTGCTAAGAAACAAACTCCGTTTTTCCCAAAGTGCCTAATTGGTCTATTTAAAAACCACATACCCTGGGTGTTATCAAGGGGCCAATTAAATTTGTATAATCTTCTCCCAATATGCCCCCCACTCCCTTTATCCATGCTGAGCAACTTTGAACTTGTTTTGACTGTGGGGAGCTAAGAACCTGCAGCGACGTTTGCTCTTTGAGGTTGTGGAGGGCTTTTTTTCTTCTTCTCTTGCAGATAAAAGGGAAGTGTATGTTTGATTAAAATGAGGCTACAGGACATGTTTACTGACTCCAAGAAGACCCCTTTGCATTACCTATGGTAGCAATAGAGTGTGTTTATTAATAGACTGAGATTCTTATTAAAGATGGATAACCTCACTTATTAAAGACACCGCAGAAGTTATACAGGACAGTTAGGAAATGCAAGTGCTGCTTGTGTATTCTTCTTATCATGGTTAGCCACCACTCTGGGTGCAACAGTATTTCAGCAAACAGGCAGACAAAATGGATAGAATGGTCTCTCTTCTAGTGCCAGCTTCTGCTGGTGAGTTTGTACAAGACGACACACAAAGAAGAGTCGATGAAGCTCAGTTTGTACAAACGCATCAGTAGTTGCTGGTCCAGTAAAAGAAACCGTATCTGCTTAATAAGTCTCGCATTCTGGGATGGAGGTCGGTGAGAACCCTCCTCTCCGAACCCTTCTCACATGAAGTTCCATCACTCCACTTTCTTTTGATGTGTTCTCTTGGGGAAGAATTTCCTCAGTAACATAGTATCATGTGCATGCATCACAAATGCCACCTTGGCTTTTACTGACTGAGCTGGAGGCCTTTCAAGCTGCAGAAATACATGCTTTTAGCTTTGGAGAAGAGCCAAGCTGCATAACTTGAATGTGATATATACTTGCATACTATTTGTGGATCAGGCCTGTAGTGGGACCTCTTAACTCATATGTGCAGGAGAAAAACAAACAGACAGACACCAATTTCATTAGCAGAGAACAATGTCTTAACCAGAAATCCCTCTTTTTATTGTGTCGTTCATACAACATAGGCTGGTACTATCTGGTAACCACGCATGGCCACCCATGAGCCACAGATCTGACCACCCATCTGAAGGTGGAGCAGCTAGAGGTGTGCTCCCATGAGCCACGGGTCACCCACTTTCAACCACTCACAGCACCATGCAACGGCTGCCTCCATGGCCGTAGTAGCCAACGCTGGGAGCTGCCCATTTAATTAACTCCCCATGCCCTCCACATGTGCAGTGTAGAGCCATGTGGCAGCCACTGACTCCCACACACCCCTCCCCCAGTCAACTTGCTCATCTGAAAACACCCTACGAATTCATCTCAGATTCCACAACCAAACACCCTCCACCACACCAACAGACTGACACTGTGGCCAAGTGCTGGCTGCTGTTCCAGCTATTTAATAGTTTGCCAATCAGCCTTTCTTGGCAGTGATTACACCATCACAGATGCCATAAAGGCCCCCTAAGGAACATTGCCATTCAGGCTTCGAAACAACAAATCCATCCCATCACCACCTACACTGTTATGTCAATAAGATGTTTCATCATGACACTCAGCAGCTTTCCACAAGCAAATAAACTAGACTACTGGATTAACGAAAGCAGACAAACCCTCTGCTTCTACTGTAGATTTAACACTTTTGCATATATATTATTAGTATGGGGGGCGGGGGGGAGGGGAGGGATTAAAATGTGCTCTGTAATTGACCTAGCTGTATTCCCATTGAAGTCAGTGATAAAACTCCATTAGATTTCTATGGCAGCAGAGATAAACCATTACTGAAACTTAAGAACGTAAGTAGTGCCATACTGGGTCAGACCAATGGTCAATCAAGGCCAGCACCTTGTTTCTGACAGATGCCAATCTCCATATCTTGGAAGAAGTTCCCAATAGGTTACAATGGGCAATCCATTCCCTGTTGTTCCAGCCCCCAAAAGTAAATGGTTACATCCCCAAAATCTACTTGGCTAATAGCCATGGACCTATCCTCCAAGAACGTATCCAATCCCTTTTTAAAACTAGCTACACTACCGGCCTTGACCACTTCCTCCGGCACTGGAAGTAGTACACAACTAAGTTAATTGTGCACTGAGTGAAAAAATACTCTCTCATTTGTTTTATATCTGCTATTCAATAAATTTCATGGAGTGTTCCGTAGTTCTAGTACTATTTGAGAGGGTAAACAACTGTTCCCTATTTACATGTTCCACACCACTCGTGATTTTATAAACTACTCTCATATCCCCTCTCAGTCGTCTCTTCTCCAAGATGAAGAGCCCCAACCTATCAAGCCTTTCCTCATACAGGAGTTCCATACCCTTGATCGTTTTTGTTGCTTCTTTGGACCTTTTCTATTTCTACTATGTCTTTTTTTGAGATAGGGCAACTAGAACTGTGAAGAACTGCAGGAGGATCTTGCAAGACTGGGTGACTGGAAGGGACCTGAAGGGTCATCTAGTCCAACTCCTGAAGTGGTGGAGGGGGCTGGACCTTAGGTCCCTTCCAGCCTTGTGACTTTGACTCTATGACTAGGCATCTAAGGGTGATTTCAGATGTGATGGGGCACCTTGGCCCCGTCACGGAATCACTTTTTGATTCCCCGCCAGAATCAAAACGGCCCATCAACAGACGAGCCGGCTGATTCCGGCGGGGAATCGGGGGAGGGGGCGGGGCTGTGCGGTGCAACGTGCGGCTGCACAGCCCCGCCCCCCCCCACACTCCCCCAGCATCCTGCCCTCCTGGAGACGGGCGGGCGCAGCAGCCAATCCAGCCGCTGCGCCCGATTCTGTCCCAGGGTCTGGGCCACGGCCCAGAATCGGCGGCGGCAACAGACGTTACCATCCACCGATTCCGGGCTGTGGTTCAATTAACCATGCTTTCGGAGATGGTGCCCGGACCATCCTCGAAAGCATGGTTATTTTGCTCACTGCCGGTGGTTCACCATGGTGAACTTCTGGCGGTGAGCAACCAGACGTTACGGGACCATTCGTCACCACAGGGGATTGTCCATGGTTGAGTGTGATCTCGTAACGTCTGTTGCCGCCGCCGATTCCAGGCCGTGGCCCAGACCCCAGGACAGAATCGGGCACAGCGGCTGGATTGGCTTCTTTATGAAAATACCCTAAGTGGCAGATGAAATTTAATGTGGACAAGTGCTAAGTGCTGCACATAGGGAAAAATAACCCAAACCTTTATGTACAAAATGCTGGGTTCTAAATTAGGAGTTACCATTCAGGAAAAGGATCTTGGAGTCAATATGGACAATACACTGAAATCCTCAGCTCAGTGCACAGTGATGATAAAAAAACAAATAGATTGCTAGGAATCATTCAAAAATGGATAGAGAATAACACCGAAAATATCATAATGCCTCTATATAAATCTATGGTACAACTGCACTTGGAAACTTAAACAAGTCCCAAACCTTGCCCAATGGATCATGCACCAAGCCGCTTTATTCCTGTGACTTGACATACACATCCTGTGGTCTACCAACTGGTCCGCTGATAGAGTTGCAGTAGGGTATTTAGGATGCAAACAACCTTCACTGTGAGATCTACTTTTGCAGCCAATTCACATGAACTGTATTTAGCTATGGGTAAGTGTAGTACTACTCTCATTGTAGATGAACAACATTCTCTCCTGAACTCGGATCTATATGGACGGGAGATGATTTCCAACTATTTTCCTACAGTATGTTGCATTAACTATCGGAAACTGTATAGGTATTTTTAAAAGGTCTCTCACTTCACCTTTAATAAGTCTTTATTTCCTACCACCTGCTTCCCAGAAGTGTCAGGTGGATGGAAAAAACCTGGTTCTTTATGAATCTTTCAAACAAATACACTAAACTATAAACTCGAAAGGGCATCATCCCTAAAGTCATCCCCTGGGAACAGGCTATTATTAGTTTTATCCAACTGCTGATCTCTTATATGTCTCTGAAATGAATATTCACCGCAAATAAATCAAATAAATTATTATTATTATTATTTAATAAACAGCTTAATCCAAAAAGAGAATTATATAATAAAATACAAAACATGTATAAATAAAATTCACATCCTTATACAAAATATTTCCTCCTATACAGAGCAGTAAGGCAGACAATTATGCCCCTGAACAAGGTCTTTGCTCCTGCTCGGAGCTGTAAAGCAGACAATTCACGCCCCTGGACCAGGATCTTACTCCTAGATGTCTTATACAAGGTCTTAGCTCCTAAGCAGAGCTGTAAGGCAGACAATTACACCCCTGAACAGAAGTCTTTACTCCTAGTTAAGTTATAAAACAATCAATCCACACCCCTAAACCTGGGCCTCCCAGTCAGGGTACTTTATTCCTCTTTGACTTAAGTGGGGAGATTTAAAGGTAAAACAAAATATTCAGTGTATAAATACATAAACACTCAGTAAAATCATAGTTTTGTCATTGGTCGTGGCCTGCGATCACATAACATGTCAAGTCATGTAAAACCCTGGTAGAGTCGTTCTGTAAAATCCATAAAGTTTTCTCTAAATTAGTAAAGGCTCTGAGCTTTTTGGTGTGGGGAGGTCAAATATTTCTCTCGCTGCTCTATCATCTTCACACAAGACCACAGAAAATGCACAAGGTCATCTACTCCACCTACTGAACAATGGCAGAGTGTTAGATCATAGGGAATCTTCTCGCAAGCTCCTTTTTGAGCATACATCCCTACCTGCTTAAACCTCAGTTTGGTGAGAATTTCCCTGTGTGGGAAATAGCATATTAGGGCAAGGTAATTAGGAAAGGCCAAATCTTCTTTAATGAAGCCATACAGGGGTGCGCATTTGAGAGTCCACTTGAGCCACGTCTTCTTGTATAGAGATATCCCCTAATCTCTCATCTATAACTAGTCTCTCTGAGTGAGGGGATATTCGCTCAGAGTGCACCCAGCTTTCTCCCAGACCTGAATATACAAACTAGGTCTTAAAAGCCATCAACCACGGAAATCCAACATCCTATCCTCCCCCAGCCTCAAGATGTACTTGCTTGGGGATTCCTCCTGGCAAATTTTGATCCAATAATGAATCACAGAAAGCCTAGCTTTCGTTTGGATGAGCACTGTCCCTGTTTCTAGTCTCTCCATTGGAGCCAAAGTTCCAGAATGGACCGCAAGAAGCTTCCTTAAGAAAGAAGTTTGCACCCCTTCAACAGTTTTTCCTGCTTTTTCATTACCACCTCAGAGCTCCGCCTCATACAACAGTACTGCTTCGATTTTAGCTTTAGCAGTTTTTAGTGCCTCTACCAATAGTCTTCTTCAAAATCTGTTATAAAAAGCAATAATGCCACTTGTGGCCTGTGCTGCTTTAATTTTAACTTTTCTACCATGATGCTCCCAACAAAGGGAAACTGCAAAAGTCACGCCCAAGGAGCTAAAGGTGTTGACTACTTCCAAAGGTTTCTTATCTATATACCATTTTTTCCTCTGCTTGCTACCAAACATCATTATCTTGGGTCTTATTAATATTGATCTCAAACTTGTTATTGCAAAAGGTGTTAAAGTAATTTAACAGCCTTTGCAAACCAATTTTGGTACAAGACAATAATACTGCATCTTCAGCAAACAGCAATACAGTAATAACATTCTCCAGCAATCTAGAAGCATGACCATCTCTTTTCCCAAGCCAACAGACTAAATCATGGATGAATAAATTGAAGAGAGTTGGGGCCAATACACAGCGCTGGTGGATCAAATATAATATCAAACGAATTTGCCTGCTTCAGTTCAGATCTGGCAAATGTAGATTTTCAGTTCTGCTTCATCGGAAATCCATTTTGGCTATTTCAGTTAGCTCTCTATTTTCGTTCAGTCATTTTAATATTTCCATTGCTTAATTTTGGCACTTTTGAAATAAAGCAGCCAAAATGACTTAAATAACGGGACTACCAAAATAAGCAAAAAACCCTAACCAAAATAACTGAATAAGCAGATATCTGTTTTGGTTGCAGATATTATTCAGATATTCCAAGGGCTATCTGAAAATGTGGATAATATCTGCAAACACAAAATCTACTATTCGTTTCAGCTCTATTTATTAATTATTATTATTATTATTATTATTAAAATCAATTATATAGCACCAGTCGTGTGACCTGGTGCTGTACAGAACATAGAAATAGATGCGGTCCCTGCCTGTGGCTTACAATCTAAAAGACAAAGGGGGGGAGACAGGGAGAGGGGACAGTGGGAGAGACAGGGGAGAAGACAGACAAACATTCAAGCAGGTGCGAAGACTCAGGTGCGTGTGCTTGGCTTGGTTAGTCAGGTTGCAGCAGTCTGCGGAGGTGGACAAAGATTTCTTTGTTTGTATTTGCCAGGGGGTGCATGGCAGGAGCTAGAAATGTTCTGCAACTGGACCTCTTGCCTTAAGAAAACAATGAAGTTTTTAGCCTCTCTCAACTACTGGACTGAAATCTCATTTTGTGAGGCATTTTCTGGATGGCCAGCCAAGTCTATGGTTCAGGGAGGATTGAGCCGCTGGGTCCATGGTTCTAATCAGTCACAAACTGGCTGTTGCTATGGAGTGGCTGCACAGGGCCTTATGTGAAATGGGCTGCTAGCCTCTCTTACCATTCTAACTGGTACCAAACTTGACATCCAGGTTTGCAGTCCTAAACGAGAGAGATGAACTGGATGGGCTACAAGACAGGCTACACATGCCATACTGCGTGCCCACTCTCATATGTCTATTACAAGTATCACACTATTTGCAGTTAATTTCAAAGCCTCAAGTTCCAGAATCATGATTTTCTTATTTTAATTTTTTTTTAAAGAATGCTCTTCTTTTTACTGTTGTAGTTTTCATTGTTGCTGAGACAAGCTTAAAAAATGTCAACTAGATAAACCTTAAGGCAGACGCTCCCAAATTGTGGGTCACACCATCTGCGGATGGAGTCACAAACTCAGTTGCTATGGGATATACTTTGCAGGTTTTTGTTGGTGTCTGGGGTCGCCGGATTATAGTTAAATGTCACAACAGGTCTCACAGAGAGAAAATTTTGGGAAAACCACCATCATAAAGCTTCAAGTCAAATAAAACCTTCAAAAGGTGTATTAAAATAAAAAGACTCCTGATTTTAAAGCCAATCATAGTTTTTTCATGGCATCCTGACTCCTGATTTTTGGACATCCAGGGTCACTGTTCTACAGAAGGTGCCTTCTTAAGCTGGTTAGGAAAAAATCTAAGGGGGAAAAAATCAATTAAAAAATTTTGAAATTTTCTGGCAAGTTTCATTTTGGCGAAAATTTGAAAAGACCGAAACAAGATGATGTCACTTTAGACATGTCCCAACTCAGAGAAATGCCCAAGATTCAGGAAATGTCAATGAAATTTCAAAAATAAATCAGGACATTCAAAAGAATTTTTTGTTAATTCAAATTTAAAATGTTTGAACTCTCTCTCACCCGACCAGACAACTTGAGACACAGGGTAAAAACAGACATAATGCTAACTCCACTTCAGCACCATTTTAACACTGTTTTCACATTTCTTATGCGTGTTGCAGGGCTACATAGGGCAGCAATCCAGCCTTCCAACATGCATAAGGAACGTTAAAGCGGTGTTAAAGTCGAGTTAGCGTTATGTCTGTTTTCACCCACAGTGCACTGGGCAAATTTGGAAGTTCTGGAGTGCAATGCTGCACCTTGGCTTCTCTTCACAGCACTCAGTCTGGAACCTTATACAATCCCAGTATTCACTTGTTTTTTTGCTGATAAAGAAATAGGAAATAATAAAAGGAGTCCGTAGTATTTTTATGGCTGGGGCATGTGGGGTTTACTTGAGTGGTTTGAGCTAATTTAGGGGTGGGACTCCAGGGTGAATTTTGAATTGCCCAATTGGGTTCCTTACCTGGGATTTGGGATTCTGGTGTACAGGAAGGTAAGTCGGATGGAGAGTAACATCTCTCTTCGTCCACTAGGAGGCAGCACTAAGCTGAAAGCGTCTGGTTAGGGAAGCTCTCTCCTCACACTCTCCAGTTGTCAAAAGCCGTAGAGTAGCTCCTAAACCTTTAAGGAAACAACAGAGAGCCTCCCTATCTATGGATGAACCACTTCGCCCCTACTGGGCCTAGCAAAGGAGAAAAAGCAAAATGATATAACTAACAGTGAACCTTGCAAATAGAGGTATATATACATAGAGAGGAGAGTGTACCCCTGTTCAGCGCACAAAGCAGAGGGCGGGCTGACTTACCTCCCTGTTCATCAACTAGAATCCCAATTTCCAGGTAAGAAACCCAATTGGGCAGTCTAGTGGATGAAGTCCGGTAAGTCAGATGGAGGGAGGTAACAAGCAGTCATGTCGGCGCTGGGCGGGAAAGTTGCAGGGTACACTCCTAATAGTTGAGAATTAAAGTATAACACCGTAGAGGATACGGCGTCTGAACACCACCTCTGCAGATTCTAGTAAGTCTATCTTATAGTGCTTAGTAAAAGTGTGCATGGATTTCCATGTGGCCGCCCTGCAAATCTCAAAATAAGAAGCCCTGTGGCAGAAGGCCCAGGAGGCCGCCGCCGCCGTTCTGGTTGAATGGGGAAGAATTCTTGCTGGTGTAGATAGCCCCGCAGCCTTGTAGGCCTCTTGAATGCATGAGGCTACCCAGTGAGAGATTACTGCCTTGGAAGCCTTCCTACCCCTCATCCTAGGACTATAATTAACAAAAAGGGCCGAGGACTGCCTAAAGCTAGTAGTCCTATCCAGATAAAACTTCAGTGCCCTCCTAACATCCAGGGTATGCCATCTTTTCTCCGAAGGATGATTCAGCCGGGGGCAAAAGGAAGGCAGGGATAATTCCTGTTCCCTATGAAAAGTAGAATTCACTTTCAGTATGAAGGCTGGGTCTAGTCTCAAAGAAACTGATTCCTTCTTGAATCTGCATAATGCTGGGTCCATCGAGAGAGCCTCCAGCTCTGATACCCTGCGAGCCGATGTGATAGCCACCAAAAAGACAACCTTAATAGTCAAACAATAGAGGGAAATCTGCCTAAGAGACTCAAATGGTGGTCCCGTAAGAGCCCTAAGTACAATGTTTAAGTTCCACGAGGGGAACCTGTGGATTACAAGCGATGATATTTGGCGAGCCTCCTTCAAAAACTTTCTGAGGTGAGGGTGTGAAGAGAATTTTTCTACATCCAGCAATAGTGTGCTGTCTATAGCCACTAGCTGTCTCGCCAGGGTGTTGGGCCTGAGGCCCTTGTCGAACCCGCACTGAAGGAATACCAGTATGTCCGTGGAAGGTCTTTTTGATGCCATAATGGTAGCTACCACTGCGTCAGGGTATCCGATATGGTGTAACAGTGTTAGATTCAGCTGCCACGCTGTCAGCCTGAGGAGACCAGGGCTCTCATCGCGTATTGGACCCTGTGTCAAGAGGTCGTCGATCATTGGCAACTGCCAGAACGATCCCCCCGCCAGGTGTAGAAGATCTGCAAACCATGGCCTGCGGGGCCAGAAAGGAGCGATCACCAGTACATGAACCCGCTCCATCTTGACCTTGATTATCACCCTCGGAATTAAGGGGAATGGTGGGAAGGTGTATAGCAGGCCTGCCGGCCATGATTGGAAGAGGGCATCTGCCGCCAACACTTCCGGGAAGTGGTATCATGAGAAGAACCATGGACATTTCGCATTGACTCGGGATGCAAAGATGTCAAAGGATGGGTTCCTGAACTTGGCTGTCAATTCCTGGAATACTGACTGCTTTAGTGACCATTCTCCTGGCTGTACTGTCTCTCGACTGAGCCAGTCAGCTTCCACGTTGATTATGCCTCGTATGTGATGGGCTGATAAGGATAGGACTTGCCTCCCGGCCCATTCAAACAGTCGAGTGGCCTCCCTGTGGAGAGGTATTGACCTCGAGCCTCCTTGATGGTTCACGTAGGCCATAGCAGTCACATTGTCTGATAGAATTTGGACATGGTGGCCCTGGATGTCTCTCGCAAATGCCGGTAGGGCTCTGCGAATTGCTGACAGTTCCAGTCAATTGATACGTTCTTTTGGTCCGAGCTCGACCAGCGCCCCTGCACCATCTTGCATTTGAGGATGGCTCCCCAGCCTCGCAGGCAGGCATCCGTGGATATGGTCACTCACTGTGGGGGGGTCCAACTGCACTCCTGAGTTGAAGCGGTTGGGCTCTAGCCACCATCGGAACAACCTGATAGTGGTGTGGTCCAGTCAGGTGGTTATCCCCTTGTTGGTCGCCAGGTGCAACTGGAATGGCCTCAGGAACCTCTGGAGGGATCTGGCATGAAGCCTGCTCCATTGGAGGTGTGTGAAGCAGGAGATCATGAGACCCAGGAGGCGTGCCAGCCTCTGAATAGGTACTCGTGCCTGGTCTAGCAGTTCTCAAATCAGGGACCTGATAGTGTCCTGACGGTTCGGAGGGATAAACAGTCTTCCTAAATAAGCATCAACGATGATCCCTAGGTGTTCCAGCTGCTGAGTGGGCGAGAGCTGGCTCTTTTTGTGGTTGATCACAAACCCGTGGTCCTTGAGGTATTCCACCGCCTTGGTGACATAAGCCTTGCAGAGGTTCCTGCTGTCGGCTTTGATGAGAAGGTTGTCCAAGTATGGGAATATAGCTATTCCCAGGAGTCTGAGATTGGCAATCAGTGATACTAGTACCTTTGTAAAGGTTCTTGGTGCCATTGCAAGGCCGAACGGAAGTGTCCTGAATTGCCAGTGGCGTCGATGGTAGAGGAATTGTAGCCACCGCCTGTGGGTAGGATGGATGAGGATGTGCAGATAAGCGTCCTTCAAATCTATTGATGCCAACCAGTTCCCGGATTGGAGGGAGAGGGTTATCGAGGCTAGAGTCTCCATGCAAAACTTCTGTGTCCTGATGAATCTGTTAAGAAATTTCAGGTCCAAGACCGCGCGCCATGATCCCTTTTTCTGTACCAAAAATAAAATCAAATATAGCCCTGACCCTCTCTCTCCAACCGGAACCAGTTCTACAGCCCGGATCTGTGCTAAGCGTTGTATCTCTTCTATCATGGCAGAGTGCTTTGCTCTTACCGAAGAAGTTGGGGAAACCCGGAGGAATTCCCTCGGGAGTCTTTTTAGCTCTAAGGGGTAACCATGAGCCACGATGTCGAGCACCCACCGGTCTGTTGTCGATGCCTCCCACGTGGAGCTATAGAGCTGGAGGCGGCCGCCTACTTGGGTGGTACTGGAACAGCAGGCGCCGGAGTAGTCAGGAACGCTGCTTGGAGGAAGAAGAGGAGGATCTAGCTGGTCTGTACCCCCGGCCGTGATTATCCCTTGCTGTGGAAGAGGGGGGAGCCCAAGGTCTGCTGTAAGACACGTCCCTCTGGGGAACCTATTGAAAGGTCAAAAAAAGGATCTTTGTGATTGGAATTGCTGTAGGGAGTGTTTCTTATCCTTGGCGGGAGCCTCCACCAAGGACTTATCCAGGGCAGAACCCAATAGCTTGGGTCCCCTGTAACATTCATGGACTAGGAGGTTCTTTGAATGGGTATCTGCTCTCCAAGACCTGAGTCATAACCTGTGGCGAGTGGCCACATTCGCTGCCATTCCCTTCGCCACCCATTTGAGCAAGTCCATGGCGGCATTCGCTAAAAAGGCATTGGCCATAGTAATGTTATTAGCCATCTTGTCCACCATATGAGGGCTGACAGCTGAATCCTTACTGAGCTTAAACCACTTTAATACCACCCTGCAAGCATAGAAGGCTGTAGTAGCGATTCGTAGTAGGTGGGAAAGGGCCTCATACCTTCGTCTGAGACCCACATCTATGCTCTTGTCAGTCGGGTCCTTGGGAAGAAGATCTCCTTCGGCTAAGAAAACAGACTGACGGGCCAGGGAGGAAACTGCTGCGTCCACCCTGGGGGTGGCGAAAAGATCGTCACAGCTCCTATGGAATGCATGCAGCGTCTGCTGTGCTTTGGACAGCTTTGAGTGCCATGTGGGTAGTTTCCACTGTGCCCTAATAATTTTCTCGAAAG
Source organism: Sphenodon punctatus (assembly GCA_003113815.1). Lineage (NCBI taxonomy): Eukaryota > Metazoa > Chordata > Lepidosauria > Sphenodontia > Sphenodontidae > Sphenodon > Sphenodon punctatus. The sequence goes on from QEPC01003095.1 coordinate 1,812,440, forward strand.
CCTTGTCCATATAAACTCCCTTGGTGCTAGCGCCCAGCCTGGGAATATAATCCCTATCTGAGTCTGACTCCTCTCGAGAGGAGTCTGAGGCCTTCTTGTCTTTGGCCTTGGGAGTAATATGTAACACCCGGGAGGCCTTCCTTAACAACTTGGGGCCAAGGCCTGAGGGTAGCTCCCTATCAAGCTCCTTAAAGTCCTGTGGCTGCTGCTCAGAGTCTTGAATGGCTTCGTGTGCTAGGGAGCTATCTGACTGGGGAGAATCCTCTTCTCCCCTTGAAGTGCCCCGCCCGGACTTTAAAGAATGGCCACAACCCCTGTGGGTCCCCTGGCCTCTTTTCCTTTTAGCGGCCGGGAAGAGGGGGGGAGACTCCCCTCAGAATCGAAATCGATCTCATCAGACTGTACTAGTTCTGGGGCCCCTTCATCCTCCGATGAGGAACCCATGAACTCCCTCGGTGATTCCTTGTGCCTTTTAGTGCCTGGGGGGGCTTTGTGCTTGCCTTTCCCCACTATTCCGGAGGCACCCTTAGCCCTCTTAGGCTGCGGTTCTGAGAAGGATGTCTCTCTCCTCTGGAGGCGTCAGGAGCGGGCCTGGCCTTTACTAAGGCTCTGGATGGCCTGAAGCATGCGTTGCATCATCTCCAGCTGTATACGCTGGGTGGGACCAGGGCCCACGGGGGGGGGTCTTACTGTTCGTTGGGAGGCTGATGACTGAGCCGCCTCCGACTCCGATCCTCTCTGCGCCTCCCTGTGTGCCTCCTGCCCTGAGTCAGCGATCTCGGCTGCTTGAGCGGTCGCCGCCACTTAAGTTTCCCTGACCGCGGCGGGTGTGGTGTTCGAGCGGGCATTTCGCCTAGTTTTGGTGGTCTCCGCCATCTTGAAACCGTCCCTCGGCGGCCGCACTCAAGGGTCCGTACCCGGAGGCCGGCCCTGGCACACGAGCAGCAGCTCTCTGCGCTGAAGTCTGATAGAGGACGACAAACTCTATTGAGCTAGAGTCCAATAATTAAAAGGTTTTTGGGCCCGCCTCGTTCCCTCAGACAGTGCAGAAGCGGAGCCCTGAAGCCATGCTCCTCCTAGCCCGGAGGCAGACACTAAACTGGAGAGTGTGAGGAGAGAGCTTCCTTAATCAGACGCTTTCAGCTTAGTGCTGCCTCCTAGTGGACGAAGCGAGACATTACCCTCCATCCGACTTACTAGACTTCATCCACTAGAATTGAATTTTTCAAATTCAGTTCTTTAGGAATTTCAGCTCTAAATTTGGATTTTTTGTATGCATTTTTCCCCATTGAAGGCAATGGGAACAAACCGCAGTGAAAAAAAATACGAATTAAAAAAAATAAGTGTTAAAAATCCAAATCATCCAAAACTGAGAAAGATCAAAATTTTCGGATAGAACTGAATCAGCCATTTTCAGGTAAATTCAGTTCTATCCGAATCCGAAATTCCCATCCCATTGCATCCTCCTCCTCAAAAAAAAATCCCCTCCTGGCAAGCCAACCTTTCACAACAGTCACTGGATTCCTATATTTTCCACTTGGTAACCCTGGTAGCCTAAACATTTCCTAACTATTTCCGAAAGGCCTAATATCACACCTAAACAGTTGCTGTAAATAGTCAGAAGAGAAAAGTGGGCCATTTTCCAATTAGAGGGATTAGCTTTTAATGCAGAAATATTGGAGTGTAGACGCTGGCAGATAAGTGATACCATTGCCCCCAACCCTTCTGAAGAGCTACAGGTTGAGGATGGGGGAAATACCATATTGGGAGAATCCTAATTGCAGTGACAGAAGGCTTCCCCTTAAGCCAGAAAGCTTGTTCTGCCCTTTACTTCTGCTTAGTCTTTGGTTTAGGTTGGTGACAATCTCCGAGGGGCTATAGGTGCCACCTTCATCTGTCTAAAGCACAGGGTGCTGGTCAATGGTAGAGGGCTCCAATCCAGAAGTCAGTAGCAGTAGGCAGGGAGTTGGACCTCATTCCTTGCTCTGCTATTGCCTTGTACAACTTTTAAGAACAGACCGACTTTGCTATTTCTGAACATCGTCAACTGCAAGAAACACCTAGGCTTTTGGAAAGTCATCCATCGCTAGGGTATCACAGTAGTTCAGTCACATTAGATAGTTGTAACAAGGAGCTATACCAGAATGTATTAATCATCGTAGTCTCAATGCTTATGCTGTTAACACCCAGCTGCATTGGGCTGGACACGTCATTCAGATGGAGGATGTAAGGGTATCCAAACAGGTGTTTTGCAATAGAATGGTGATCGGTAGGAGGAAGAAGTAAATAATGATGTTTGTTCCTGGCAAATTCTGGCTGTCAATGAAAGGCAATGGCATGCCAAAGTGAGTGATAAAGCACAAGTCCTTGAGCAGCTACATCACACACATGTGGAGATGAGACTAGTAAAGTCAGAAGGACCAAGAGGACAACCTGTCAGGAATGAGACAACATAGATTTGAGGGAAACCGCATGGCCTGTGTGGGCATTGACCACACTGCTCATAACCTTATGCTCTCCTCTTTGTTGGCATGGGCATCCTCAAGTAGGAGGGACATTGCTGTTACTATCATAGTTAAATGAGAGGGAGGCTGCAAGGAGCTAGGAGAGCCTCCATTGAACCGTGCTAAAATTTTAAAAAACTTTCAGAAAGCATTCGAGAAACCTTGTAATGGACTTTCATTATGCTGCATAGCCAAGCAGATGCAGGGACAGCAAGTGATCCCAACACACTCTCATTTTACCAGTAACCTCTCATTTGCCTGTAATAAACCGAGATCCAAGCATAATTCTGAAGGAAGCAGTGAAAAGGGAAGATGAAGAGGAATCCCTCCCCCCTTCAACTTGAAGCTTCTGCTAGTGATGTGACTTCCTCATATTACAGATGGAATCCTCATCAGGCTTTGGAATAGCAGTCCTGGCTCTCACCCCCTGTGGCGAGTCATTTCTTAAGTCATGGAAGGTTATGAATTTATGTGCCATAAAATTAGGCCAGAATTGATTGCTTTTCGGTCTGCACTTGCTGTTTGCATTGAGATTTCCAAACACCAGACTCAACTGTCGCTTTAAAAAAAGGCTGGCTGAGTTCTGCTCGGCAAGAGCAAAAACATAAAAGCCTCCCCATGACCTGTATATTCTCTACAGATTCCGATCTGCCATGGCAGATGCCTCAGAAGATTCAAAACCTTTGATTCCCGTCAGTCTCGGAGCACAAAGAAATTTGTACAATCGGATAAAAGCTGGAGCTCTGCCTGGAGTCTAAAACCTACAGAAACTATTGGAAGGGTTACAGATCAATTTATTAAATTTTTTATGCCTATAATAACGGACTGGGGAAAGCAGAAAGGAATTAAATCTTCCTGAACCTTGGAAATGCCAGTTGGTGAAGTTAAGAATGCACAATTAAGCTATGCCAATTTAATCAGCTCACACTATCCAAAGCAGCCTGGGAGGGAGGGAGGTGAAGGAGTTGTCTGTAGAATAGGGGTTCGGGATGTTGGTGCAATGATCTGCTAGGTGAATGGCAAATGGGTCTACTCCTGGTGATGAAAGAGAGCTTGTGATGGGTCCATCTCAGCTGTGGGAAGTTGCTACAGGAGCAGGCCCTTTCATAAAGGTGCTGCAGGCCAAATAGTATTCCCATTGGGTGCTCCAAGGAGTGTTTCAAAATAAACAACACTGCTGCTTAGGTCTGGTAAGACCACAAACTTGAAGTCATAACTAGAAACGCAGCTAGTCTCACTTGCATCTCATGAGTCCTTCCCCCCACCCCCCACGGGGGTTACCTAGCTTCAAGGCTGACCTCGACCTTCTTCTTCCAGGGAGCTGCAGCCTTTGCCTCCCTTGCATCTCCAATCCAATGTCCCGCTTCCTTATTTCTGCCATAGCAGAGGTGAGCCAAGGCTTGCCTGGGGCTCCCAGCCCCTTCAAATCCACTGCTGCTTGCTGGATCAATTTCTCCCTGGTGGAATCCCTCCTGAGGATCTCCCAGGATCAGGAACCTTTTCCTTCCACCGACCCTTCTTCCAGGGCCTTTTATGCTCCCCCAGCTGCTGCAGTGATGCCAATTAGCACACACACTCCCCCCCCAACGCACATAAGGCAGGGACTATTAACCTTTTTATTTGCTGTTCTTAGAATGGCGTACAGTGGACACAGATCCCATGGCAGGGCTGTATGTCTGACAGAACCCATCCCCAAGATCATGCATTTCATTTTCTAGCTCTCATGGTTGCAATGCTAACCTCAAAAAAGTGAGCCGAGTGTGATTGGAGCTGGCATTAGGATACAGCAGGCTAGGCACTAGCGTAGGACTACAAGGGTAGGGTTAAATTTCCTAGGACACCAGAAATGTCAGAGGGGTGGAAAGCATCCCATAAACAATTTCATTGTGAAGGAGGATGCTTCCCCTCGGGGAGAGAGAGAGAGAGAGAGAACCTACTGCATGAATTATAAATGCTAAACTCACCAAACCCTAAGCCACCTTCTGTTAGGCGATTGCCAGAGTCTGTTTACTCTTTGGTGCATTCTGTTTGCTATTAGCTCGTCAGACTGCTCGTTTTAATAGCAAACAGGGCTTTGTTGTAGGAAAAATATATAAATTGAACCATAGCTCACAATCTGTTTGAAACATTAAAAATTAAAATCCAATTAGTACTATTATTGTCAATTGACCATTGCTGTGCATGGCCAGGGAAGACATTGGTTTAACCCTGTTTTTTCAGCCCCCGTACGAATACAGAAAGCTCGCTAGCATGCTCATCTGCTTTGCAATGGGACGAGATGCTAGCCCTGTGCGAACGATGTTTTCAAGCTGATGCCCAAACCTCAGAGCATATATTACATCACCTGCAATCTCAGTCGCCAAGCAGAAGCGTTGCTTGGGGCGCGGAGGCAGAGTGGCTGTTCTGCCACTGCAAAGGCAAAGTGGAGCATAAAATGATTGGATATTGCGGAGTGTGTTTCTAGAAACAATGCCGAGGTGTGCTGTCCACGAGCTACAGTGGCTAGTAAGTCTGGAACAGGGTGGGCTGTTGGAACAAAACACACATGCCCCATTCATGAGCTAGCTCCTGGAACAGAGAGTGTATTGCAGGTTGATGACAGAATACCAGAGAGACGCTTCGGGGGACAACTTTGTGCCACCCCTCATGCCACTGAAGACAATGTTCTTATGCTGGGGATCAGCCTGCTTCTGTATCTTTGCCAGAGAACAAGAATGTAACAAGGGGGAGGCTTGCCCACAATTTGGTCCTGCCACCTCTCCCTGCCACAGAACCACAGGAGGGGAAGAGATCCCTGGCCAGGCGGGTAGTTGGCAGCAGGGAAGCAGGGGGAGGGAAGAAGGGAAGAAGGGAAGAGAGCGAGAGTTCATACAGTTCTCGGGACCCTCGCCGCCTGTTCTCTACCCTTGACTCCCTCCTCAAGCCTCCCTGTCCTCCCCCTCCTTCTTCCCTTTCTGCTCAGGATCTTGCCTCCTTCTTCACCTCCAAGATAGACAAGATCCGCCTCGACAT
>QEPC01003095.1:1842588-1856035 GCA_003113815.1 Sphenodon punctatus
GGGGGGGGGGGGGGGGGTGCTGGGTGCAGCAGAGGGGCAGTGTCAACTGGCTACATCAGGAGTGGGGAAGCTTTTCTGTCATGGGGGGCCACATTGAAAATTAGTACGAGCTCTGAGGACCACGTAGGAGGTTGGGGGCAGGGGTGCTTAACAGGTGTACTGAAGAAAAGGAGGACCCAGATCATGGATCTGTCCCCTACCCTTGTGTGCACGCCCTCCTCTCTGCTCCATTCTCCTGAGCTCAGTTTTTCAGTGCTTGGGGGCAGAGACTGGGTCCAGGGGCCAAATCCAGGCACTGGAAAAAGGCCACATAAAAACTTGCTGAGGGCCACATTTGGCCCCCGGGCCTGAGGTTCCCACGCCTGGGCTACATGTTTGTGCATCTTCTCTGCCCACCTCCAGGCCTTGCCTGTTCTATGGCCCCAACCCATGTCCTCCACAGCTTCCCATCCCAATATGGCCAGGTTGGTGGCGCACTTACGTATTGTTTTACCCAATGTATATTCAGCAGCCTGTAACCTGGGACCAGATTCATCCCTCATCTATAATGATGTAAATCTGGAGTAATTCCAGTGGCGTTACACCAAGTCTAAGCAGTGCAGGTGGGACCTGGCTCAGTCCCTCTGAATTTATAACCCTCTGTGCAGTTGACAGCTGTACCACCAGGAAATGTGGTGTTCAGGATTTTATTTACAGACAGGTTTTATAATGGTACAGCCCCATTGCTTGTGACAAGACTACTCCAGATTTTATACCAAAACAGGAAGGGAATCAGGCCCATGAGATCACATCGGATGAAATACTCCCCGCCATTGGCTTCGGTGAGTTTACAGCAGTGCAAATGAGAGACGAGTAGCCCAGTGGTTAGCTGACTTGGGAGAGACAGAGGGCATTTTTAGATGAGCAGGCCAATCTAGCGGATTGAAAAATCCCCTTTTTAAAAAGTTGCACGGGGGGCATTTACACGCACCAAACGTTGCTGACCACCATTGAAAACAGCGGTGCCCGGCATTTCGTGCATTATTTTTAAAACCAGATTTGTTAAACCTTGAAACATCCGGTTTTTTAAATAATGTGCGAGCCGCTGGGCGCCATTGTTTTCAATGGCAGCTGGTGACTTCCGATGCATGTAAATGCTCCCCACGTGACTTTTTCAATCTGCTAAATTGGCCTGCTCGTCTAAAAATGCCCCAAATCATTTCCTTCTCTGTCCTATAGATTCCCTATGTGACCTTCAGCACAGAGAGCCAGTAGAGTCTGGCTGGTAACGTACTGAACTTCGACTTAAAAGACTAGGGTTCAAATCTCATCTTAGCCACGAACACACTGGATGGGCTTGGGCAAGTCAATTAGTCTCTGTTCTTCCATCTGTTAAATGGAGATAACAGCCCTTCCCGGGTGTACCGGTAAGACACGCATGGTGCTCTGGTACCAGTACTATGAACTTGGGAGGCCTATAAACACCACTAAGAGTAAAGACTCTTCTATTGCCGAGGATGGAGTAGGTCCTCCTTTTCCTAAACTGCTTTCTTTCTCTCCGCCGCCTCTGCCTGCAGAATAATGCAGTGCTATTAAAACATTTAGCTCCTCAGGAACAGCTCTCTGTCACGGAGGTCTATTAAGCAGTAGAAGCCACATTTCCTGGGACACTGAAAACTAAACACCGGAGAGGGGATGATCCGGCTGGTGGATGATTGTTTGCAGTTCCTCTTCGTCTCCAATTTCTGCGGCTGCCTCATTAATCCTGATTTACGTGGGAAGCTCTAGTGCCAACAAGCATCACTTAATAACTTTTAAAGCACAGAAGGTGATGGCAGCCAGCTCCTTGGCACCCAAATAAGTGGCTCTCAATTTGCGCTGGTGTAAACGAGATCAGAATTTGACTGAGGGTCCAGATCCCACTGGGGTAAGCCAGAAGTGAAATCAGTGAAGTGCTGATGATTTAAGATCTGGCCCCGTCAGTGACATGTCACACACTGAACACTTGTTCACATGATATGGCGAGGGATAAGGTACTCCGTGGCAAAGAACCCACTGAGCATCTATATGTGGTCATCTCTGAACATGTTAACACTCTGGAGTGTATGGTAGCCTTTGGACTGTTACCCCTTGCTAGCTTTCATCCATTATGTTAATAAGTAGTAGCTTACCACTGATGGGGAAATAACCACACATTATCCCCTGGGGAGCATTCACTCATTCTGAAATACCACAGGGTATCTTATCACTCACCTTAATAGGCAAATGAAGAAGCATAATTTCCTCCTCATTTCTGTCCTAAATCTAACACTGTTAGAAGTTACTTCTGTTGGTGATATTATAAAACAGGAGAGGCAATCCTTGTAGACATACGAGGATTGCCGGGGACAAATCACCCAGGGAAAATAGCATACAGTGCTTCAACCAGAAGCCAAAAGAGGAAACAGCCTTGAACAAACAATATTCTCTTGTGACAATATTGTTAGGGTCCCGTTATAGCAGGACTTGAAGATAGCAATATACCTACAGATTCTTGCAGTCTGCGATCCCTCTACCTTACATCTTGCTAAGAGCTGGCATTAGGCAGAGCTTTGATGCCTGAGCGTGCCGCTCCCTGTCAGATGCATCCCGTGTGACAGCTGTAATTTACCTGTCAGTCATTCACTTTGCTAATTATCTACCCAAGATGGCTTATCGTACGGTGTGCCTGACATCGTACAACCATCACTAAAGATTGGAGCAATTTATCCTAAACAAATGCACAGATGTGAGACACACTGCCTCCCAGAGCAGACACTCTGTCACATAACATGCAGCCAGCGCACACACACGGCACTGGAGGAGAAACCTCATCTAAGATTTAAGATGTCTATTTAATGCTTAAGCGCGTTGTGTACCGGAGCTCAAGATAAGAACGGCTGCACAGTCACAACTGATCAGTGTCATCTGCATGCACTAAACTACTGCCTATCCACAGAGAGAAATGACATCTTCTCAAGTGAGTGCCTCACACACACAGTAAACACAGAACACTGTATTCTGAACAGCAAATTATCACACTGATGGGTTGTCAAATAGGGACCACAACCTCCTGGGATATAGTGCAACATGCTTTCTTACAGCCCATCACCGTTTGTGGTTCTCACTACGAAACAAGCCTCCCTCCATGGGTAAAGTTTGCAAAATGTGGTAACCACAACTGGTGGGACAACTCCAGAGCAGCCCAACATTTTGGTAGAGGATTTTAACTTCTGAGATCCCCACATCCCCAAGCTCTCACTGTGGCAGCATAGACCGCATTTCTGATCACTGGAACAGTGTATCATTTGCTCAGCAGAGATTATTTCTTTTTAATCTGGATGCCATTGCCACAATTAATAAAACATACTTATTTGGAAAGGCAGCAGTTTTCAATGTCACAACTGATCTGGTCAAGGAAAATCTTTACACTCTCAGAAATAACAGGTTTGCTAGCTATATACATTGTTGTGCAAGATGGGAAAGAAAAAGAGACTGTTAAAATAATTCCCCGTGGTATCAACCTCGGTATAAAGCAAAAGTGATAACAATTGTGCCATATTCTGCTAGCAGAAGTACAACCTACCCTCCGGCTTTTAAAAAAAAAAAAAGTACAAAGATTAAATCCACCTACTGTGCTTCTGCGGTAGGCTTCCTAAATCCATTGTCTTCTAGAGATAAGACTTTTTTTTTCAATTGCCTATGTTAGAATATAAACACTCCCAGCATTCTCTCTCTCGATCTCTTTCTTGCCGGAGCTCGTGTGCCAGTGCCTCTGTATGAGAAGGTAGTTTAAATTTCATTCCATTTATTAGCTCAGCCACTAAGGAGTCGCTGTCAGTTTCCCTTCTCTCTCCTCTCTTGACGATACATGCTCCTTTGCTACAGACAACGTTGGAGCACAGGGAGGCAGGGTCTTAGCTAAATTACTTTTTTTTTACTGAGATGATTAACCCTCTGCAAGACAGGGGGCTATTCCTTGCTGAGAATTATCTCCATTGCCTAAAAATGAATTCTTTCGGAGCAGACGAGAGATTCAGCATCTTTTCTCTTTATCTTCCTTTTCTTCATTTGGTTGGTTTACACAGTAGTGATTTATGCAGCATTTCATCCTTTAAGATCACCAATATATGTCCCCCTTTCTTAGTAGTGAACATATTACAGCAGAGTAAAAGGCAGGATTGTCCACAACAAATCCACTTAGGAACAGAATTTCAGAAGAGCTCAGCTCCCCTTTAGCCAGCAGGTGGTCTTAAAAATCCAGTTCTGAGCCTCTTTTAAAAATCTAGCTCTTAGTGGTCTGTTCATCTTTTTCACTGGCCACCATCCTATACTAATGGTTATTTTATTTTTGTTTGCTTCCTTAGCAAATTATAGCAGACATCTTAATGTGTTGAAGGATAAAGCATTTCCTGAAAAACTAGTCCACTCTCTACCTTTAGGAAAATAATTTCTTAAATTAAGAATCTGGACACAGTCTGATGTGATTAGCAAGCTTTAGTATTATTAAGCCAGAAGGCAAAGCAGACTCTATAGATTAAAACAGACATGCAAAAGAGAGAGTTGGGATGCTTTGCACTTCCGTAACTTTCATTCACAGATCTTAATGCAGTGGTACCCAGTACATGCACATTGCAACCACTTCTAAAGGATGAAGCAATTTATCCTACACAAGTGCAAGACATGACACCTTCCAGAGTAAGCTCTCTGTCACATAACACACAGCCCCCCCACACACACACCAAGATGATATTCAAGACTGGAAGAAAAACCTCATTCAGGATTTAAGACGCCTAATGATGGACAGTCATCATCCAACTTCCATCTTCTCAAGACGGACTGGGGCACTGGTGAGGAATGAAACAGCATGTATTACGTTGCAAAATCGTGCTACTTTGTTGTAAAACAACAAAGCCCTTGTGCAGCTGCAATCAGGCAACAATGAGCACGCACAAGTTGTGTGGTGGACTGCGAGAAATTCTGAGGGTTGACAGTAGTCAAAAAATTTGGGTCATCATTGTCAAGTCATTTTTCAAGCAGGAGATTTCCATGGCATTACATTTGCCATGATCGTGTAAAAGCCAAAACCATTTTGAATGTGGTTTTTAAATAATGCGTATTTTTTAAAACCAGTTTTGAGCCCCTTTGATGATCGGGGGACACCAAAATCGGTTTTTAAAAATGCGCATTATTTAAAAAACACATTCAAAACGGTTTGGGCTTTTACACGATCATGGCAAATGCGCATTTAAAACGGTTTAGGTGTTTAAACGAGCATTAAAACATGCGCATTTTTCACCAATCATGCGCAAATTTGTCTCGTCTAAGGCCGTTTTTAGACGAGCGCGACCACAACCGTGCTTGTTTTGAAAAAAAGCCGGGAGCCGGGATCAGACGATACACTCCCGGCAATCACACGTCCAGAAGGGGGATGCGCATGCTTTTCCGCCCGCGATTTGACCGGGTTGAAAAATCAACCCAGTCAAACGTGGCCAGAAAAGCACGCGCGTCCCCCTTCCGGGCGCGTGATTGCCAGGAGTGTATCGTCTGATCCCGGCTCCTGGCTTTTTTTCAAAACAAGCGCGGGTGCAGCTGCAATCATCTAAAACAGCCTAAAAGTGGCCTCACTCCCATCTCATGGCACAGGGCCAGCCTTAGAAATTGCAGGGTCCAGGGCAAAAACAAAACTAGGGGCCGCTATAGCTCTTCCCTCCATAGTCCCACCCCTTTAACACATTCCTGGAGGTCCCTACTCCCTCCCCCCTCCCCCATCCTCATAGGTGAGGCAATGGGAATGGGAGAGGCAGAGCCCTGCAGAAAGCAGCCACTCGGGCGGGGGGGGGGGCTGAGAGTTGCAGGCGTAGGGAGGTCCTACAGAAATTTATTTATTTATTTATTTATAAATATTTGTTAGCTGCCCCCTCATGCCTACGGCATCTCGGGGCGGCTTACAACATAAAAACACACAATATTAAAATTTGTTAAACCAATGTTTTAAAAATACAAACCCCCTCAACATAAAAACTCTTCAAAAATCCACCCCCTTACCCCACCCTCCCCTCCGAAGGCCTGGGCGAACAGCCAGGTCTTTCAGGCTCACTGAAACGCAAACAGACCTGGGGCCAGACGGGCTTCCTCCGGGAGGGAATTCTAGAGCCTCGGCCCGGCCACCGAGAATGCCCTCTCCATTACACAGCAGACCTCCAAAAAGGCACCCCCAGTGGACTGCAGGGATCGCTCTGAGGTGCAGAGGGCGAGGCGGTCCCCAAGGTATGAGGGGCCCAGACTGTAAAGGGCTTTATAGATCAACACTAGCACCTTGAATCGGGCTCGGTACACTATAGGCAGTCAGTGCAGAGTGTGGAGCACAGGTGTTATGTGCTCCTGCCTTTCCGTCCCCGTAAGGAGACGGACCACCGCATTCTGCACCAGCTGCAGCCTCTGAACCAGAAACAAGGGAAGCCCCACGTACAGCGCATTGCAGTAGTCTAGCCTTGAGGTGATGAAGGCATGAATGAGGGTGGCCAGGTCGGGCCTGGAAATGTACGAAACAGACTCCGTACCAGATACAGCTGGCGGAAGGCGGCTTTAGCCACCATCTCCACCTGCCGATCCAGCCGCAGCCTCAAGTCCAACACCACCCCCAGATTCCGAACCTGCTGGGATACAGGAGGATGGACCCCCGCCTACCAGCGGAGCCAGTACCTTCCTCACCCTTCCCACCACCATCACCTCCATCTTATCAGGATTAAGCTTCAGTCTGCTCTGCCACATCCAATCCGCCACGGCCTCCAAACATTGGGAAAGTAATGAGACAGCAGGACCTGGGTCAGTTGAAAATGAGAGGTACAGCTGAGTATCATCAACATATTGGTGACATCGCACCCCAAAACCTCTCACAATCTCCCCCAGGGGCTGAATATATACATTAAATAACAACGGAGACAAGATCGAACCCTGCGGAATGCCGCAGGACAAGGCCAGGGGGCTTGATGTTTCAGCCCCCAGCACCACTCACTGGCTTCTCCCCAAGAGGAATGACTGGAACCACACTAGGACAGTCCCGTCCAGAACCCCCAGGTCTCGCAGTCGTCTCAGCAGCAGCCCATGGTCCACGGTGTCAAATGCAGCCAAGAGATCTAGCAGAAATAACTCATCCCATGGCTTCAGAAGCGCTAGTCCCAAGGTGACCAGGACTGGGCTCCCTGCAGGGCCCTCTCCTACCATGAGGCCCAAGCCATGGCCCTTACTGGCACTGCTTAAGGCTGGCCCTGGGTTTCATCCCCTGAATAACTTGATTAATAGCCGCTTGTAATTTCTCATTGTGCGAAATGGTTTCCGTGCTATTATTCTGGATTTACATCAGTGTAAGTGCAGATAATTGTGCTCGATTTACTCCCTCTCTAACCACCAGAAAATCTTCACTAACTTACTGGCTGCTACAACACACTTTCACTTTGCAGAGTCTCCAAACAGGCCACCACTAGCATCTCCCTTGACCCCACTGAGTTCAGTGATCCAGAACACTTCTAAATTCCAGGTTTTGGGGGAAATACTTTACCTTTGCTATGCCTGTCTGTCTCAGTGCGGGGACTTGTAACTTCTTTTTATCTATCCCTGGGTAACACTTCTCAGCTGCACATTTTTATGGAGAGCTGCACAAGAAAAATGGGTCACGGGAAACAGATTGTCCCAACTGGCCACTTTGCTCTAGGGAGAGACAGCACCGGATTAAGCACAACAATGTAGAAATAGAGGCTCTCTTCAAAACAGCACTTAGGTCAGAATGCTTTTTATCTGCACGTCTCTCTTTTTGAGAGGCTGTTTCAACATCCAGCTGCTCTGTCCTAACTGCACCTGAAATGACGACATACTAATATATGCCAGCAGAGGTACCCATGCAACATGCAGACGTGACTGCTAAACGTATTGCATACTTGGCCAGATCAACAGTTCTCTCAGATGCACACACATGGTCCCCACTAATGGAGAATCCAAGCACTGAATGCATCTGTTTTCACAACCCTGCTATGGCCCTTTTCACACAGACGTTCCAACACTGATAAAATGGGTGTTACATTTTATTATACATAAGAAGTGCCATACCGCATCAGACCAATGATCCATCTAGCCCAGCATCCTGTCTCCGACAGTGGCCAATCACGGTGGCTTGGGAGACGCACCCAACAGGTCACAATGGGGGATCCATTTCCTGTTGTTTTCCCCCAGCTCCCATTATGTTCCCTGATCCTGTCTGGCTAATAGCTGCTAATGGATCTATCTTCCAGAAACTTATCCAAACTTCTTTTAAACTCAGCTATAGTACTGGCCCTTACCACAGCCCCTGGCAGTAGATTCCACAACCCAATTATACGCTGAGCAGGGTTTGGGCTTCCAGAGCAGCCCTTAACCCCAGACGCTCGTAGCTCTGGTGGTGGCAGCAAAACTCAAGTGTTATGGTGATGGGCATGCAGTGAGGGAAGGGGCTAGAAGTAGAGCACACACACACACCTTACTGGACCCATTACGTCACATAGCTGCTAGAAATGGAGCCTGGCACTAACTCTTCAGGAAGAAGTAACTTGTTTGCTGTCGTACATTCCCAACAGCACTATCTGAGGAGTCAATTCAAACTCTAATGGAATATGACGGAGGATGCACTGCCCAATATTATCCCAGAACTTCGAGACTACGGGGCACTGCCACCAGCAGCGGAGGTAGGTACCAGAAAATTAATACATTCTTTAAACAATGAAAATGAATAAGGTCCCTTCTGCATTCCCCTAACCAGTTCACTCAAAGTCTGAGAAATTCAGGGGGGGTGCAGTTTGGTAAGTTTAGGTTGTGCTTTGGAGTTCGAGTTTTTACAACTCTCAAGAGATTCTAACGCATAGAAAATATATGTTCATTTGAAAGGAGGCTAAATATGCCATCTCTCACAGCCCTGCCACGGAATATCATGCTTCCCAATGACTCACATGCTCCGTGGGATACAACAAAGCCCCAGAGCTTCCACTGACCAAAAGGGCATCCACAGCATGAAAACAGATGACGTCACTGCACATCACGGTGTTTGACATGTCAGGCCAAAAAACCAACAACCCAACACTCAGTAACATTGGCTCATTCCACTCGGGGAAGGGAGAACAAAAGGTCAGGTCTCTTGTCCAGAGCCTGCAGCTAGCAGTGGGATATGGAGCTGTCCATCTCCAGTTTGGATTTCAGCCAGCAGATGTGGAGGACAAAACTTGTATTGCAATGAAGCCCGCTAATTATTGCCTTTTGAAGCAAGTGAGCCATCCAAAGCCATTCATTAGGCAACAACTGAGCAAATTCTCTCCCCATTTAAGCGTTGCCCCTTCTTTGTGGAAGGTCAGTAACTAGCACATTTGCTGTGCTCCTTATGGGAACTACTTTATCCCGCTGCTCTGGCTAGGAGGGCTCCATACACAAGGAGGACAGATTGTGTCCTAAGATGCAGCTCCCGTTAACTCATTTCAGTGTGTGCTTTTTTCAAACTGCCCAAGTGCTTGATAAACATGGCAAGTTGCTTTTCCTGCACTCAACCACATTCCCCCTCTCAATGACCCTAGTAAGAGTTGGAGACACCAGCAAGGTATCAGACTCTTTACAGACTCTTTTGGGTGAACAAATATATTCTGGGCTAGATCCAAAACTAGACAGTGGAAGATCAAAATTGAGTCAAATTAATCACTTCACGGCTGAAATGAAAAGCTATTTTCCTTTTTGCAAAAAAAAATTGCAAAAATGGAATGGCCAACTTTTGGTGGAAATCGAAAAATTTTGGAAACAAAATTTCAGCCCTGTAGCTGAAACGAAAAGCTAGTTTCCTTTTTGCAAAAAAATAATAATAAAAAAATCCAGAAACAAAATGGCCAATTTTGGCAGAATTCAAAAAATTCCAGAATTGGAATTTCAGCCCTACTTCACACTCCCCTCACAGACACATAGCTGCTCCTGCCGTGAATGTAAAGCATGGCTTTAAATGGCACTGGTCAATAGCATTGTACCAGAGCCAACTGCAGATGCAGAGGGATATAGACAGACAAGCAGGGTAGGATGGATAGAAAGGATGGTCTAGTACCAAGGTTCTCAAATGGGGAGGGGGGGGAGCAGGACCCCCAAGGGGGGCATGGAGGGTTTTCTTGGGAAATGTTTAAAAAAGGACCCCAGCTGGCAAACAGAACACCTAGCTTCATACACGCATTGGGCTAGGGGGAATTCCTGAAATAATAGGGTTGTAAGGGGGACGAAGAGTGAAAGGACAAGAGGGAGAAAGAGGAAACGGCAATAGGAGGGGGAGAAGAAGAGAGGGAGCAAGATGGATGCATGGGGGTGTGGTGCACGTGGGGGCCTCAGCAACGATAGACCAGTAGAAGGGGGCATGGTCCCCCAAATGTTTGTGAATCACTGGTCTAGTGCAACAGGTCTCAACCAGTGGGTCCCTGGAAGGTCTTGGGTGGCTCACCAAGGCAGGAGCAGAGCCCAGGGAGGCAGTGGCAGGTGGGGTTGTAATGTGAATGGGGAGGTGGTGCACCACACAGTTTGTGCTCTCAGCCCCTACACTTGTGGAGAAGCTTGTGCAGGGTCATCCTCACTTCCTGCCCTCCCAGCCATTGTGGGAGCCCGAGCTTCAGCTACGGCTCTGGGAGGGGAATAGGCTGCTCTCAGCATCTCTTGGTTCCACCCACCCTGCTGCATCACCAGGGCTGAGTGAGCAGCGGCTGTTCCCCCAGCACCAGCCTGGGACCCCAAGAAGCAATTGATCCACATTGTGCCTTCGGCACCCAGTCCAGGTGGCTCTTGGATTTATTTAAAAAACAGGTCAAAAAATTTGATGCGTCTTGCCCATGAGAAAGTTGAGTAACTGACTGGCCTAGTGGTTAGGCTGCTAGCCTAGGATTTGAGACTCTTAGGCTCTGTTCTCTGCTCTGACAAAGCCTTCCTGCGTGACCTTGGACAAGCCACTTAAGTCTCCTTGCACCTCCATTCCCTAGCTGCAAAATGGGGAGAATAACCCTGCCCTACCTCCTAAGGGTGTTGAGAGAGCAGATACATTAGAGATTGTGCAACACTGAGATAGAACAGCACAAGAGCCACGAGTGAGGCTGGACATGGAGCTGTATCTGCCAGTTAAGAGCTGGGTCTACAATTGACAGAGTGGTCTGAGATCAGGGCTAGTCAAGGGAAAATGCCATTTCAGTCAAAATGAATTTTCATCATTAAAAGCCTCCGCTTCCATTTAAAAGAGTGTCCTGGCAACAGAGGAAGAAAATGTTGCATTTCTCAAGCAGGTGGACTCCACCCAAGCAGTGGTTTTATCATCCCTCCGTGTGCTCCTGGCCCAAAGACTACATGTGGGTCTGCTGTAGCTCCTCAGACTTAGAGCCCGATTCATCATCTCAAGCTGTAGAGTCACCGTTCGCATTTTTTCTCTCTCTGTGATCACTTGGGGTGTTTTTAGATGGATGAGGGGGTAGCTGCTCCAGGGGCGCACCCCCCGTGTCCACTCACTTCTAGACCACATGGGTCTGCTTTTGATAGACCCATTGGGTTCCCCTGATCACAGTCTGCTCGTGCAGTCCCGTCCCCCTACCCTAGGGTTGCGGGTGGATCACCCGACGCTCTAGACTGGCACCTGCAACACCATGGTGTTACCAGGGCAACAGGAAGAGAAAGTCCCCCACCCCCCACCCCCACTCCCTTCCTGTTAAGTCTCAAGCAGTGTGGACTTGGGGCCGCAGCTTGGGGCCGCCAAGCAGACTGACAGCAACTTCACTCCAGGCCAGTGCCCCCGGTTTGGCCAGTCCACACTGCTTCAACATCTGGTGGGCCACCTTCAGACAGACTAACCAGCCAGCCTGGGGTTGAAGTGGACTGGGGCTGCCTCCGCTCCCCCAGAGTTGCTGTCTATCTGTTTATACCCTTTGAGACTTAACAGGAAGGGAGCGGGGGGACTTTCTCTTCCTGTGGCCACTTTGAAAATTAGCACAAGCTTCATGGTCTGGATAGGCATAGGGGGCTGGGTGCTTAAAGGGTA
This sequence comes from Sphenodon punctatus, assembly GCA_003113815.1. Classification (NCBI taxonomy): domain Eukaryota; kingdom Metazoa; phylum Chordata; class Lepidosauria; order Sphenodontia; family Sphenodontidae; genus Sphenodon; species Sphenodon punctatus. Next base: position 1,854,647 of record QEPC01003095.1, read on the forward strand.
TGTTCAGGACGGGGGAAGGAAGATACAGATCATGCATTTTATGCCATGGATCCATCTTCTCTACTTAAGTGCATGCCCTTATCTCTGCTCCCTCTCCTCCCCCTCCCAAGTACCCTCTTTCAGCACTTGAGAGCAGGGACTGAATCCATGGACCAGGAATTGCAAAGGGGCCAAGTGAAAAACATCCACAAGCCAGATTTGGCCCATGGACTAGAAGTTTCCCCACCCCTGCTCCAATACAAACCCATGACCCATGCAACAAAGACATGCAAACTATAACAAATATCACTGGGGCATGACCCCATCTGAAGATGGTGTAATCCTCCCTTGGAGTCCAGATCCACATCTGGGAAATCTCTGCCATAGCAATGTAACATCTTTAGCTCCTGCAGTTCCTCAATTCAAAATTTCAACCCCCAATGGGCCAGCCAGGAAAGATAATGGCTGTTACCCATCCGTGCAATGCATCATGAAGCAAGCAGTCTGAGGGCTGAAACGAGAATCAAAATGATTCTCGCAAGAATCTCACAAGAATTGAGAACCAGCAGCGTGATCCTGAGAAGATCTTGCTAACTGTTTGAGTTCTCACGAGATTCTCGAGAAAGTAACTCTCTGCATGTGCAAAATGGCCACCGTGTCCGCTCTGTGCACGCACAGCCCTTTTCCAAGATGGCACAGGCTACAGTGGAGCCATTTTGGAAAAGGGCAGATGGTCTGAATGTGCACAGAACCAGCTGCCCTTTCCCAAAATGGCGCTGACACAGCCCGCACCATCTTGGAGAAGGGCTGTGCATGCGTTGAATAACTGCAGTGGCCATTTTGTGCATGCACAGAGCATTTTTAAAATTATGGGGAGGGGGAAATATCATGAGAACGACATTGAGAACAGACAATTCTTGGCTTGTTCTCGATCTCGAAAACGTCATCAAGAGTCTGGTTCTCAACAAGATTTTTGAGATATACGAGATCGAGATTCAACCCTAAGCAGTCTGCCATTGAGCACATGCAACCAAAACCCAACATTTTGAGAGAGAGTTTAAAATACTTTATGAGAAAAAAAAAGTCCTGCTTTCCTACCAGCCCAACCTGGAACAGTCAAACACCTCATCACGTACTTGAACACAGAGAAACACAGAACACAGAGAAAAGCTGAACTTCAGTTGCTATAAGCCAAAGCATATCAAGCAAATTCTAGGCATTCTATATCACATCTGCATGCATCATCTCTGGTACCATGCAGTGGTGCTGTTCCCCTCTCCTTTGTCTTAGGAAGCTTAATTCAGGAAGCCACCCAGGAGACACCAGAGAGAGAAAACAAGTTGTCTGATTTGTCATCCGTACTCACTAAGAACAGCAGTAGCCTCTTCAAGAGCCCAATGCCACAGGCCC